>BSBK01001597.1:37500-637500 GCA_027943335.1 Chamaecyparis obtusa | reverse complement strand
CCTTGGAACCAAATCATAGTAATGGTAATTGCATTTACATAGGCCATTAAGTCTCAAGGTAGTGACTATCTTGTCTTAAGGTTGAATTACAGTCACAATCCAATTCATTCCATACCATGTCAATCTGCCTTAAGCATTAAATTCATGCATGTTAGGGTCAATTCAGAGTTGTATTATCCATGATTGCAAAATTGTCTTGTGGTAGTGAACACATCATTAGAAACAAAATACATATCATTGCCTCTCCTCTTGAAAACATCTCTATATCTTATATTGACCATTAAATCAATGCTCTAATTGTTCCCTTTACCACTGCTACTCCTTTATACACAATCATCATGATTCCTCATGCCTTCAATCTTTTTTTATCTCACAACTCATAAGGATTGATGTGATGATAGCTTCATGCTCTTCATTCCATGGTCTAAAACTTTGTATAAAACATGCACCTCTTGATGCTGCTGCCAACTTTTACTCTGCTCTTTGAAAGACAATATGACACCTCTCGTTACATACACTGTGGCCCTATAGCTAACTGTCATATCAGTGGGTAAGATTTACATCTTTTAATCTGACCATCTTTTCATCATGTCATCATTATGAAAGTAGTAAATATCATCCCTCAAGCATTGAATAACATTGTTTTGAGGCACTCTTCTTGAACATGAATGTTTTCTTTCACAACATTGTCATTCTATTTTGTAGAAACACTAACAATAGTCTCTTTATGGCATTGTTGATCACTGCACCTTCACATTCATGAATATCTATTAATGCTTGCATCTTTGTCATGAGATAGTACCCTCGTTTCAATCTTTGAATATCACTACCTTTTAGAAATTGTCCCTCTTTTGATTTTTATGACATCATTCCTTATTGTGGCTATGAGCCTTCATAAAAGTGCATGTTCTTTATTCATTGTGCTTTGCAATCATGCATGCATGACCTCTATTATCTCTTGATGACTATTATAAGAGTGTCTTTGTGATCACTTATCATAAACCATATGAATCATTATTTTTTATCACTTTATACCACTGTGACAGTGGATAAGCATTGAAGAAGAACTTTCTATAAACATTTCTTATCCACATTGTTTTGGCATCTTTTTAAATCATGAATTGTTACACTTATCGTCACCTCATCAAGCTTATTTGACAGTCAACTTGTCTATAACTAAGAACTCAAAAGTGTTGTTTGTCATTGGGACTAATTTTTGCTTACAAATTTGATCACCATTTATTGACATCCTTTTGATAGTCACTTCTCAAGAATCTTGGATGCATTTTTTCCTTTCGTTCTTACTATTCCTTCACATGACTGATCATCTTTTGTGCTCACTATCATGAGGAACTCTATGACACTCTAAAAATTCCATTCCAACTTCATCAACATTGTCTTTTCCATTTGCAATGTATACCACTACTTTTGATGCATGTTAAATGCCCTCCCATTTAGCTAGTGTCTCCTCTAATAGTCATCTTTGAATTTTGGCCTTTTCTCTCTACTTTTGTAGACAATTCCATTCTCTGCCTTATCATATATGTCTACTCTTTGCTTTGACATACATTCTTGGAAGTTACTTTGAATGTGGTGGATCATGTGTTTTACAGTAACTATAATTGTTCTTCACAAGAGTGCTTTTGTCACTTACCATGACTACCAAAGATCTAAGAATTCAAAAATCTTAGAAACCCTCCTCAAAATAGTAGAGATTTTATTTTCACAAAACAAAATATGTATCTCCCTGTGAACCTCAAAACCATGAATAATCCCTTGAAGACAATAGATGCAATATCTTAAAGGAAAGCATAACACTAAATAATTGATGCCTCTATCAGAAGTGTGAATATATGTTTCAACATAGTTAATGCAAGATCATTGATGGGAGAAGTAATAAATCATTAGACCATGCATTGTTAGTTAAATATCCATCCTAGATGCACACAAAATGAAGTCATGATAGTAAAACCCTTTTTCTAAATGCATAGCCTCTCTTATTATATTGTCTTTATCCATGCAAGTCAGTGGTATTAACTGAAATTTCTCTTTGCCTTTGTGAACAATATATGTATTAGAGTAGCCATCATGAATTTCTCATACATATTATATTTTTTACTTAGCATTCAAATTTGCCTAAGCAGTACTATGAACTTTCCTCCAACACATGTACTATTGTGAAAATCATCACAAGTCCATTTGTTGGAGGGCAATTCATAGTACATATGTTTGGAGGTCTGAAGGAAACAAGAGAATTTGAAGAGTCATGAGTGGTGAGAAGATACTTTTGAGTAGAAGCTTTGGAGGCACTGTAAATCAATCCATATCTTTGGTCACAAATGTATATAGGCAATGTAGATCCTACATACAAAAATTTCATCTTAGTATTGGTTTCCTTCTATTGTGAAATTCAAACCCTATAATTAGGAAAATGTCAACCAATGCAAGGAGTGCAACCAAAATTTGGAGAATTAATCAAATGGACACAGCTCAAAAATTATGAACATGGCACAATCTTTAGGTAAAGTGATGCAAGAGCATCCTGGGTGTAAGAGCAATCTTGCATCACCTAAAAAAATTTCTATTTTTGTATTCAATAAGGGCTATCTTGTGCAGAGCTGCTATTTGTGGAAACTTTCTATTTTTAGTAAGTTGGTCATATGATCTCAGAATGTTCTGATTTTACATGTGGAGGTTCATCTCAGTCATATTAGCCTACCAGTAAAGTTTCATGCCTAGATTAGGTCTAGTTTTGAAGATATTGAAGATTTTTGGTATTAGCAGCAGGGTACAAAAACTTTGAACTTAGTTTTGAAGGATTTAGAGGCCCTGAATGAGGTCAAAAATTTTGATGACAGGTGCTTGCATGAGTCAAGCCTGTAGAGTGCTTCGTGGCCTTTCTAAAATTGGGTTATAATAGTCAATCGGGTCAACTGGTGATGACTTATGGTCTATGGAACTGACCACCTGAAATGGCAGAAAATAATTTTCCTTCAAAATTTATGTTCGAGTTTCAAAAGTTATTTTGAGCCGACTTTGATGTAATAAATTGTAAAATAAAATAATTCTAAGTTTGGTTGGCCTCGTTGGCTAAAATTCTGGAACCTTCCCAGGCAGTGGAAAATTGCCTATATAAGGAAGGTTGTAGTGTTGTCTTGGGAGTTCAAGACAGGTCTGGGTAGAGATCTCGATATTGATTCGAGGCTTTGTCCTACAGAATATTTTAAGCGAATGCCCATGTGGCTTTGGATATTGTAATTTTGAAAGTTTGTAATTTCACATTTATGGAGATAATAAGAAGCCCATTTTCTATTCTTGCATATTGTTGTTGTTTCTCTATTTCTGTTATGTGTTTGTGGTATTAAGGGGAGCACCCTTTATCATAAAGTGATTCTTATCAGGGGCACTGTCCATCCACATCTAAACATGGTTATTTATTGTCTGCCCTTCAATAGGACACTTGATTGTACCTATTTGAACATAGTTCAAATCCCAAAAGTCTGCATTTCTAGGACTATTCAAGATTGTCCTAGTCAATCCATGTTTGTATGCTTGCTGCCCATACCAACCTGTATCACCTACCTAAGTAGTACTTTGAGTAGTCCTCCTACACATGTATTATTGTGAAAATCATCACAAGTCCATTTGTTGGAGGGCTACTCAAAGTACACATGTTTGGAGGCCTAAAGGAAACAAGAGAATTTGAAGAGTCACGAGTCTTATGATTGTACCTAATATAGCCAAGCTTCATTCAATGGTACATTCAAACATGAAACAAACCATTCTTAAACCAAATTAAACTAGTAAACCAAAGGACATGCTTTTACTACTAAGTCTCTATTTGTTGGGCATACTGATTATAAGTACTTGACATATAT
The DNA here is from genome assembly GCA_027943335.1 of Chamaecyparis obtusa. Classification (NCBI taxonomy): domain Eukaryota; kingdom Viridiplantae; phylum Streptophyta; class Pinopsida; order Cupressales; family Cupressaceae; genus Chamaecyparis; species Chamaecyparis obtusa. The sequence goes on along the minus strand of BSBK01001597.1, from coordinate 633,622 downwards.
CACAAATGTTGCTAATTAAGGTTGGCGGGATGATTACGCCTATCCTGAAAAAAGATTGTCAAATCATTATGCTTTCAAATCAATTACCTATCGACGTATCCCTTACAAGGGAGAGAAGCCAAACACATAAAGAACATGCACATAAACATGACAACTGAAAAACTTAAATGGAATACACCAAGAAGTACCAAATGATGAATGCTCAATTGTTGTAATGGCAAAGCAATATCAGAACCATCCATTTCTAGAACTTGATTTTTCTATAGTCCAAATGATTTTTCTTATTTCTTGTCTATGCTTGGTGACAGGATTTTGAACATTCTTGACATACTTAAATGGAATACACAATACCAAATGATGAATGCTCAATTGTTGTAATGGCAAAACATTAGAACCATCCATTTCTAAAATTTGATTTTGTATAGTCTTAATTATTTTTCTATAATCCTAATGATTTTGAAAATTGTGGACAAAGAGTGTTTCTTTTTTTGATTATAGTATAAATGATTTTTCTATAGTCATAATGATTTTTCTTATTTCTTGTCTTTTGGCCCTTTTTGACTTCCTATGTCTGTACTTTGTGATAGGATTTTGTCACCTTGTTTTGATGGTATATTTCATCCACTCTATGTGGAATACTATTTTGTTCACTATTTTATTTTAGCTTCATATTTCTTTCATTTTTCATATACACAGAGACTACACATGCTAATAAAAAAATGAGCTATTTGATTTAGGTTTACTTTTCATTATTGTAAATGGTTAATATTTCTGATGGTACTCCTTGGTGTATTTCATATAAAAATAATCATATAAAAATAATAAATATAGTAACAATGGTGCGGTGCATTATTGATATAGGCTCGATGACTCTTGTTAATGTGCCAAACTATCAATGTGGTGGTGGGGAGTGTGTGTTGAAGACTTCATGGACACCGAACAACCCTAGACGATAATTTTTGTGTTGCCCAAATAGAAAAAAAGGTTTCTAATGTGTATATATTTAAAGTTTCTAATGTAAATACTATTCATTATAATATAAGAACTAATGTAGACTGAGTATCACAGGGAAATAATGGCTGCAGATACTTTAGTTGGGTCAATGACAACTCATCTGCATCTATCCACCCATCTCCACTTATGCGCAATGAAGGATTTGAGTGCAAAACGTGTCAGGCTAGGGAAAATTTCAAAATTATATTTTTACAATGCCTTCTCTATATTGTAATCGAATATCTTTGTTGTGACCATATGGAGAGATGAACTTAGGAATTAGTTAGTTTAGTATTTTCATATTGTAACTAATATTTTAATATTGATATGACATAACTTCTCTTTGCCTCAAGTGCGCATATATATGGTTTACATCTTTTTTTAGAATAATTCTTCATGTTTATGGCTTAGGTGAGCCCCAATCTACTATCAATCACATGATTTAACGTATAGTGTTTTCTTGGTTATTCCATTTGTTCCTTGACCTTGACTATGGATTGACTATCATTTTCAAGCTTGAGTGAGGCTTCGTACCATGCAACATCCATAGATTTGTATGCAATGCTGATTTATGTTGGAGGTAAACTACATGTGTCATGTAAACAACATGGTTGAATGCAATCTCTTTTGCGTGTTTTCAAGAGTTTTCCCACCAATACAAGTGTAAATAACACATTGAACATAATCTACGAATGTTGTGTGGTATGAAGTCTCATTGAAGTTTGAGCGTAGCGTGGTATATATGAAGTATCCCTTTTAAACATGACAACTGAGAAACATAAATGCAAATTTCACAACAACTAAGAAACATAATTGTAGGCATCATGGTCACAATTTTTTTGGAGACAATGTAATTGAGTTGTATACCCAAGTGATGGAGTGCAACTTCTGCACCTCCGATTCTAAGTTGACACTATGGGATACAAAGACCATAGATAAGGAATAAATTTAGAGAGCGAAGGAGGTCCATAATGACCAAAATAATACAGGATGAACCTAAAGTTAAATGATGCAATTGCAAACATTTTAATAGATTTTTATTATTAAATAATGAAATTTACATATACTAGTGTTCTAAGCCCCCTCATTACATGATTTATTATTGTAAGACCCCTCTAACTTACGCATCTAGAAAATGAAACTACAACCTATTGGGATTGAGAAAAAACCTTTGAGAACAAAAATAACTAGGAATGATCACTTTCCAACATCTGTTGAATAAGTGTCTCACCTTTCTCAGGAACATTCTCAATGTCTTCTTCAGTAGCTAATGCAACTATTTTCTTAGGGCACTGCCAACTTCTATGACTAGCTTCACCACAGTTATAGCAAGTGCCAGTGAACTCATTCTTCCACCTTCCTCTTTGTCTAGCATTCTTATTCACTTGACCACCACCAGATCCTACATCAGGCTTAGGGTTCTCTGTCACACTACTCTTAGCAACAGTCTCACCAGTCTTACCACCTCGGTTCCTACTGTTCTGCTTTCCTTCATACTTCCTACTCAGCTTCTCTTCAATCTTTAATGCCATCTGATAAGCATCACCAATTGTTGTCATCTGCACAATAAGTAATTCTTCCTGAATACTAGGTCTCAAACCATAGACATAACTAGCAACCTTTTCTTTATCAGCTTCAGAATGACCAGTCCTAATCAAGATTCTATAAAACTCCTTGGTATACTCCTCTACTAATTTGTTAGTCTACTTCAAAGCTTGCATCTTCTTAAACATATCCAATTCATAATCCAACAGAATGAATTGCTTCTTCAACTTTTCAACCATTCGATTCCACTTAGTGATCTTCTCTTTTCCTCTTCTACCTCTTTCTAACTAAACTTCTCTCCACCAGATATTTGCATGACCTTTCAACTTAGTCTTTGTAAATCTAAACCTATCAGGATCTTCTATTTCTTCATACTCAAAGTATTCATCAATCTATCTAGGCAACCAAGCCTTGTTCTTCTCAATCTAATCAAGTTCTTCCTTCATTTCTTGAATCCAATTTTCATCTTTATGAGCTTCATCAATAGTTTTAGGTTTAATTTGAGAAATCAAACATAGTTCTTCTTGTACCTTATTTCTTGTCAGAACTCCTTTTTCTATGCTCCCAATAATCTAATTAGTAGGATGATTCCTTTCTAGGTTCTTATTAGGTGTCACTATTTTAGTTCTTGCTTCAACTCTATGTTCTGATCTCGGCTATTCTCTTATTTCCTCAATGTAGTTCTCATTCTACAAATCACTGTCAGTTCCATAAAATAATTCAAAATTTTCTTGATCAATTCTAGGGTGAACTTCTTCATCTGATTCATAATCAAGTATTCTTTCCAAAATTTTGAACTTCTCATCAAATTTAACATTTGTGCTCTCAACAATAGTCTTAGTTATTTTATTGAAACATCTATATGTTTTTATTTTTATTGAATAACCAAGAAATATACCTTCATCAGTTCTGGGATCAAACTTACAAATGTCATCATCTCTCTTAATATAACATTTTCTTTCAAAAATTATGAAATACTTAACTAATGGTGCATGTCCAAACCATAATTCATAAGGTGTCTTATCTATGTCTGCTCTAATTTGTACTTTGTTCATTGTATATATTGTTGTATTCACTACTTCTCTCCAACATATCTTTGCCAAATCATTCTCAAATAACATAGCTCTTTTTACTTCAGTTACTAATCTATTCCTTCTCTCTACAATACCATTTTGTTCAGGTGTTCTAGGGGCTGAAAACTATCTCTTAATACCATTCACTTCACAAAAGGTATTAAATTCCTTAGAAGTAAATTCTCCACCTCTACCAAACGTTAAACATTTAATCTTCATTCCACATTCATTCTCAACTTTGTTCTTAATCAATCTAAACTTGTCAAATGCTTCATATTTTTCTTTAAGAAATGCTATCCACATCATTCTAGTAAAGTCATCAACAAAAATCATAAAATACCTTTCACCATAGAATCCTCTAGTCCTTGTGGGACCTCTCAAATCTGTATGAACAATTTCCAATTTTGTTGTTGTAGTGAACTTCTTACTGGGAAAAGAACTTCTTTTCTACTTAGCCATAACACATTCTTTACATATCATGTTAGTAGGTTTCATAATATTAGGGAAATCTCTTACTATGAATGTAGTACTTACTTTCACCATGTTATCAAAATTTATGTGACAAAAGCTTTTGTGCCATAACCAACTGTCATCAATTTTACTAATCAAACATATCTTCTTAGCAGGATTCAACTCAAATACATTACCTTTGGTTCTTGATCCAGTTCCAATCATTTTACCATTCTTGTCCTTGATCGAACAAGTCTTCTCAGTAAACCAAACTTGATATCCCTTATCAACTAATTGTCCAACACTTAAAAGGTTATGTTTCAATCCATCCACAAAGTAAACATCATCAGTGTTAGTCTTTCCATAAATAGTAATAGATCCTATTCCTTTTATCAAGTAAGGTGCATTGTTTCCAACTCTAACAATTCCTCCAACATAGTTGTTAAACTTTATAAATTTCTTTATATCTCCAATCATATGATGTGAACAACCACTATGTATAATCCAATCAATTTTCTTTTCTACTTGAGAAACTAAAGTTTTTTCTTCTCGAACTTCAGTTTTAGAGTTTTCTTCTTTTATTGCTACAAATCCTATGTCATCACTTTCATTATGAATTCCACTTAAGATTTTCTCAATGCTAGCCTCAAATTCTTCATCATTGGCATAGTCAAATTCTTTAGATCTTATAGGTTTAAAATTCTTCTTATATTTCTTCACTCTCTCAGGGAATTTAGATGCGAAATAACCATATTCTTGACATGTCCAACATTTAAAGATTTTCTTACCTTCAGGTTCTCTTTTCACAAGCAAGGCAATTCCTTCCTCAATCTTTGTGTCTTCTTCAGTCTTAGATATGCTGCAACTGACATAATATCCACTAACACTTATACTTCTTGACAAAGTAGGGAAAACACTAAGTGCGTTGAATGTCGTTTCAATTCTAGGTAGATCTCCTAACTGTCTCAAGCCTATCTCTACTACTTCTAATCTTCCAAGAAGATTTTCTTTGGTAAATTTTTCAGTAAAAGGTATAACTTGGTCAAGCATCTGTGTCATCTACTTAAACACAGGGGTAAGTTTCTTTAAGATTTTCCATATGACTTCATCTTTAGTTTTGTTTCCCTCACAAGATTTGATACCTGCAACAATCTTTGATATCCTACCAATATAAATTCTAACAGATTCATCTTCCATCATCTTTGTATCTTGAAATAAACATATCCAATTCTACAATCTGATTCTCTTTACATGTACATCACCTTCAAATGTAGATTGTAAAGATAAAAAAAATTCATAAGATGTCCTTAGATTTTTTACTTGACTGTATTCATTCTCCAAAAGAGCTGACAAAAGTGCTTCTCTGAAAAGTATGTTACACATGAATAGATCTCTTTCCTTATCAATTTAATCTTCAAGTTTATCTTCTTCAATGATAGTCTTATCATTCTTTGTAATCAACCAATATCCTGGTCCTAAACATAGCACATGTGTCTTCATCTTTTCTTTCCAACTATCATAGTTAACTCCATCAAACTTAGGGCTTTGTTTCCTAAAATGAGTCTCCATAGATCTCCTTAAGTTGTTAAAATTTTCCTTCAAGGACCTACTGATTTGATACCAATTGTTAGAAAGTAAATTCCACCAAGATAACTAAGAGGGGGGAGGGGGGGGGGGGGTGAATCAGTTATCAGATAAAAACAACTTATAATACCATTATTAGATTTCAACCATGTAATCAATATAAACAACCATAGAAAGATAAACATACACAATAACACAAGATATGTTGACTAGGGAGCCTCTTGATTAGAGAGTAAACCCCAGTGGGGATGGTACCCACAAAAGATGTACTAATATAAAAATTCCTTGTGAGAGGATGGACTCTATTAGGAATCTTATGAAATACATTTAGTACATATCAATCCCTATTAGGAGACTTTGAATCCCTATTAAAAGATTCTAACCTGGTTAAGATTTATGGAAGGCAGAAGGACACATTGTCCAAACAACTTTAAGGGAAAGATCATTGAAATCACTATCCAAATGATCTCTATATTATCCAAACAGAATAATACCAATAATTAATGATCTCAACAACTTATCTTCACTCCTTTAATTGTTCCAAACTGCACCAACTATTTCACCAGATCTCAATACCAGATCTACTTAATTTGCATATCTTCTAACAATATCATGTCATTTCTCATTCCAAAATTCTATATAAAATCAAGGAAAATAAGCCTTCCTTTATACCTCACTCAAATAATTTACAATAGAGTCGGCCAACTAGACTTAACCATTACAAAATATAAATCACTACACGTTAGATAATATTTCATAACCACATAAAATTTTCAGCTTACAAACTAAATAATTCTTCCCACACGTGACCTCTAACTATGATGTCTCATCTAGGTCACCTCAAAAATATCATCAAACTCTATTCAACTTCTCAAGTCCAAATTCTATCCCGATTAGGAGATATAATCCAACTATCACAAATCGCTTCTCAAGAACACTGTCTGAATACTGTTTCCACTAAATTACACAAAAATGTCATGACTAATTGAATTTCCATATTCTCTCTTAGACATAATCTCAGGACACAATATAGAATCAGTCCTTAAATCCCCATATCTTGATCTGGAATTCTCCACGTGCACTAATTCAATCATTGTCTGCTTCTCTGCTAATCTTCAGTAAATCAATGTGTTGACATCAATGATAAACACAATCATGAATGTAACATACAACTCCTATATAATGAATCTGAATACTTCCCCTTAGGACATATTTAGCTTTCATTCCTAAAAACACAAACATGTGAGCTCGTGGAGGATGTGGGAGGGCTAGAAGCATCAACGAGGAGAGGCAAAAATGTTGCACTCTACGTAACCAGTAGACCACTTATGGTATGAATGGCTTGAATAGTATGTCATCTGGCCTGAATAATAATATCAGGATGTTTCACTATAGGAGGTGGTGAAATCTTAGTAGGGGTAACATATGTGTGGGATTTCACCCGATGTGCCCATGGCTTGTCCCGAGGAGCGCCTACGCCTACTCCTTGGTTCAGTCTCATGCTCCAATAATTTACCTTGTGACCGAGAACAATTTTAGCATACAATTTTATAATGAAATAGAATGGGCCATCCAATTTTTTGTGAAGTGGTCTATCAAAAAAATATCCACTAGTGGTCCCAAAAGTTATCACGCATTGTATCATTTGTGCACCATTTAATTGACAACTTGGGTCTTTTAGGGTCCAATTTTAAATCAGTTTTGGGATCCACAAAAAGATTACATATGTTATGTTTTGTTTTGTTTAGGTTCATAACTTGATCATATTCAAGCCCATCATCAAACTGGGCATGCATGGAATCACACCAAATAAGTGCAACATTATATTGCTCTGTAAGTTTCTCCATGTTTTCAATAATGGAGTTCAACTTGGAAAACATGGGGCACGATGTGGGGATATTGGCATATGTGGTTTGATATCCTCTAAGGGATTTAGATTGTTTCCTATGAGATCCTTTAAACATCAAGGGTTTGAGACTAGTTCATCTTCTGAAAGTGGGGGATTATTTGGAGGTGGTTCTGGATTGTTTGCGTGATCATTGGGAGAGTTTTCAGATTGGTTTGAGTCCATTTTTTATTACAATTAGAACCTAAATAGATAATTATAATTAATTTTAAAAAATAATAAAGAATTTCATTTAAACCCTAGTTTTTATATAAAAAACTACAAATTTTAATTAAAAAATAATAAAAACAATACAGACTTAAAAATTTAACTTACCTAGTGATGTTGAGAAAATCAAATAGGAGCTTCTATCAGGTATCTGAAACCCCTAGAGCCATGTTCAACGTTTTCACAATAAAAATGTTGAACACGACTGGAGGCTACAAATATAATTTACTAGAAAAAATTGGATATCCAATATAAAATTAGACATTCGATATAAAATTGGATATCCTATTAGTCTCATGCTTTAGATTTTGGATTGGCTAGGTGTACTGACACCCGGGCCTACTAAAAAGTCAACAAACTTTTTAATGCACTTTTGCACGAATGAAAAGATTATTTTTCACATCACCATGAAAAATCATGGCTAGAAAATATGATGAAGTAATTGAGGAGACTGAAAATGCACTAGATCAAATCCTTATGAGTGATATGCCAAAGAAGACTTCACCTCCCAAGGTCACCAAGCCTACACCTTTGGGATTGGGAGAAATTTCCAAGATTGTAGAAGTAAGTGAACATGCTAGCATGCAACCAAATTATTTGTCTCTGGTGTGCCTATGACCCTTGACACTTTGCATGATGTAAATGATCTATTTATGGAATGTAGGTCTAAGGTCAGCAATCCACCTAACTCACCAAAATTTCAAGGACACTGTTTCAACTATCAGAAGTATGGACATAGAGCATTTGAATGCAAATCTAAACCTAAATGGTCATCAAATGAATAGACTAAGTCACCCATGAAGAGTAACTCATACAATTGTGATTATAACACTTGGTACAATTGTCATTACTATGGAAAATATGGGCACATTGGAGAAAATTGTTTGAAGACTCATTTTAGAGGGAAATCTAAAAGTTGGATGAATGAAAGTATGGTATGCTACAAATGTAACAAGATAGGTCATCTAAAGAAAGACTATAGATCACCCATACGGAGAAATAATCAAAGCAAGAATGAAGATATCATTGAAAAAATGAGAAATCAGATGAACAAAACATGGAAGAAGAAAGAAGAAGGAAGCACTAGTGAAGCTAGTACACCTGAGGTCACCCAATCTGATGGATCAGGTGATCACACTACTTTGAATTAAGAAAAGTAGGTATGTATGGAACTGAGTCTTACAAATTTTTATTTTATATCAGTTCCTAACATATATTGAGAAAAATTCCATATCTACATAGATAGAGATGCATTAGGACATATTCGAGAAAAGTAGAACAATTCATTTTTTTGATGCCGAGCATCAGTGTTTGAGTCAAAAGTGACCGAGTTATCAATATTTTTCGAGCACCTGTGATAGCCGAGATGTGATTTACACCAAGTTGTATCTAAACGGTTGTGTCTACTAAGCTTGTGTTAGCTGAGCTAAACATAAGAGTGCTGAGACAACTGTATTCCATCAAAGAACATCTTCCATGGTCTTGTAGTCATGTACATTATGTGTTCATCTGGGAACTCAACTTTCATTGGTGCTTTGTCTCAGATTGGAAAATCAGCCAATTGGTCTGCAATGGCCTATCCTTTTATAGCCTTACTCTCAACATAATCTATGTCAAATTCTAAAAGAATCATCATCCATTTAGCAAGTCTACACATGAGAGCAGCCTTACCAAGAAAATACTTAAGAGGATCAATTTTTGCAATGAGATGTATAGTATGGGCAAGCATGTAGTGATGCAACTTTTGAGAAGAAAACACCACCGCAAGGCAAGACTTCTCAATACTAGTATAATTGACCTCATAGGAAACAAGTGTTTGGTTGATCTAGTAGATGGCTCTTTCCTTCCCCATATCATCAAGTTGAGCCAACAATGCCCCCAAGGAAGATTCTGTCACTGAGATGTACAAAATCAATGGTTTTCCTGGGATAGGAGGCATCAAAATTGGAGGATTAGCCAAGTATTATTTTATTTGATCTAGGCTCTTTTGGAAATCCTCATTCCAAGCACATGTGGCTCCCTTATGCAGTGTCTTGTTGAATGGTTGTGCTCTATCTACAAGCTATGAAATAAACCTCTGTATGGATTGGAGTCATCCTTGAAGACTTCTCATTTGACTAATATTCTTAGGAGGTGACATATCTAATATGGCTTGAACCTTTTCGGGATCCACCTCTATTCCTTTGGCTGAAATTATGAATCCTAGAAGTTTACCTGAGGTAACTCCAAAGGCACACTTTTTCAGATTCAATCTTAATTGAAACTGCTCCATTCAATCTAGAATTACTTCCAAATCTTGTAGGTGTGTACCCCTTTGCTTAGACTTGGCCAAGGTGTCATCCACATAATCCTCCATGTTTTTATGCATCATATCATGAAATATTGTGGTCATAGCTCTTTGGTATGTGGCTCCTACATTTTTTAATCCAAATGGCATGATGTTCCAACAATAGGTTCCCCATGCACATGTGAATGCTATCTTTTCTTGATCCTCAGGAGCTATTTTTATTTGGTTATAACTGGAAAAACCATCCATTAAAGAGTATATCTCATAGCCCACATTCATATCCAATATCATGTCTATGTTAGGGAGTGTAAAGTCATCCTTTGGGTAAGCTTTGTTAAGATCTCTAAAGTCTGTGCATACACGAATGGACCCATCATGCTTTGAAAATGGAACAATATTTGAGATCCACTTGGCATAGTTGATAGCTCTAATAAATCCTAATCCTAAGAGCTTTTCTAATTTAGCCTTAACACAGAGAGCTATGTGAGGATGAATTTTCCTCAACTTCTATTTTATTGGTTTAATTCCTAGAGCTATAGATAAGTGATGCATAATAAGATTAGTGTCAAGCCCTGGCATGTCTAAATATGTCCAAGAAAAATTGACTTTCTTCTTTTGTAAGAACCTTGTGTATGCCTCTTTTTCTTGCATTGATAGAGACTGAGCTAGATGTATCACTTGTGGAGCCTCTTCCGTATTCAAATTTACTGGTTGTGTAGGCTCAATAAGAACTGATGACCTATCTTGGAAATAACTCGACAGGTTATTAAGTACCCCATCCTTAGGTGCCTCAAGGAGGTTTTCACCTTCGGATACATCCTTTCTTTTTACTTTTTTGGGTTCTGACACTGCTACATAGTGGTTTTTTCCATTAGAACCATTTTTTTTCTTTTCTTTTATTTTATGACTAAGGTACTTAATATCCTACTCCATCATACTTGTTGTAGGTTCACTGGTGGAAGAGACTACAGGTTCAAGAGCATTCAAGTAGCAGGCTATCTCGTAGTCATTGTGAAAAGTGAGGAGCTGAGGCTCTTGACAAAGTTGTGACCAATCAATCAAATGATGATTTACAAGGGGTAGGTCAATGACTGGTTGAATATTTTTGATACGAAAGGCATTATCTCTGGTGATCGCATAGTTAGGATCTCTCAAGTTTCCCTCTAAGATACCTGAATTAGGACTCATCCTACCAAATGAAGCATTGTCCACTAAGGAAATTCGAGGAGTCCAATCCTCTAGTCCTACACTAGGTTCGTTGGTCACATTGGGTTAAGTACTATAGGTATGAACAACATCCATGTCTAAATCAACTGTTCCATCTAAAAGAGATTCCCACTCGAACTCATGCGAATCTGTCTCTAAATCTCTGCTAGGATGTTTGCACCAAGAAGGCTTGGGATGCCTTGATGTAGAAGCTTCAAGATTATGAAGGGTATCACCTTCTTTGGCATTTGTGTTTGTGTTTACAATTGTTAAGTCATCTGAATCCCCCCAAAGGACATTTGTAGAAGGCACCCAATCATCAATCATGTCTTGTTGGTTTTGGAGATTAGGTGTATAATCTGAGACACTGTCACTATCTGTCGCAGCTAGGATAGGAACAATTTTGTTCTTTCCATTATTAAACCCCAGGCCAACTATTGACTTAGTCCTATGACCAAAAAGAGCATGGTTGAGTGGTTCAGCCTTGACATCTAACCTGTGACTAAGAGGGCGATGACCTGGGTAGCCCATGTTGGTGACCAATGTGTATCCTCTCCCATAACTCTTAGGAGATGGAGAAAAATTTTCATTATGTAGGTACTTTTCTTCTCTGTATATCCAATCTCTAATAATCACCTCTTCTTTCTCACCCTGAATAGGTATTGAAGATTCTACAAAAGTATCGAACAGAGTCATGGATGAAGACGAGGGACACATCTCTTGTGACGGTTTACCATAGGACCTAGGTGAAATTGGTAATTTTGTAAAGGAGTCAATTTGATATCCTCCCATAGCAAGGTCTATGGATTTGAATTTATCCTTACATTGTTCAAGAGCTGTCCCAAAATTGTCTGCTTCTCTATTTAAGGGAACATGGGCCCCTGTTGAAATGGCATTAACAGATAAGGTACTATCACTTGGTATGCAGACTTCTACGCCATTGTATGGAAACTTGACACATTGGTGATAGGTAGATGGTACTACTTGCATGTCATGAATCCATGGTCTACCTAGTAGGATGTTGTATGCTAGAGGACCAGCATCAACAATTTGAAACAAAATGTCCTTTTCAACAGGACCAATTCTGACTGGAAGAACAGCTAACCCCTTAGAACTTCTCTCAACCTCATCATAGGCTTTGATAGTAATTTTCTTCCTAATATTAATGGCATGCTCTGAGTAACCCAAGTTTTTCAAAAGACTTAGAGAATAAATATTGAGCCTAGCACCCCCGTCTATCAACATAGGCCTAACATGGGTTTTATGGATCACGACCTCAATGTGAAGGGCAAGATTGTGTGGATGACTCAAGGCTTTATCATCTTCTTTAGAAAATGTAAGGTAATGTGGGCTAACAAGGTGGTTGACCATGTTCTGGAATTGGTCGACATCTATATTATTAGGGACATTTGCTGCATGCAAAGCATCCTCAAGGACATGCTTGTGTCTAGGAGACAATTCTAAGAGCTCAAAAATGGAAATCTGCGTTGGCATTTGCTGTAACTACTCAACAAGGTTGTAACTCACATTAGGACCAACTATAGATTTGGGAGGAACACTTTTGGACACTGGTTGCTTAGATTTGCTAGAATTAGGACCTCTAATGATAATAGGACCTTGGGACTAACCCCATGGTGGGTGACAAAAATGTGCACACAAAAGTAGTGCACTTCTATGAATCCTTTCAATCAAGAACACTCAAGAATGAGGTCTCAAAAATTGATCCATAGCTCTCTATGTACGGAGTTGCAAGATTGTAAAATTGCTCTCAGCTAGAGCTATGAAGCTAATGACCTTGCTAGTCAACCACACAATGAGAGATTCAAGTGAAGACAAGGGCAAGAGTTCCAATATCTCCAAGAATCCAAATGGAAATGCAATGAAAGTAAACTAAGAATGACGATGCAAGCTAAGCTAAATGATAACAATGCAATGCTTGAAAGCAAATCTAATCTATGAAAGGAAAGCGCAAACTAGACTATGAAAGGAAAGTACAAGTCTTACAATCCCTCCTAATTAAGCTATGTGAGATTAATCTATAGCATAAAGAAAATCTATACTAAGAATGCCATGATTATGCAACTATGAAAGCAAACTAAATGAAATTCAACAACAATATCTTCAAAGCTTGGATGCAAGAATGTCTTCAAAGAGCTCTAAATAACCTAGAAAACCTACAGCATAACATTAGCATAAAACATGAATGGATATCCAAATGAGGAAGAGAGCTCTTCTTTTATAGGAAATAAAAAGGAACGGACCATGGAGATTAAGAGGCAAAAGACTTAATCAACGGTGGAGCATCAAAGAAGAGCAATCCATGTGCACAAATATCCTCCAATAGGAAAATAAGAGTTGACTTTTGTGTCGATACGAGACAAAAAGTGCTTTTTCCCTTTTTATAAAATATGAGTAATGCTTTATTTGTGCAACTTAGGATAAGAGGAAAAGGTGGGGCTTTTTATTTATTAAAAGGGGAGGAAATATTCCTTTTGAATAAATAAAAACTTTAGGATAAAATGGTTAGCCCAAGGCAAATAATCGAAAATGATAAAATAGGATTTGATCAAGGAAATTGATATAATTGATAAAAATGCTGATTTTTTTGAAAATATTGATTCATGGATTTGATAAATTGCTAAATGGGGGCCCAAAGTCTAGGTGACCATTTTAGGGTGCATACAAGATGCACCTCTTAAACTGACACAAGGACTAGGAGAAGATAAAGAAAGTGAATCTAGTGAGAGTGAAGAATAGGAGAAGGTAGTGGAGAAGAAAGGAAAGAAGAGTAGTAATTTTTGAGCCTATAAGCAAGATAGTACAAAAACCTAAGGCTATTTCATCACCTATTCTTAGGCCATGAACAAGGGCAGTCTCTACAACTGTAGTTGTCGAGCCACAAAAGAAAACTCCTATATCAGGGAAAAGGAAATTTGTTCAGCCTAAGGCAATGCTAAGCCAGTCAAGGAAGAAGCCTAGGAGGAAACTTATTTTGGAGAAAGATGATGAGGAAACAGAGAGTGATGAGGAGGTAAAGAACAATAAATTACAAGTATAGAGTAAAACACCAAGTGTGGATGAAATGTGTCACACCATCAAGAAATCTGTTGGACTCAAAGGTTTGAAGCAAATAGGATTTGAAAGCATGATTATAGGAGATAAGGGAAAAATTGAAGAAGCTATACTTGAGATGCTCTGCACTTTCAAGATGCTACCAATACAAATGGGGAAGTTGATCCCTAATGAGTTATATGAGAGAGTTGCATAGAAATGGGAATTTTCCCTAATGACCAAGAAGAAGATAAGGGAGAGAACATTAGCTCAAGTTGCATCTGACCTACCCCCTATTAGTATTCAAGATGTTATAGAATAGTACATGAAATTTTTTTATCCTAAGCAAAGAGCTTACTCTATCCTTCAACACAAGGTTGAGGATGTTTTTTAGGAAAGTCTTAGGACTTGGAAGATTTTCTTCAGTTTGTTAATTGATAAAAGTGCACAATAGGAAGCTAGCACATCTAAGGGTGCCAAGTTAGATAATAAATAAGATGAAAATGATCCAAAAATTTAGGAGAAGGAAGCTCCTAAGGAGTAAAAGATTCAAGAGTTACCTTAGGTAACTATTATTGACATCATTGAGGATACCCCAGTGAAAAATCAGGTACTGACCGAGGAAGACATACAAGCCAAGGAAGCACAAGCTACATCTTTGTTGGATAGTAACCTTGTGCTACTAAAAGTCATGGATTATCCAAAAATTTATGCTACATCAATTGTTAACATCACCCCTACTAATCCTCCAGTTGTTATAGTTGACATGCTAGTCAGTATTAGCACTACCGGGGAATAGGATCAGTCGACAACATCACTTCCATCTACATCTGCCAAGGAGTCACAAAAGGAAAAAGTAGACCAGTCTACACTAGTGATTGTAGATCCTCATGTGGAGAATAAGGGAAAAGAAGAGAAGGGAAAATAAATTGACACTCAAGATTCTAAGGAGCAAGAGGCAATAAAAGCTCTTGTATAGATGTTGAGTGGGAGTACATCGAAGAAGAAGGCATTGAAAAAGAAACTAAAAATTTGTACACTTGAGGTGACAACTGATGAAGTTATTGTGATTCCTAAATGGGACATAGATAACTTATCCTATGAATAGATACATATATTGCAAGATTTACTGAAAAAGAAAAGCAAGCAAGAAGAATTGAGAAGGGAACATCAGCAAAAGAAAGTTTTTCACGAGATAAAAGGTATTTTTATTGATGCTTTTAACATGATTGATGTTAATGAATCTAATCCCATACTGGAACAACTTGTCCACATAGTCAAGAAAGGGAAAAATGAAGAAAGCAAAGAAAATGATAAGTTGTTGCAGTGGTCAGAAAGAAAATTTGAGACAAAGGTACTCAATAAGGTCTCTGCCAAGATTGCAGTGAAGTATGTAGCACTTTCTACTGAAATAACTGAATCAAAAGGAGTTGTACTAAATGCAAAATATTTGTACACAAAAATGTGTGATGTAGAATAATTTTCCAAGGATAACCAGGTACTATTAGATAAACTACTACAAGAAATAAAGTCTACTAGTCAATCATTGGGTTTAGATGCTAGTTCCAGTTCGAAACATTATGCCAGGCTTCTACATAATCAAGGGAGGATAGCTGAGTTAATGGCTAATGATGGTAAGATAAGGACTTGTCTAATCTCTATGGAAAAAATGCTGACACCTCACCTGGAGGTCACCTGGAGGTCATTCAAAGAGAGTTAGCCAAGGCTAAGGAACTAATATAGAAAGATCCTCATCTTTCTACTGCTGAGAGCCTAGTCAACCTAGCTGCCGAGCTAGAAGTGCAATCAGAGGTCTTGAAAGTTGCAACATCTAGTTGGGACTATGCTTCAAAAACCATTTGTGGAAAAATATTGCACGATCCCTACTAATGAAGAAATCATAAGTTCCAAAAACAAGGGAGAAACAAGTAAATGACATATCATGGCACATAGAGAGATACCAAAATCAAAGGGCAGAAGCTGAAGTAGGAGCTCAAGTAGAATGATATGATATACTAAGTTTTGTATATGTATATATCTTAGGGGGAGTAATTTGTTAATACTAATTACTCTATGTAAATATATTGTAAATGTCATGAAAAAGTGTTTTTGCCACTAATATCAAAGGGAGAGATTATAGATCCCTATAGTTTTGTTTTCTATTAGTGTCTTAAACTTAGCCATTATCTAGGAAATGTTGGTTGGTCATCACTGCGACCGAGTCATCATGTATAGGCCGAGTCATATAATGTATATTTATCGAGCAGTAGTGATCATGATTAAATACTGAAATCTAATTTTTCAAAATTTCTTATGTTTTAGTAAATTGCAATTTTGAGGGTCTTTGGTGCATGTTGGTGTAATTAAATATTCCTAATTACACTTCACTTAATCTTACTTAGGTTAATGCATTGCATAGTAGTTTGTGATTGAGACACCTAGGAGTGTGCACATCTATTAAGCACATGGTGTAGGAGAAATTCCACTTTTGGTGTGATAGTTGTCTTCACATACCTCATTGTGTGTGAGATCCACCTTTAGTGCTCTTATCACATTATGATCCTAATCCATTGCACATACTTTATTGTATAATGGAGGATGATCCACATTTGGTGGACATGTGATTACACCTAGCATAGGTGATATCTTATCAGCTCCTTATCATTGTCTCTTATTGCCTTTCCTATATAAGGAGGCCTATTATGTAATCATTTCATTCATTCATCAATAAATCATTCAAGGTGAATTTATTGGATCTATTGAATCCATCATTGCATTCATATTATCTCTCTTGTACTTTTCTTCAACCTCTAGATCCTTGGTTCAATTTTTTCTATTTGCAAATTCTTACATGGTATCAAAGCTCTCAAGGTGTGAAGACCTCTTCTCAAGAAGTTCAATCTTGGCTTGATTCAATTGTGGGTGTAGAATAAAATTATTTGGACATCACCATTGCATAGTCTATTTGGAGAAAATTTGGGGTTTTGTATTTTGTGGCTTTCTATTGCAGGTCAATATTGGTGCTTGTTGGTGCAAATAAGAGGTTGGCATCATATTAAGGAGGTCCAAAAACCCCTAAATCAAATTTTATTTCATCCAAATCAGACACCCGAGGCCAAATCTAGAGCGGCGGCGATTTAGAAAAAATAATTTTAGAGATGATTTTCAAATAGCTATATCTCAGTCATCTGGACTCCTTTTTTCAAGAATTTTTTTTTGTTTTGGGGTAGAATTTCATGATCTACATAATGGTTTAGGTGGTTTCTAATCTTTGTTCTTGAATTTTTTTGAAAATCACAAATCTCAATTTTTGCAACTTCCAAAACCTCATTTGAGCTCATATGAACTCCTTTTTAGGTGCAATTTTTTTTGAAAGTGCATAATTTTTTCTATATTTTCCAGATTTGGAATCAAAATTTAGTGACTGTGACCAAAAATTGTACTTTTAGAAATTGGCTTAGTTTTTTCATTTTTAATGCATAAGCCTTAGCTTGGTCTTTTGCATAATGATCTAAGTCTATTATAGCCTGATTTTGGAGTGTAATGATTTGTTGATCTCAATTTGTAATGAGAGAAGTGTATCATTAATGTAATCATGGGTTATGAAACATATCCTACATTAGTACTTTTAACTAAGGATAATTATGAGTCATGGGAAAAGGAATCATCACACATTGTAGATGGCTTAATCTCTTGCCTCAACCTTATGGACTCATTCTTGAGCCAAAGTCATAGGGGAAGCAATATGTTTGGGGAGAAAAAAATGCTCATATTATAAATTTGATTATTGGTACCATCAGTTTATGTCTCTTCTATGACATCTACCCTAAATTTAGAGGTGTTCAATGTCCACACATAATTTGGACAATCATTTGGGAGATTTTTGGTGATCCACATGTTCCTCCATTCCCAGATGATGTTGCTTTAGATTGCTTTAATTACACCAACACTCCCCAGTACAAATTCTTATAGTGCATTTCTGGGCTTGGATGGTGAGCATTGGCATTTTCAAAATTTGATTCAAGATTATTTGAATACCTTTCGAACACATCAAATGGTTCACAATTCGGAGCTAGCATGAGAAAGTTATGCCTTCTCCAAGTGGACCTAAATTTTATATATAGTTTTTTTGATAAACTTTGATAGTTTTAATAGTTTATTTGTAGTAAACATTATAATGACTCTTCATTTTAATTCCAAGGGATTTGTGTGACCCTTGGGATCCATCTGACTTGTATAAATGCCAATTTTGAATAGAATGGAGACACTTTTGGCTTGCAATCTTGTTGTTAGTCTTTCAACATTTATGTCAAATTTCATAATACTATAGGTTTCACACCAGGTATTGTAATCTGATTCATAATTCAGATCAAGTAGTCACTTCTAAGTGTACACTCAAATTGTTCACTTCTCTAAGTCATTACTTCCAAGAGACTCCATGAATGGGAAACCTTGAGAAAGCGACCTAGAGCTCCCTAGGCATGGAGTCACAAGGATGTTTTGATAGTGCTCTCAGCTAGAGCTATTGAAACATGCAACCTTGCTAGTAAACCACACAATGGGAGATTCAAAGAGACAAGGGAAAGAATGCCAATATCTTCAAGAATCAACAAAGGAAATGCAATGCAACTATGCTAAGAATGAAGATGCAAGTAAGCTATGAAAATGAAAAGATTACAAGCCTTACTAATTAAGCTATGTGAGCTAATTTAGAGCATAAAGGAAACTAAGTTAGATGCCACGAAAGCTAAGATAAGAATGCAAGAATGAAAGCTAAATGCACCAAGAAAACTTGCAGCATAAGATTAACATAAAGAGTGGATCCTAGAATGAGAAAATAGTTCTCCTTTTAAAGGAATTGAAAAGGAATGGACCATGGAGATTAAGAGGCAAAAGATTTAATCAAGGGTGGAGCTTGAAAGAGGGATCAATCCATGTGCACAAATCTCCTCCAATGAGAAAATAAGAGTTGACTTTTGTGCCCCATGTGAGACAAAAAGGCATTTTCTTCTTTTTATAAAATAAGAATAATGCTTTATTTGTGCAACTTAGGATAAGAGGAAAAGTGGGGGATTTTTATTTAATAAAAGAGGAGGAAATTCCTTTTAATTAAATAAAGACTTAGGATAAAATGGTTATCCCATAGAAAATAATCGAATAAATGATAGAATTAGGATTTGATCAAGAAAATTGATATTGAATTGAAAATGCTGATTCAGGAAATTGATAAATTGCTGAATGGGGGCCTATAGTCTAGGCGACCATTTTAGGGTGCATATATTTGCCCCTCTTTGACTAATGTGAGATTGATTTGGGATCGCATGTGGTCAAAGAATGGAATTGAAATGTGAGATCGATTTGGGATCACAAAACAACCCAGACGTGTGTTCGACGGATGGGAACACATTAGAACAAAGATAAGCTGAAAGACAAGACCAACATACTTGTAAATAGGAGATTGTCAAGTCTCAAATAAGAGATAAGAATCTCAAGAAAGGTTTGATTGATAAAGCTGAATCAAGGTTTGAAGTTTAATAGATACTTCCCCCTTGGAATCGAAATCAAAATCAGGTAGAGGAGAAAAAGTAAATTGATAAATTTGATCAAATCACTAGAAATCATAATCAAAGATGAAGGATGATAGGATAACCATCAAGCAGTAAAGACATGCCCCAGTTTGACTAGGTTTGATTGAGAAAGATATAGGATAAAGATGAGTTCAAACCCTAGAGAGATGAAGTGGATGAAAAATGGATGAAAGACTAGAACATTGAGAGAGATGGGGATGAAGAAATGAAGATGCCCCAGCGAAGATCGAAGGATCGGGCCCCAAAAGGTCAGCCAATTGCGTAGAAGAAGTGGAAAATTTGAAATGTG
The DNA here is from genome assembly GCA_027943335.1 of Chamaecyparis obtusa. Classification (NCBI taxonomy): domain Eukaryota; kingdom Viridiplantae; phylum Streptophyta; class Pinopsida; order Cupressales; family Cupressaceae; genus Chamaecyparis; species Chamaecyparis obtusa. Next base: position 613,443 of record BSBK01001597.1, on the reverse strand, counting down.
ATTTTAACTATCAAGATGAACTCAGATTTCAATTTTGATCTCGAAAATGGATGTAGGAGTTAAAATCAGCCAGGGGTGCAATTTTTGTGAAATTTTGAAGTGTTTTGAAAATTGGTAAAAAAGCCAAAATGCTATAAAAGGGGTAAAAAGGTCATTTTCGAATTCATTTATCTTTTGTGATATTGAGAACTTTGAGAGCTCAGAGAAGATTATGGCCTAGCAAGCAATGATTCTAGTCCACACACATCGATTCGAGCGTGGTCAGTTGCACAACCGACCTCCTCACTATGGTGCCCCGGTAAGTTTTCAGAAAAAACTAGCTTTTTGAGTCATTTATGAGCTAATTTTGGTATTTAAAACACATTTTTATTTTTATTTTTTAATATTTCAAATTTAATTAATGCGAAAGTGCATATGACACTTTGAAAGTATTGCACACCTCGATACTGTTTATCATGCGATAGTTCACCGGTCCACAAAGTATTGCACAGGTGTTCAATCCAGTATCGCACGATATTGGACAAAATATCATGTGATCATGTGTGAACTATCACATATAAAAAGAGTATCATACTTCTATTGAGGAAAGTATCATATGATAGAATATCAAAAAATAGTATCGCACTAGTGTAATAAGAAATATCGCATAGTGTTAATTTGAGAAAAATAACATGGGTCTAGACAATTTTTGCATTTAAGATTATTTGTACTGATTTTAGACATCCATCATGATATGTTTTGACATCTAGTTTGGGGTTATGGCTTGCAGGAGACTTTTTCGACACTGATTATCAGAGCTCTGAGAGTGATCAGACTACGCTATGTCAGAGATCTGGATACTCTTGGGAGAGATGACTTGATCAACATGGGATTTGGGTTTTTGCTAGATATGCCCCATATTCGGGCAGATCACATGTTACTAACAGCGTTGGCTAAGAGGTGGAATAGTGAGCACAATACCTTTCATCTACCTATTGGAGAGGCGATGATCACCCTAGAGGATGTCTATCGGATCCTCCGAGTATCTAGCCATGGCACTTTTTCTATTTTTTTGAATTTTTTATTTTTTTTGTATTTTTTCAGGACTTTATATGCTTTTTAGGATTTTTTTAGCATCATATATGAATTTTTTTGGAATTTTTCTTAGGACCAATAAATATGTAGAAAGGATGCCCCCTAGACAAAATAGGCATCATGGATATAACTTCTTTAGGTGCAAAACATTGATAGGCTCGGGGAGCTATTCTCCCTCTTTAGTAGACAAAAAATAAGCACCTGTCCCAAAAGTAGCAGTAATAATGTATGGTCTAAGCCAATTAGGTTTGAATTTTCCCTTTTTCTCTCTCTATGTTATTGGTTCTTAGGGTTTTCTCGTAAGACAAGATCTCCCACTTGAAATTCTCTAGGGAAAACCTTCTTGTTTAATGCTTTGGACATACGCTTTTGGTAAACCCTCATGTGATCAAATGATGCTTTATGCTTTCCATCTAGAAGTTCTGATTCTTGGAGCCTCATGGCGCAGTAGTCTTCATCTGTAACTAGACCTTTGTGGGAAACTCTAAGTGAAGGAATCTCCACCTCTAAAGGTAACATTGCTTTAGCACCATAAGTAAGCGTAAAAGGAGTAGCCCCAGTTGGAGTATGAATACTCATTCTATAAGCCCATAAGGCTGGATTTATCTATAGATGCCAATCTCTACCATTCTTGTGAACTATTCTATGGAGAATTTTGAGAATGGTTTTATTTGAAGCCTCTACTTGTCCATTTCCTTGCAGGAAGTAAATGGAGGACCAATGTTGTTTTATCTTGAACTTCTTGTAGAGTTGTTTAAGGTCCTTGTTTTTTAACTGATCTCCATTGTTAGTGATTATTTTAGAAGGAAATCCATACTGACAAATGATATGGTTTAAAATGAATAGAGAAACTATCTTGCCTGAGGCAATAGAAAGTGGGATAGCCTCTACCCATTTAGTAAAGTAGTTAGTAGTAGTGATGATAAATTTGTGTCCACCTAATGAGTTGGGATGAATCTTCCCAACAAGATCAAATGCCTAGCACTGAAATGGCCAATGAGATATAGATGGAATAATCTCCCTACCTAGAGCATGTATCAGGTTACCATGTTTCTGACACTTTTCGCATGAATTAGAAAAAGCTACTGCATCTATCTGCATGGTAGGCCAATAGTACCCAGCCCTAAGCAACCTTCGAGCCATGGTAGGACCATTGGAATGTCCTCCATAAATGCCCTTGTGAATGTCAGCTAACACTTGGTTAGATTCATCCTTTTCCAAGCACCTAGGAAGTGTCCCATCTAAACTCCTCCTATACAAATCACCAGAGATAAGGGTATGGAGAGAGGTATTTCAGGTTAAGTTTTTTCATTCAAAATGATTGAAGGTTTTGAGAATAATGCCATCATGGAGATATGAATAAATGGAACCATAGTGGGATGACTCATGGCCAACAAGGGTACAAACAACTTGTCTTTCTTGGTAGTCATAGATAGGATAGTGTAGCTCTTCCACTAGGAATTTGAATCTGGACTCATGCTGCTCTAGCTGAAGAAGTGAAGCCAATGTAGCCGTAGCATTAACTACTTTATTCTCTACTCTAGGGATTTGTTGAAATGTGACAAAGGTGAAATATCATCTCAATGAATCAACCATTTTCTTGTAGGGTACCAATTTTTCATCCTTTGTTTGGTATTCTTCATTAACTTGGTTGACTATTAATTGTGAATCCCCATAAATATGCAAATCTGTGATTCTCCATTCTATTGCCATTTTTAGTCCATTTGTCAAAGCCTCATACTCAACAATGTTATTTGTACATGGGAACACTAGTTTGTAGGATTTAGGAATTGTGTACCCATGAGGAGAAACAAATAACACTCCAGCTCCTGAACCATTTTGTATGAAAGAGCCATCAAAGAACATCTTCCATGTTCTTGCAGTCATGTACATTATGTGCTCATCTGGAAACTCAACTTGAATAGGCATGTTGTCTTGAATTGGAAAATCAGCATTGATTTGCAATGGCTTGTCCTTTTATAGCTTTACTCTGAACATACTCTATGTCAAATTCTGATAAGATCATCATCCACTTAGCAAGTCTACCTATGAGAGAAGCCTTACCAAGCAAATATTTGAGAGGATCAATCTTTGCAATGAGGTGTATTGTATGTGCAAGCATGTAATGTCACAATTTTTGGGAAGCAAACACCACCGCAAGGTGATATTTTTCAATACTAGTGTAATTGACCTCATATGACACAAGAGTACGACTGATGTAGTATATAGCTCTTTCTTTTCTAGTGTCATCAAGTTGAGCTAATAATGTGCCCAAGGAAGATTTTGTTGCTGAAACATACAATATGAGTGGTTTTCCCAGGATAGGAGGCATTAAGATTGGAGGATTGGCCAAGTATTGCTTGATTTGGTCCATGCTTTTTGGAAATATTCATTCCAGACACATTTAACCCCCTTATGCAATGTTTTGTTGAAGGGTTGAGCTCTATTGGCCAGTTGTGAAATGAACCTCCTTATAGATTGAAGACATCCTTGAAGACTCCTCATTTGACTAATGTTTTTGGGAGGTGGCATATCCAAGCTTACTTGAACTTTCTCTGGGTCCACCTCTATTCCTTTGGCTGAAATGATAAATCCTAGAAGTTTTCCAGAGGTAACCCCAAATGCACACTTTTTAGGATTTAATCTTAATTGAAACTGTTCCATATGATCTAGAATGACTTCTAAATCTCCTAAGTCTGTATCCCTTTTTTTAGATTTTGCCAAGGTGTCATCCACATAATCTTCCATATACTTATGCATCATGTCATGAAAGATAGTCATCATAGCTCTTTGATAAGTAGCTCTTGCATTTTTTAATCCAAATGGCATAATGTTCCAACAATAGGTACCCCATGCGCAAGTGAATATAGTCTTTTCTTGGTCTTCAAGAGCTATCTTGATTTGATTATATCCAGAAAAACTGTCCATTAATGAATAGATCTCATAACCCACGATCATGTCCACTATCATGTTTATGTTAGGAAGTGGAAAATCATCCTTTGGGCATGCTTTATTAAGATCTCTAAAATCTATGTAGACATGAATGGACTTATCATGTTTAGAAACTGGGACAATATTTGAAATCCATTTAGCATAGTCAATAGCTCTTATAAATCTTGCACTAAGGAGTTTTTCTAATTCAACTTTGACGAGAAGAGCTATGTGAGGATGCATTTTCCTCAATTTTTGCTTAACTAGTTTTATTCCTAGAGCTATGGAAAAGTGATGCATAATGAGAGAAAAATTAATCTTCTTGCTTTGTAAAAACTTGGTATATGCTTCTCTTTCCTGTGTTGATAGAGACTGAGCCAAATACACTATTTGTGGAGCTTCTTCTATACCCAAATTAACTGGCTGTGTAGGTTCAACAAGCACTGAAGAGCTGTCTTGAAAGTAACTTGGGAGATGATCAAGTACCTCATCCTCAGTTGCCTCAGAGAGGTTTTCACCCTTGGATATGTCCTTTATTTTTACTTTTTTAGGTTCTGACACTGCCACATAGTGGTTTTTGCCATTAGAACTCTTATTCTTTTTTTCTTTTCATTTCATTTTGTGACTAAGGTACTTGATATCTGGTTCTTTCATGCTTGTAGCTAGTTCACTAGTGGAAGAGACTATGGGTTCAAGGGCATTTAGGTAACATGCTATCTCATAGTCATTTTGGAAAGTTAAGAGCTGAGGCTCTTGATAGCGTTGAGATCAATCAATTAGGTCAGGGTGAGCAAGGGGTAAGTCAATGACGGGTTCAATGTTGTGTATACAGATGGTATCATCTCTGGTGATTGTAGAGTTAGGGTCTGTCAAGTATCCCTCTAAGGTACCCAAATTAGGATTTATCCTACCAAGCAAAGAATCATCGACTAAAGAGACTTGCGGATTCAAATCCTATAATCCTACACTAGACTCGTTATCTACCTTAGGTTGGGAACTATATGTATGGATGACATCAACATCCATGTCAACTATAAAAGAATCAGAGAGAGACTCCCATTCATACTCATGTGAGTCCATATCTAAATCCCGACTAGGATGTTTACACCAAGCATGTTTAGGACATCTAGATGTGGAAGCTCTAATGTCACCAAGGGTAACACCTTCTTGAATGCCATTCATGTATTGATGTTCTTTAACATGATCTTCAACATCAGATTCTTCTTGTTCTAAGCTTGAAACTATTGCATGGGCAACTGGAGTATCTGAATCTCCCCAAAGGAGATTAGTGGAAGGGACCCAATCTTCACACATGTCTTGTTGATTTGTCAAATTGGGCATATACTTTATTTCATCCTCACTATCTATCTCACCAAGGATAGGAACAAAGTTTTTGTTATGATTTTCAAAACCTAGGCCAACCATTTTTTTAGACCTGCGGCCAAAAAGAGCATGATCGAGAGGTTTAGCTCTAGCATCTAATCTATGACTAAGAGGACCATGTCCTGGATAGCCCATATTTTTGACAAGAGTGTACCCTCTTCCATATGCCTTAGGAGAAGGAGAGAAGTTCTCATTATGCATATATTTTTCTTCTCTATAGATCCAGTCCTTGATAGCCACCTCCTCTTTTTCATCTTGGATGGGCACTGAGGATTCTACAAATGTACCAAATAAAGTCATGGCTAAAGATGAAGGATGCATCTCTTGTGAGGGTTTTTCATAAGACCTAGGTGAGACTAGCAATTTTGTAAAGGAGTCAAGTTGATATCCACCCATACCAAGGTCCATGGACTTAAACTTATCCTTGCATTATGCTAGGGTTGCATTGAAATCCTCTGCTTCCATGTTGAGAGGAATGCGAGTCCCTGCTGAAATTGCATTTACAGATAATGTTCTATCCCCGGGTATATAGACTTCTACTCCATTATAGGGAAACTTAACACATTGATGGTAGGTGGACAACACTACTTGCATGTCATGGATCCATGGACTACCAAGCAAGATGTTGTATGCTAGAGGACCAACATCAATAATTTGGGACAAAATGTCCTTTTCAACAAGGCCAATCTTGACAGGAAGGATGTCCAACCCTTTGGAGCTTCTATCTGCCTCATCATAGGCTTTAATGGTAATTTTCTTTTGGGTACCAATAACTTTCTCAGAATAACCCAGTATGTTCAACAGACTCAAAGAAAAAATGTTGAGCCCAGTACCCCCATCTATAAACACACGCCTAACACGGGTCTTGTGAATCATGACTTCGATATGAAGGGAAAGATTATGTGGATGGGTCAAGGCTTTGTTATCTTCTTTTGAGAATGTTAGGTAATGAGGGCTGGTAAGGTGGTTAACCATGTTCTAGAATTGGTCAACATCTATGTTGTTAGGAAAAGAAACATCTATCTTCATAGCATCATGAAAGGTAGGCACTCTCATTCATCATTCATCGCATTTTTCGAAGGCATCCTCATTTGAAATAGCACTGGTTTTTATGGCATAACATTGTTTCTCTGCAATTATGGCATCAAATTTTATTTCACTCCATGCATTTTCTGTTCAATTCTTGTTATAGTTATGAATGTGGGCTCGGGCCTTGTTCATTCTCCTCTGTATTCGATTGCAAAAATTTTGTATTGCATTGTTGTTAAAGCCCATGAATTGTTTAAACTTAGGGCATGGTACTGAGTATATTTGATTGCTCTGTATATGTAAATGCATCTTGGCTTCAATGGGCTCTCCTGTGTTTTGTATTTACTTCTGTATTTGATTGATTCCTTGGACCGAATGGCACTATTGCATTTGAAAACATTTGTTGATGAACACCAGATACCCGATGAGCCACGAGCTAGGGCATTGGTTTAATTGATATTTCTGCATGTATTATCTACCAACATGTTGATGAGGATACATGAAGGGTCACCCTGTTCTTGCTATTATAGAATAGGGCACCATGTTTTTGTTGTTTATACATCCGTGCTTTGAAGATATTATGGTATCGATGCCCGTATTCACTGTTATATTGCTTGTATTTGCTGCCCCTAATACGGCTTACTGGCATGATCAATGTTGTATGAATTTTCTATAGTAGTTATTGAATACACTCCTGGCCCATGAAACAGTGAGCTCGTACCTTGAGCTAGGGCATGAAAAGCATAGTATTGAGTTGCTGGAAAATGAGGGCATTGTGTGCACTATTTACACACAAGCTTGATGCCATGGATGCACCATCATTTGATTATTGTATATATCCTCCTTTTTTGCATTTATGCATAGCCCGAGAGACAACTTATGGCTTCATGATGGCACTGCTTTGTATTTTTTTTGATGACATATTCTATCTACATTTGTATCTCCTCTGTTGGTATAGCCCGAAAAGTTGGCTAGGGCACAGTGAATTGGTTTCTTTGTTGTATATAAGCCCGAGAACATAGGTTGTTGCTATCACACATTTGTTTTCTCTGTATGGGTTTTAGGGCACTATTTTTTATTGTTGACACTTGATGCTTCATTTGAATATTACATGGCATGCATTCCTCATAAAGCCTATAAGAGGCTAGGGCATGAAAATGTTTGTTTACTATTGCATATCATGGGCCCGAGCATACATAAGGGTAGTTCATTTGATGGTCTCTGCATCCATTTTCTCATTGTATCCTTGATGAATCTATCTAGTTGTAATGCTAAGCATCTATATTATAAATGATGACATGCCATATGCAGTTATAGTCATGAAAGAACAAGGCATCATATTCATAACTTACTGCTTCATTTTCTTTATATTGGTACTACTGTTATTATTATGCCCTATTGTTGCACTGTTATTCATCATCAGCCTCAACTCACTCATACACTAATTCTACAACATGAAGGATATTACATTTTGTGCCCATTGATTGTCATACCCTGTTATTAGCTCTGATTCACTTTCATATTTTTTTAGATTCTCTATTATCATGCCATGCTATCTATGAACAGAGTGCCCCTCAACTGGCCTTTAATGAAGATTTATCAAATTCATACCATATCAAAATGCAGATCAGGAACACCTATGTGCCATGATGCATTCATTAAGCTTCTATCTTCAAGCATCATCTGTTGTACCTTTTCTGGATATCTAAATTTTTATGTACCTTATCTTGCCGATGATAAATGCCATGTGAACACCTATGTAGCAGAGTGCCCCTATCTCTTTCATAGATCTGTGTACTCTGTCATTAGCTCTATTCAACTTGATGCCATCTTAATATGCTGAGAAAAATGCCTCCTGGATCTGGTTCATGCCCAGTTTCACCATGCTCCATTGATTTGGCTCTGAGTGTCTCACTGATATTGCCATCCATTGAATGCCCCCTATATGATTAGTGCCTCTCCTTGAGATGGTTAGTGTTGCTAGAAAATCTATGGGAATAGAGCTTCTAACAACCCTCACTGGTTCAGTGTAGGGTACTAGGAGACTCAATACTAATCATGGGTGTTCTTGTCCTGTGATGTGGTCTCTCTCTAGGAAATTTGAGATCCTCCTGATAGAGCCCACATCATAGGGCATCATCATTCATCTGGATCCTGGTATTCAACTATTTGTTATGAATCAGCCTCTTTTATCTTTGCACATGGAATAGACATATTAGTGAAAACAATGGTACTTCATTTATTTCCAGAGGCTCTTGATGCACATGCCCTGAGCATAGCTTGTGCTAGAGGTGTATGACTGAGTACATGTATGCATTTATAGATGTTGTGGCACCATTTATTTCTTAGATCCATTGTATCTAACACCTTTTTTTCTCTCTCTGTAGGTCTAGGATCACAGGAGCACACTGGGCACACAGAAGATCAACTCACTACCAGACAATGTTTGGTACCTCTACATCTAGCTCCTATATTTATTTATACTTGCACTCATTTATGCAATTCTTGAATTTGCTATGCTCATGGCATGTGTGAGCTCATATGAATGTTTCCTTTCTAGTTCTTTCATTTCTGTACATCATATTTAGGATATGACATGTAATTTCAAATGCAGTAATACTTCCTTTCTTTTCATGTATTTGCAATAAATGAACACAAATCTTAATCAAGACCACATAATAATGAAAACTAGGGTACAGAGCTCATCTAGTAACTAGGTTTTCAAAATGTGTCAAAAATATGACAACATTCTAGCGACCTCTATGGAGTGCTTTCCTGCTAAGAATTCTGACCAGCTACCTGATAGATCCATTGGGCAATAGAGTCAATAAGCATGTAACTAAACCTAGCTCCTGACCAAAACAACCTCCTTCCTTCCAACAAAACTAAAACAACTTCCTAGCAACTACTCAGGCTTTATTTCTACTAAGCTAAACTAAAAAACTGAAAGCTGAGAGAAAACTAAAAATTTGAAACAAACTTGTACCAAGGCACTTAGGAAAATTAGAAACTGAAAACTCCTATCCTACCCTACTCTAACCAGTCTCAGCAGTCTGGTTAAACAAATCCATTAACTGGATTGTTAAAATAACTTCCCATTCTTCTCAAAATGTTATACTTTCCACACTCAATGCCAATAGGAAGAATATGAAACATGAAAAAGTACTAAACTACCTGGCATACTAACTCTTGAATCTTGTAGTCTAGACAACTCACCTCAAATAGATCATAAGCATTATCTTTCCAGGGAGACTGATACCTCTGAACAAGCTCTTGTTCACCGATGAGTGAACTCTTGATATCACCTCCCACCAAATCATTGTGTACAAATTCCTTGCTTGACCCCATCTAAGCCAAGTATCTAATAGGACAACCCCTAGTGGGCATAAAACCATGCCTCTCCTGCTGTTTAGTGTGCAACTTAAAAGCCTCTTTAGCATGCTGATTGGAACTTTGCTCCTCCATGATCATTTTCCACAACATTTCCTCTTCTATAGTTAGAGGATTATACTCCTCATCAGTTTGAACATCCAATAGCTCATCAAGGCCATCAACCTATATCAAGTCTTTAGCAACTACTGGACCCATCTCATAATCCAAAAAATAGGACTCTTGAGACTCATCAATCACTTTATTGCAAATAGGCACTGATTCTATCACTGGTACAACATTAGCTTTCCTAAAATGAAAGGACTCTTTTAGGAACACACATGTTACTACCCACTTTCGGAAGATGAGGAACACAAACAAAAGCTAACTAGAAAGCATTTATCATACAATCAAAATCTTCTTGCTGGCCTAGGCTAGCAACAACCAAATCATCTTTCTTTTCATAATCAGGGAACTCAACTGGTGGGTCCTAAACTATCTCTTCTTGCTCAATATAAGAAGTCATTTCTTCAAACAAATCAGCTAGGGTCTCTTCTTCATTTGCCTCCTGATCTTTATCTGAATGCTCTAGTTCATCACTACATGATAGATCTACTTGTTCTTCAACTTCATCATGAAAAAGTACATCCAAAGGATAAGACTCATCTTCTACCTGGTTTATTGAAATGCTAGGAGGTATAGGGATTTCTTTAGGAATTGGCTCATAGGGCTTAATCTACTGTAGGATAGGCTCACCATCATATAGGAAGTCAAACATCACAGGTATCTCATCTATAGAAGTGGAATGAAGTGGCTGAAATTCTAAGATAGGGTCATGAATAGGCTCTAAACATGCATGGGGATCAAGGTCCTATTGACTAGGATTCTGAGCTAAAGGAGAAATCCTAAAGCTTGGAATTTCAATAGGAGTGATTGTGGACTTACCAGGCAAGAAACTTGGGATTTGAACCTTGTGAGTCTTCTGTCTAGTCTGCAAAGCTTCTAGGTTCTCTTCAGTAGCATGGGGCATCTCCTTCTGGATCTCTTCCTTTGGTACTTGTGCCAATAGATCCTTAATCAACTTATCCTTTTCTATAATCTATCTGGCTAGTGTCTCTCATTCATGATCATGGAATTCATCATTTTGTTCCAACTCTTTTCAGAGATCCTCCTTAGTTTTTGTAGCTGTAAGATAGATGGCCTTTATGAATTCTTGATATTCTTCAATCTTTTCTTCATGAATCTTCTCTTGTGTCAAGATCAATTGGTTCCTCTCTTCAAGGGCCTGCTCAGCACCCGCTATTTGGCTCTCAAGCTACCTTGAGAAAGTCACCACCTCTATATACTTTCTTGAGAGCTCCTCCTTTTGAGACCTCATCTCTACATAATCTTTCTTGAAAGAGTTCATTTCCTCCCGAAAAACTACCAACAAAGAGGATATGGAGCTTGAATTTGAAGTGGTATGGGGCTGATTCTGAGGATTGCAATGGTGATCTTCACAGGGTAGTTGATAGGAATGTTGCCAAGATGCTTGATGCTAGGTGGGAGGGTATGGTAGTGCATGCTAGTAACTTGCTGCTGCTGGGCTATTTTGACTATATGCTACTGCTTGGCCAGCTTGATATGGCATGAATGTCTGCACATAGGTGGATTTCTCATTATATGGGGGATGATAGGGAGAATACACATTAGGTATTGACATGCTCACTCATTAAATGAGCTAGTAAAAGATACTTTCTAAAACTTATCAGCACTTGAACTGCTTAAACTAGTAGATTTTTCTAAGAGTCTCCATGGTGCTAGAAACAAACCACCTCTTGAAGGCTGATAGCACTAAGATCACACAAAAATCTTAGTGAATAATAGGAAACAAGGTCCCACCGAGCGTGCCAAAAACTATTATCACTAGGGATTGCACCTGTGATGGATAAGTATAAAACCTAGCAATCCCGTGAAACATGGGAATACTCTCAGGATGTGGGACTGCTTCACTAAGAATAAACCTTTGGATTAAGGGTCAGATTCCCCATTTGTATCACCTAAAATGTACTAACTTTGAAGGGAAAGGGATAGAGATTGCATAAAATTGAAACTAAAACTAAGGTGATTCACCGAACTTAGTAGATCCACAGATTGAAATAGCACTCACAATGACACTTAAAATAATCTGGTAAATCACAACTAGACCCTGTTTGCCTTAACAATTCTTTGAATAAAGAGGTATTCATGTTAAAAGGAGGGAAAAAATTCCACAACTCAAAACCACATGTACACAGATTATAACAATAACTGCAAAACACCTTCCTAATAATTCAACTTGAACAAACATGCAGAGTAAAGGACAATGAGATCACAATAACTTTACCATGAATTCAAATAAGAAACTCAGAAAATAATAGGAATAGAAGGAATATTGTATTATCTTCAATGAAAAGGAGCCAAACATCAACCTGCTTCTCAAAGAGCTACAACATTCACCTCGTGAAAATGAGGGAAGGAAGAACTAGCCTTCAATCACCAAAGGTGAGAGGCATATATAGAAAATCTATAGAATCTAAAATAAAGTCCACTATCTCTCCAAGAACAAAAAATTCTACCACTAGGACCATGATCCCATCTCTCAAAAATTCAGATGCCCAGTTCTCGAGAATCTAGTGGAACAAAAAAGTAGGGACCCTAAAAATGGATGGTCAAAAGAAGACTATCCCACCACTAAGTCATGCAAAATAAATGATATTCTGACAAAGCCTATAGAATGCCACATATCAAACATCTTACAATGAGGCTCTTGCATTGACTTATAACATTAAAAATATTTCCCCTCACTAAGCCAAAATGGATGGATCCTAAATACATTAACAAATAGTTCTCGACCCTAAATAAAAGGGGAAACCATATTTGAAATGTTTACAATATTTATATATCCACCTAACACATGAATATTCAAAAAAATAATAGTCCCCCATACCAATATATATGGTTTTTATATATATGTTTTAAAAAATGTCTCAACCCTACATGAAAAGGGGAAACAAACTTTAAAAACATTTACATTTTAGCAATAAAAGAAAACCCACAACGAAACTCAACCCTAGAAAATGAGAGATGAAATAATCAAACATTTGAAACCCTTTCTCAAAGTGATGCCACTAGCATTCCACCTTCCTCGCTTGGCATTTGGAAAGTTTCCATTCTTCACCGGTAGTTCACTGTAGCCTGGAAAAGAAACATCTATCTTCACAGCATCATGAAAGGTAGGCACTCTCATTCATCATTCATTGCATTTTTTGACGGCATCCCCATTTGAAATGGCACTGGTTTTTATGGCATAACACTGTTTCTCTGATATTATGTCATCAAATTTTATTTCACTCCATGCATTTTCTGTTCAATTCTTGTTATGCTTATGAAAGTGGGCTCGAGCCTTGTTCATTCTCCTCTATATTCGATTGCAAAAATTTTGTATTGCATTATTGTTAAAGCTCATGAACTATTTAAACTTAGGGCATGATACTGAGTATATTTGATTGCTCTATATATGTAAATACATCTCGGCTTCAATGGGCTCTCCTATGTTTTGTATTTACTTTTGTATTTGATTGATTCCTTGGACCGAATGGCATTGTTGCATTTGAAAACATTTGTTGATGAACACCAGATACCCGATGAGCCATGAGCTAGGGCATTGGTCTAATTGATATTTTTGGATGTATTAACTACCACCATGTTGATGAGGATACATGAAGCGTCACCCTGTTATTGCTGTTATAGAATAGGGCACCATGTTTTTGTTATTTATACATCCGTTCTTTGAAGATATTATGGTATCGATGCCCGTATTCACTGTTATATTGCTTGTATTTTCCGCCCCTGATACCGCTTACTGGCATGATCAATTTTGTATGAATTTTCTATAGTAGTTATTGATTACACTCTTGGCTCGTGAAACAGTGAGCTCATACCTTGAGCTAGGGCACGACAAGCATAGTATTGAGTTACTGGAAAATGAGGGCATCATGTGCACTATTTACACATGAGCTTGATCTCGTGGATGCACCATCATTTGAATACTGTATATATCCTCCTTTTTTGCATTTATGCATAGCCCAAGATATAACTTATGGCTTCATGATGGCACTACTTTGTATTTTTTTTGATGACATGTTCCCTCTACATTTGTATCTTCTTTGTTGGTATAGCCCGAAAAGCTGGCTAGGGCATAGTGAATTGGTTTCTCTGTTGTATATAAGCCCGAGAAAATAGGTTGTTGCTATCACACATTTGTTTTCTCTATATTGGTGTTAGGGCACTATTTTTTGTTGTTGACACTTGATGCTTCATTTGAATATTACATGGCATGCATTCCTCATAAAGCCTATAAGAGGCTAGGGCATGAAAATGTTTGTTTACTATTGCATATCATGGGCTCGAGCATACATAAGGGCAGTTCATTTGATGGTCTCTGCATCCATTTTTTCATTGTACCCTTGATGAATCTATCTAGTTGTAATGCTAAGTGTCTTTATTATGAATGATAACATGCCATATGCAGTTACAATCATGAAAGAACAAGGCATCATATTCATCACTTACTGCTTCATTTTCTTTATATTGGTACTGCTATTATTATTATGCCCTGTTGTTGCACTGTTATTCATTATCAGCCTTAGCTCACTCATACACTAATTCTTCAACATGAAGGATATTACATTTTGTGCCCATTGATTGTCATACCCTGTTATTAGCTCTGATTCACTTTCATATTTTTTTAGATTCTTTATTATCATGCCATGCTATCTATGAATAGAGTGCCCCTCAATTGGCCTTTAATGTAGATTTATCAAATTCATACCATATCAAAATGCAGATCAGGAACACCTATATGCCATGATGCATGCATTGAGCTTCTATCTTCAAGCATCATCTGTTGTACCTTTTCTGGATATGTGTATTTTTATGTACCTTATCTTGCCGATGATAAACTCCATGTGAAAACCTATGCAGTAGAGTGCCCCTATCTCTTTCATAGATCTGTGTACTCTATCATTAGCTCTATTCAACTTCATGCCATCTTAATATGATGAGAAAAATGCCTCCTAGATCTGGTTCATGCCCTGTTTCACCATGCTCGATTGATTTGGCTCTGAGTGTCTCACTGATATTGCCATCCACTGAATGTCCCCTATATGATTAGTGCCTCTCCTTGAGATGGTTAGGGTTGCCAGAAAATCTATGGGAATAGAGCTTCTGACAACCCTCACTGGTTCAGTGTAGGGTACTAGGAGACTCAATACTGATCATGGGTGTTCTTTGCCTGTGATGTGGTCTCTCTCCAGGAAATTTGAGATCCTCCCAATAGAGCCCACATCATAGGGCATCATCATTCATCTAGATCCTGGTATTCAACTATTTGTTATGAATCAACCTCTTCTATCTCTGTACATGGAACAAACATATTAGTGAAAACAATGGTACTTCATTTATTTCTAGAGGATCTTGATGCACATTCCCTGAGCACAACCCATGTCAGAGATGTATGACTAAGTACACATATGCATTTATAGATGTTGTGGCACCATTCATTGCTTAGATCCATTGGATCTAACACCTTTGTTTCTCTCTCTGCAGGTTCAGGATCATAGGAGCACACCGAGCACACAGAATATCAACTCACTACCAAGAAATGTCTGGAACCTCTTCATCTAGCTCCTATATTTATGTATACTTGCACTCATTTATGAAATTCTTGCATTTTCTATGCTCACGGCATGTGTGAGCTCATATGAATGTTTCCTTTTTAGTTCTTTCCTTTCTGTACAACATATTCAGGATATGACATGTAATCTCAGATGTAGTAATACTTTCCTTCTTTTCATGTATTTGCAATAAATGAACACAAATCTTAATCAAGACCACATAATAATGCAAACTAGGGTATAGAACTCATCTAGTAACTAGGTTTTCAAAATGTGTCAAAAATATGACAACACCTCCAAAGCCTTAGATTTCTATAAATTAAGGCTTTAGCTCTTCATTATCCATCCATCCATCCATGAATTGCACACTCATGTTGCTGAATTGGAGACTAAATAATTGATCTTGAGAATTCAAGTTGTTGTGACATTTTCATTTGTTATTGCATAGTTTTTATATCATTTCTTAGCTTAGTTTTCATATTAGTTTTTCATATCATTGTTAGCATAGATTCACATCAAGTTTTCATTATCATATTATTGCATAGAAAAACCAAAAAAATAGATTAATTGCATTCATTCCATATCTAGATTTTGCATCCAAATCCTTTGTTTAGGTGTCATCAAGGTCATTGATCTCGGTATAATTTGAGAATACATACTCACATCTACTAGAAGGCAGTAAATCATCTAGTTAGTTCAATTTTCATTTATTGCATAATTTCAATTTCAACTTACCTCTAATGTTTTACTGAAGTGTTGTGTCTACAGATCAAGCACAAAATTCACACACACATTTTTGGCGCCCACCATGGGGCCTTGAAATGGGTTTCCCTTCAAATTTTATCAATTTCTATCATTTTCTTATCTTTTTCTATTCCCAGCTACGATTTTTATTCTTTGTCTGTATAATTTTCATATGAGTTTTCTCAGAAACTCATACCAAGAGATACCCACTATCGTACGATAGTTGATTTGATCGAGGATCACACAAGCAGAAACCCACTATCATCTGGAAGCTCAATTGTCATTTGATCTAATACCCAGTGTCATACGAGTTTCTGGATTATCATTTGGAAGGTAACCCACTATCATACAAGTTTTATTGCCAAGGTTCAATTGTTGTTTCACTTTTTTAGGTGGTTTGTCAGATTTGGTTTTCAAATTTCGACTAATAGCTAACCCTAACAATTGAAATTCTCTATTTTTGATTGATTTTCACTGGTTTTTGATTGGAAGAAGTGCAAGAAATGCTAAAAGCAAGTAAGAATCTACTAAGCACATTGTGAGGAATTAAGGTAACCTTCTCAGCTGATAACATTTTGATTTGGATTAAAATGAACATCTTGTGTGTCTAGCTTGAGTGCCTTTCTTTTTCATATCACACATTTCATTTGGGCTCTAAAAAGTGAACATAGATTTGCTTTTAGCATCTTTGTTACACATAGTAAGTAGGCCCTATGAACACTATTCGTGGCTCTTGAGAGATTGAATTTCCAGTGAAATTCTTCTCAAAAAATGAACCCTTGTAGGTAGCGAGGATACTGAGGGAGTCTCACATTCCATAGATCCGTGTGTTTTCAACTTTTGATCAATGCATTCTCTCTTTGGAGAGGTTGATAGCTCATAAGGGGTTGACGTCATAGATCTTTGTGAGATAATCATGGTCTTAGCGTGTTGGATTAATCTATCTTCTTTGTTTGGGTTAAAAGTAAAAAGGCTAGAGGATTATGCTCTACTCCCTTTTTGGGTAGTAACAGAAACTCAAATGCTTGAATCTGGAACTAGTCTCCATGTGGTATATCTTGTGAGTCACCTTTAGAGAGGGTTAATCATAGTGGACATTCCCTTAATTAAGTCAACCACATTGATGGAACCTCAAGTGGTAATAGCCATTTTCACCATGGTAGTGACAACTACTATATAAATGTCCTGTTGGAAGAAACCTCCATAGGTGTGGTCTCTTGTTGGGCTGTCAGATCTCCCTAGAAGATCCTAAAGATTAAGTTCTGAGACTATGTCAAAACCCCAGTGCACCTGGATTGGAGTTTTCCCTCTTGGATCATAAAAGTTGCAGAGTCAAACCATTACTAAAAACCCTAGTGAGGCCAAATTTTCATTTTCTAGGAATATGTGCATTATTGCAAAACTTTTTGGAACATACACAATTAGCAATTCTAAGGATTAGCACAAATAAGTCACCTGATTGTTCATGCACAAGGTTTCTTTTTCCCTTGTTCATTGTTTTCAAACATGCTTGAAATCACTTGCTTGCTATTTTGTGTGCTTGCTTATCTATTTGGTTACTAAAAATGAACAAATCTATTACAATCCTCAAATCTGGACATTGAAATTTGCAAACAATCTTAAACTGAAAACCCAAAATTTGCAAAAATTAAAGTAAAAAACCTTTCGGGAGTCAATATTCATTTTGTAAAGTCAGAAATTCATATGACTTTTGGCTATTGTCATTTCAGAACCCCTAGATTTTCGTATGGTATTAGGTATATTGTCGTACGAGTTTTGTTGCCAGTCAATTCCAAAAAGTAAAAATTCCTGCCATCAACTGTCATGCGAGTTTTGCAATAATCATATGAGTTTTTCAATTTTTGTTTCATGCTATACCCACTGTCGTATGATCCTACAGAGAGTCATTTGAGAAATTTCAAAAATTTGTCAGAACTATCAGAGACCCAGTTGTTCCAGCTTATTTCCAAAATCTGTCAAACAAATCACTGTGTCAGGAACAGAGCAATCATTTTCCTAAGGTGGCCTTTTGAATCTGATTTAGCCTTATGTTTAATTGATTTGAGTCTTTATCATCTTGTGTCAAAACCTTGTCATAACTATCAATCTTAAATCAATCTTCAAAAATGACTAAGTGTTGTGAACTTGTGTCTGCTATCTTTTGGGAATCTACCCCTACATCCAGGGCATAGTATCCCTCATCTAAGTCAAATCTATGCTTCAATAAATCAAACCTTGACAAGGTTGCATCATCTGATCATCCTGATTCAATTCCTTCTTCAGTTGTCTTCATCATATTCTTTCGATTCACCCAAGGTTAAAGGTGGAAACTAGAGCTTCCTCTCACAAGAAATCAGGAGAAGCACTTGACACCAGAGCTTTTTCTACTCATGTAGGTCCAACTCTTGAACAACTCTACAATTTTGGTCTTTACAAAGATGACAGTCTTGCAACTTTTGATTAAAAATTGGTTACATTCCTCCTTCATCAACTCACGGACGTAATCAACAAACTCCACATCAATCTATCCCAGGTAGAACTCCCACCATGTCTCAAGCAGGGACAAACTTAGGTTCTCAAAGAGCTCAATCTCAACATGGTGTAGATCAGGAACCCACAGTTGAAGAAATTGGTCAATATCAAAATGATGATAACTTCAAATGAATGATGAAGCATTTCTTGAAAGAAGACAGAGAGGCATACTTTTTACAATTGGCTCATCAAGGAGCTAAAATTCCTCCCAACTTTAATGTTGAAGATATCATTACATGAGGAAGAAACTCCACTCATAGTTATGATGAAATAGATGCATGCCATGCAAGTCAAGCTTAATAACCTTGAAAAAGAAAAGGAACCCAAGGAGTTCTCCATGGAGGCCCTATGTCCTTTTTTGTTTGACAAAGACTTGTACATGCCACAGATGCCTAAGTATGATAAGTATGATGGACACTCGGATCCCCAAGATCATGTCAAAGAATTATGTGCACAGTCTATGGAGTTCATGCATGAACCAACCTATCTGATGCATCTCTTCCCTCGATCTCTAGGGGGAGCAACCATCCACTGGTTCTCTAGATTGCCTTCTACTATCAAAACTTTTGAGGAGTTGATCAAATTGTTCTATGAACAATACTCCTACAATATTCAACATCCAGTCACCATGATTGATATCTGTAATCTCAAGCAATATCCAGGAGAACCATTCTTGACATTTCTCAAGAGATGGAGGAAGAAATTCTCTCTATATGCTAGGCCTATTCCAAAAATTGGAAATCTTCATTAATAATCTTGTCCTAGAGATCAAATATCCTTTACAAATGCAAGATCATACATCTTTTGATAAAATGGTTGACAATGCAATCAAAATTGAAAAAGTACTTGTGAAAAAAGGAGAAATCACACTTCAAAAAGACAAGTACAAATTAGGATCTAGTTCTAAAGACAAGAACAAGAAATGGAAGAAGAATAAGGGCATTGTCATAGATGGTGTTGTTGATCCTATCCATGCTCCATCAAAGGCACCAGCTTTCAATATAACTATTGGTACCCAAGCCATAAAAGCTTCAGAACAAAAGGTGCCTGAATCATCTCAAAAGAAGCTAGAATATAAAAAGTGGTCCGCTGATAATAAATGAATGTTCACTCCTCTTGGAGAATCTCTAGAATCAGCTATGAGAACACTACTGGCCAATAACATCATCTCTTTTCCTGAGATCTGACCATTTGATTCTAAACCTAAACCAAAATGGTGGAGAGAGAACAAATTCTGTGATTTCCATCGGGGTAAAGGTCATAAAACTAATAACTACTTATGCTTGAAACATACTATCCAAGATCTGATTGATAAGGGAGATATCACCATTGAAAATCATAAGAGAAATAATGATCATACAACATTCATAGAACCATTTCTGAAACATGGTCAAGAAGTCTTATCTTCTCAACCTAATATGGGGGCAAAGGTCAATTATGCTTACCCTAGAAATAATGTTGTTATCAATATGGTTGAACCTTGTCTCTCTAAACATTGCAATGTCATCACAATTGTACAAAGAGATAGAGATCATTCTTTAGCTAACGCAGTTACTTGATCACAAGCTCAGGCACATCTAAATGGACAAATCCCAAATTTATGAAATGTCTCTAAGATGCCCTTCAATCTTTCTTCTGCTTCCAAACCGAAGGCTATTTCTAAATCTTCCAATCCTAAAGATTCAAGGCCCACATCTTATAGCATTGTTCAACAACTCTAGCACACTAATGCAAAAATCTCCATGTTTGAGTTGCTTCGAATATCTCTAGCTCATAGAGCCATTCTAGACAAAGATTTTCTTGAATCCAATGTTCCTAATGACCTTGATTTAGATAGGTTCCAGACTATGGTTGGACTTATTACATCTCCACAATATATCTCCTTTTCAAAGGAAGATGACAACTCCTTGATTCACCCACATAACCAGCCCTTGCATATAGAAGTCTTGATCCAGAAACGTAGAGTTAAATGCGTGTTGATAGATGGAGGTGCTGGCCTAAACATTGGTTCTTACAACTTGATCACACAATTGGGATTTTTAGAATTGGCTATTCATCCTAGAAATAAAATAACTATAAAAGCCTATGATGAACAAGAAAGATCTTCTAAAGGCACCATTGTCTTACCTATCAGAGCGGGTCCAGTTATCAGAGATACTATATGTCAAGTTCTTGATCTACCTTTGGCTTACAATATCCTTCTAGGGACACCCTGGATACAAGAGATGAAGGCTATTCCTTTTGCATTTCACCAATGCTTGAAATTTCCTTATGAACGAGTAGAGGTCACTATTCCAATAGACATATCCACCACTTGCAATACCTTGAAGGAAAGTGCAGATAAGTTTGTGCCTAATAATAGAGAATCTTCCATTGAACCAACTAAAGAAGCATCCACATCTAAAATGGAAGATCTTGCAAAAGAGGTTAATATCAAAGAAAATAGCATGGGAGAATATACTATGGAGCCAGTCTTATCGTTGACATCTCTCCCTATCTCACCTAAGTCTTATGGAAAATCTTTGAAACAATCCAAACCAGATTCTAAAGAACCTCTTGAGGCATATAAAAAGAATTTTGTACTAGAACAAGTCTCCAAACAAGAATTTGAAGAGGATGAAGTTGTGCTTGCATGGCTATACAAAGATGAATATGAATCCCATGATGTTCAAACTAGTAACTCAGCAGTACCAAAAGATCCTTCTAAGTCATATGGCCCAGGTGATAAAATGATAGCTAAGATGGAATATCCAAGTAAAGGACCTCTAAGAGTTAGAGGAAAAGGTCTTGAGGCACCTCTTCCACATACTAGTAGAGAAAATAAAGACACAGTTGGCTTAGGATTTAAAAAGAAACCATTTCACCTCAAAGGTAATTGTTCTCATGTCATAGAACATATCACACCAGGTGAACCTTTTCTTAAGAAGGAGGAAGCTGAGCCATCAGATAGTGATTCAGATAGATCAGAACTCATCCCATATGAAAAATTGCCTAAAGAGATCAAAGACCTTCTTGATGATAAAGATGATCCAATCAAAAGAATTAATGTAGTAGAAACACAAGAACCTACTATCAATCAAGAGATAGTTGAAACACAAGAACCAGATAATCTTGAAAATAATCAAGAAGAGGAAGGTGGTAGTTATTTTGAGATAGATTCTCATGAGTATGAATTCAAATCAGAATCTGAGGGTAACCCTTCTTGGGGTATTCATCCTGACTTTACTCATGTTCTTAGATTTCCTAGAGGCATAGATGAAGAATCTAATGACTATGAATGGGGAGCCATTCCAGAAGAAGATGAGCTTATTACAGAGAAACATGTTGATGTTATTCACCAATATGCACTTGAACCCAATGTAAGTCTAGAGAGAAATGATGAACCTATCGAGTTTGATCCACCTATGGCTGAATTGGACTCCCATAATGACATTGAGCCTATTCACGAATTGAATGTCTTAAGTTGTAATATCACCTTTGAACTCAAGCATTGGGTTAGGAAAAATGATGATAGATCCATATCCATAAACACTATCTCCCAATCTTTCCCCACTTTGACTATCCAATATCCAGAACTTATCAATCAAACCTCAACAAATCCAAGCCATGGTATTTACACCTTCCCAAATGACTATGTCCTTGCTTGCTACCTCAATGCAGTTGAGCCTATGAGTACTTCCATCAGTGAACCAAGCATTAGCATGATAGAGTCAGACATCAAATATCTTAGTCAGAAAAATAAGAATAAAAAGAAAAAGAAAAGGAGTTCTAAGGGTGAAAACCACTTTGTGGTAGTCTCAGAACCTACAAAAGTAAAAATAAAAGATGTATCCAAAGGTGAAAAACTCTCTAAGGTGCCTAACGATGAGATATTTGATGTCCTTCTGAGTCATTTATAGGACAGATCTCCAGTTCTAATTGAGCCCACTCAACCTATCAACTTGGGAACAATAGAGGAACCACAGTTGATTCATGTAGCACAATCTTTATCAGAAGAAGAGAAGCAAAAATTTACAATATTCCTAATAGAGAAGAAGATCAACTTTGAATGGAAATATTCAGATATGCCAGGGTTGGATCCTAATCTTATAATGCATCATTTATCTATAGCTCCAAATGTCAAACCAGTCAAGCAAGAATTGAGAAAGATGCATCCTCATGTTGCACTCTTGGTAAAAGCTGAATTAGAGAAGCTCCTGAAAGCTGGATTCATTTGAGTTATTGAGTATGTAGAGTGGATCTCTAATATTGTACCTATTTCAAAACTAGATAAATCAATCAGAGTATGCACAGACTTTAGAGATGTAAATAGAGTATGCCCTAAGGATGATTTTCCATTACCTAACACTGATATGATAGTGGACATGACTGCAGGCTTTGAGATGTATTCTTTAATGGATGGTTTTTATGGATATAATCAAATAAAAATTGCTCCAGAGGATCAAGAGAAAACTACTTTTACATGTGCATGGGGTACCTTCTGTTGGAATGTCATGCCATTTGGGCTTAAAAATGCTGGTGCTACATATCAAAGAGCCATGAAATCTATTTTTCATGACATGATGCATAGGACTATGGAGGATTATGTTGATGATACTTTAGCAAAATCTATGATTAGAGCTACACATCTAGATGACTTGAGCAAGATACTAGATAGAATGGAGAAATTTAGTCTCAGACTAAATCCTAAGAAGTGTGCTTTTGGTGTCACTTCTGGAAAGCTCTTAGGATACATAGTTTCAAAGAAGGGCATTGAAGTTGATCCAGCTAAAGTAAAGGCTATAATGGAAATGCAACCTCCAAATAATATTAGTCAAATGAGGACATTACAATGAAGAGTTCAATCTATCTGAAGATTCATATCACAGCTAGCAGACATCTCACAACCTTTCACAAAAACATTACATAAAGGTGTGACCTTTGCATGGAATGAAGAATGTGAGAACAACTTTAACCATATCAAGAAGTATCTATCAAATCTACCTATCTTGATCCCTCCTATTCATGGGAAGCCTTTGATCTTATATGTCTCTGCAATAGATACATCACAGGGGGCATTTCTTGCACAACATGATGAGAACAAAAAGGAAAGAGCTATATACTATATCAGTAGAACCTTGGTTGCATATGAGAAGAACTATTCAATGATTGAGAAAGCTTGTCTAGTTGTGATCTTTGCATCATAGAAACTAAGACATTACATGTTAGCTCATACCACACATTTGGTAACTAAGATTGATCTACTCAAGTACCTTCTAAGCAAAGCTTCCCTCACAGGTAGATTAGCTAAATGGGTCATGCTCTTAAGTGAATTTGACATTGAATATGTTGAGAGAAAAGCTATCAAAGGACAGGTTATTGTTGATCAATTAGCAGATGCACCTATGATTGATAATACACCAATGCAAATGAAATTTCTATATTCCTCTATCATGACTCTTTCTTCTAGAGAATGGAAGTTATTCTTTGATGGCTCCTATACACAGAACAGATCAGGAGTAGGCATATTGTTCATAACTCCTCAAGGATACTCAATCCCAAAGGCATTCAAATTAAAGTTCCCTTGGACAAACAATATTTCTGAATATGAAGCCCTTTTGAATGGTATGAAAATAGTGATTGAATGGAGAGTAACATAACTACACATTCATGGAGACTCTTAACTTGTTATCCATCAAGTCAATGATGTGTACCAAACTAAAGATGAAAAGCTCATTCCTTACAAGAGAATGGTAGATGATCTAAAGAAGTATTTCCTATCTATCACATTTGATCAGATACCTAGAACAAAGAATAAGGTTTCCGATGTAATGGAAACACTATCTACTTTATTACAATAGCCTGAACATGAGCTACGGTATGAGTTCCTAGTGGAAGCACTATCTTATCCTGCATATGATTGCCCTAAAACTTGCATGATCTGCACTGTTGTTGGTCATGATTCATCTAGATACAAAAACCTATTTTCCTATCTCCAAGACCAAATCATTCATGATACCTTTGATCACCATGAAAAGAGATACCTTATCCATAATGCCTCTTGATATGTCATCATTGGTCATGATCTATACAAATGAGGTCTAGATGGTACGCTACTTAGATGTTTAGAATGGGAAGAGTCTCAACGTGCATTAGAGGAAGTCCATGATGGTATTTGTGGGTCCCTCTTGAATAGTTTAACACTAGCTCAAAAACTTATTAGGGCTGGGTACTATTGGCCCGAGATGGAGAAAGAGGCTATCAAATTTGCTAAGAATTGTCAAAAGTGTCAAGTACATGGCAACCTAATTCATGCTCCAAGGAGAGATCTAATTCCCTTTACTACACAATTGCCTTTTCACCAATGGACATTTGATCTTATAGGAGCTATATATCCTCATTCTTCTAATGGACACACCCATATAATCATAGCTACAAATTATTTTACAAAATGGGTAGAAGCAGTCCCTTTGACACAAACAACTGAAAAGTAAATATCTATGTTCATATTGAACTATATCATATGCAGATATGGGATACCTCATTCTATAATGACAGATAATGGTGGACAATTCAAGAACAAAGACCTAGATGATCTATGTGCCAAATTCAAGATCACACAACATTGGTCTTTTGTCTACTATCCTCAAGGGAATGGACAAGCAGAGGCTTCTAATAAGAATCTATTGAAAATCTTGCATCATACAGTTAATAAAATAGGAAGAGACTAGCATCTCATGATCAATCTACCTCTCTAGGCCTATAGAAAAAGTATCAGAACACCTACTGGGGCTACACCTTTCACTTTAGTTTATGGGTTTGAAGCGGTACTGCCTATTGAGGTTGAAATCCCATCACTAAGAATCAGAATGCATGGTCTAGTAACTGATGATGACTGCAGAGTGTCTAGGTTGCAAGAACTTGAACTACTAGATGAGCACAGACAAGCAATGTATGATCATCTTAGAGTATATCAGAAGAGAATGTCTAGAGGTTACAACAAGAAATTCAAACACAAAGAATTCTAGGTTGGTGATCTAGTCTTGAGAGAAAATCCTAAAAATAAATCA
Source organism: Chamaecyparis obtusa (assembly GCA_027943335.1). Classification (NCBI taxonomy): domain Eukaryota; kingdom Viridiplantae; phylum Streptophyta; class Pinopsida; order Cupressales; family Cupressaceae; genus Chamaecyparis; species Chamaecyparis obtusa. The sequence goes on along the minus strand of BSBK01001597.1, from coordinate 587,636 downwards.
CATCGAGAACGCAAGGGGAAGTTTGAACTCAACTGGTTGGGTCCCTTTGTTATCACTACTACTTTTGGCTCTAGTGCCTATCAACTCTCAATGATTGAAGGGGAATAGCTCCAAGAGCCAATCAACATTCTCCATCTAAAGAAATTCTATGCCTAAGGCATTCAGTCTATGGTAAAATGTCTTGAAAAAAATCTTAAAAATCTAAAAAAGTCCTTAAAAAAAGAACATCTTGGTGAAAACCTAGCAATAGGAGCCTTGATGATTCACAAAATAATTGAAAAAATATCAAAAGTAGAAAAAAAATGAGAAAAATAAAAAATTGCCTTGGTGAAAACCTGGAAACAAGCACCTTGGTAGAAAAAATAGAATCTCTACCAAGATGGTGAAAACCTAGAAAATGAGTGCGACTTGTTTCAAAATGCTCCATCTATCAGCGTAATCTTGGTCCTTCCTAGCTTTTAGTCTTGCCTTAGTTTGTACATATCTCCCATTTGTTTCTACATTCCTATTTTCAATAAGTCAGTTTGTACACCAATCAGCTCAAGCATCTGTATCCTATCAATGTCCAAACTTGGGGGCAATGAATGTCATATCCTATGGCCTCCAATGTATCTTAGGGATATCATATCTAGTCAAAGTCCTTTGAAGCTTCATTTGAGTTAGTCAGTCAGTCTCGTCTCCAGAAAGGATTTTGCATCAAACATCAACACAATTAAACATCAAACTGAAAACAATATGTTCTTTGTACATGCTTTTATCTCCTTGTATGCTTACTGATTCACATTGAGATTTTTGCACATTGTGTCCCTTTGAGCTCTTCAATGATGTCCTTTATAGGATTTAGAGAGAGATGATTGGGGGCATAATCTTTTCTTTGTCTTCTGCTTGTATGTGAAAATCTAACAACTTCTAAAATTCTGGATTGAAATGGTGTTCGAATGTAAGAGCCTCTATCTCGAATTGGATGGCCATGCGTACCTCGACCATTGATACCGAAAAAATTCAAAGAAGTTTGATCTAACTATTGTCTTTTTGAGTGAGTTCTTTCTCCTACTGTGAAATGCAATCTTACCTAAGGATGTGGATGATAAAGGGTCGCTATGGGTAATTCACATTGGATTTAGAATGATCTCTTGACTATTTGATGTGTTAGACCGCAAGGGATATTCTGGTCATCACAACGTTGATGTTTTGATGCTTATACAAATTTCTATATCAAAATGGACATTGTATTCCGGTCATCCTAGCGTTTGTGCCTTGGTGCTTATATCTAATTCGACATTCTAAAAATAAAATTAATATTCATATATCCATGGTTGCCTAACCAGTGGGTGTTGTATTGATTCCTGCACATACAAATCAATATTCATATGTCTATAGTTTCATAACTAGTGGGCATTGTATTGATTTATCCATTTACCTAAAAATTTAATGATGAGAATAACTAACACATGATCAGTGACTAGGTGCTAGGTCTTAGGTTGCATTTCATTTTGCATGTCTCTTTGCATTTTGCATGTTTGCATGATCTCACAATGACCCAACGAACTTCAAAGCTTAAATAGTTCTTCAATTATCCCTTCAAATCTAACACGAGCTAAATCCTAACTTGAAGGTCTCTTCAATTGAATCGCAAGCAGTTACTATCCTGGGTTAAACATCCTTTTTGACATAAGACTGAGTACTTGTCTTCATCAATACCTACAAAACATATCATGTGTATCATTGCATTTACATATCATAATCATTTGTTGCATTACAATTCATCCATGTTCATAAGAATAACATGATATCATCATAAATCAAAACATGACAAGTACATATGAAGTCACTACCAAAATATTGATCTCATATATATCAAAAAATCTTGAACTAGTTAGGGGTGCACTACTGGCACAGTGTACAAAAGAATGAGCTCAGCTAAGCTATCAGAATTAGAATAGTATATCAATGATAAAAAAGAGTACAGTATATCAGAATCAACTGATCAAAAATGTCAAAACATATCACAGATCAATCAGCTATTAGCATGATCCTCTGCATCTAGTGGAGGTGGAGGTGGTGCATCAGGCACTGGCTTTGCTCTTGGGGTCCTAGCTCCCTCTGATGCCATCATGAATTGTGAGTAGGTAGGAACACTCTGTACTAAAGGAACTATAGTACAATAAGTTGATACATAATATGTAGATCTCGAGGTATAATGAATCACCTCTACCTGTAAATGTTGTACCTCTCTAGTGAGTGCAGTGCACTATCTATCAGCCTCTATGAATCTCTCCTCCCACCTAGCACTACGTATCTTTAGGTCCTTGACCTAAACTCTGAGACATCTAATGGTCTCCTATGGGATAAGAGGAACAACTGAATCTACATCTAGCATATCAGTATCAGGGGCAACCTGCTCTGTAGTCTCTGCTCTATGTGCCTTGCGGCATCTAACCTCTGCACCTAAATCAAAACCAGTATCCCCCTCTATAAAGTCCATACCACCACCTACCACCTTCTCAGCTGCAAGTACCTCATCTACTGAACCAACTCCACCTAATGTGCCACCCTCTCCTCTAGTCCATCTATGAGAACCAGAAGATCTTCCTGCTATGGAACTAGTGGGATGAGGGGCCCTCATCTGTCTTGATGGTCTCTATGGTGGAGCCATCGCTGTAGGTCTTGGAGGTGTGGGGTGTAGGATAGGAGCTTGTGTAGGTCTAGGACCCCATACCATCAGAGCACTAGTAACATCCATCACCTCCTCCATGGAGGGTATCAGCTCAGTGGGATCAAAAAATCTATGAATGGGGTGATCAACAAGCCATGAGATGAATCCGTTAGTAACACCAGCATCCAGTACATCTGGTCTATACTCCCAGTCCCTGCCAACAATAACACTATACTTCTGAGAACACAAAGCATAAGAGAGTCTTTGTGTCCATCCAAGTCCAATCTCATGCCCTATTTGTGCATATGTAGCGTAATCCTTTGGGGCATCCTGAATACGTCCATACTGCCACCAGAACTTGGTAATCAAAAACCTCTCTATGGTGGAGGAAGACCTCCCAATCAATGCACGGCTCTGGAAGAAATAGCTAAACTGCTCTTGAGTAGTAGGCCAAGGCTCAATGGCTACATAAGGTCTCCAATGCACAAATGTTTTATCATCAAGGCATCACCTCCAGTACTCAGTGTGACCCATCCATCCCTGTATAACATATCCAGCATATCTATAAATGATAGGCTCCTGAGGCTGCCTCTGAGAAGTACAAATAGGTCTCAACATTGGGATATGCTCCCACGCCCATATCTATAGAACAAGAGCTCCTACTACAAAAGATTTTCTCTCCTAATACACCACCTCGTGCATCTCGGAGAACATATGTGATAATAAACACTGACCCCAAGCCAACTCAGAGGGAGTGGCCATCAACCGTGCTACCATAGGGGCCCAGCTCATCAAAAGACCATTCTACTAACAGTCAGACATGATAATGCCACCAATCATCCTAAAAATGATGCACTCCAGCCGGTGTGTCTATCCATATCTCTGAAGTAAGGTCTCCCAAGAAATGGGGGCTGTCATCTAGGTATCATCTCTGAAGAGACATCTAAAAGCTAACACACCTGAGTTCCCCGAACTCACATACTCTAGTCTCCTAGTAGCATGGAAAGGAATCCACAGTATCTAGTATACATCCTCAGGGGTAACAGTGATACCTAATCTCGGGTAAATGTATCAAGTGCTCGAAACCACAAGAAGCAAGGTGGACCCTCATAGGATCTGGCAAGGAGACACATAATCTCTGAGTAGTAGGATGAGAGATCTGAACATGTACATCTAGATATATGACCTACATAGCATAGAAATAGGGAATCCTATCAGTAATTGGGTCACAGAATAGGTTACAAGGATAGAAATGGGGTAGTTTAGTGTTTCAGAAGATAGGTTAACAGGTCAGCAATCAGGCTAGGGAATAAAAAAAATTAAAAATTGGACCTAATACTGAGTTTTGAGCTTGCTGTTTTCCATACGAAAACTCAGACTGTCATGAAAAGTTGTACGACTTTCCACATCATACCAAATGACAAAGCATCCCTTATTGTACGAGTTATGAGGGACCCAACGGAATGTTGTACGACTCATGGGTCCCTCTGATACGAGTCATGGGGGCTTATCAAACGACAACCTAGCTACTGTTGAAAAGTCGTATGAGTCTCGCGAGGGAGTTGTACGAGTTTTCGTGCATGCAAAATTAAAAAATGGAAAAGACGTATGAAAATTGCTAAAATCCTATAAAACATGGAAAAATTGACATTTTAGCAAAGCACAGAGGTCCACCTACTAGATGTCCGTACTGCTGATGTCTCTGGTGTCTCCAGCTACACTCAAATCGGTGTGAACTCATAGGTACCTTCGGTTCTGCTCCTCTATCTGCCATTTTTCTCAGAGGGCTCCATAAAGATTTCTAAAGTCAAAAGGTTGAAATGAATTGAAAATGCCCCTTCCGGCCTTTATATAGCTTTTGACCTAATTTTCAAAAGTGCTATGTTTTTCATGAAAATTGCACCCTTGGCTAATTTTGACGTTCTGAATCCATTTTCAAGATCAAAATTTAAATCTGAGATCATTTACTATGTCAAAATCATGATTTAAAATTTTTGGACCCAAGATGTTCTACTACTTGCATAATCAACTGCCATTCATCACAGAAATCTAGAATTCACCTTAACTGATTATCTTACATCAAACTATCAAATTTCAATGTGGTCAACTATGGTCAACTCCTAGTTTCACCTAGTCAAACTTGGTCTTCTAGACCTCCAAACGATGCAGAATGCATTCTCAAACATGTTTAACCACTTCTTACATCAATTAACATGCTTCTAAAGTATAGCACTGACTTTTCTTATCAGATTTCAATTTTAATCCTGAAGGGGGCATGGTATCACACATCATTCAAAGTCAATAATCTAAATCTAAATCATATCTCTCCTCAGTAATCAAGACAACAACCATGTCTAGTTGTTGATTCATCAAAAGACCTCATCGCTCAGGGGAAATCAATCATCACTCGGGGCATATCAGATTCATTGAGATCCATATCAATCTGGTATTCTCCTAATCTTGTAAATTGTACCAATTTTTGCAACTATCAGTTCAATTATGTTATTTCCTTGGTTCTTCAGAAACTAAAGGGTTCAGATGTGATACCAATGTGATTCAATATAAGGACAATTGGGTCTGGAATCGGTCACTCACTTTTTCACAATCTTAAGGTTTGGAATCAGGCGTTTTGACACTTTTTCGCAATCATCGGTTCATTTGCTGTTATAGTTAACATTATCTTTGGTCATTCAGGACCTATTATCTTCATATCAACTTCGATCAGTTTCTATCTTATATCAATATCAATTTCAAACATCAGTTTCAATATCATACATAGACTGTCTTTGAACTACTGGCTTTGTACAACGATTCAAAGAGGGGCAAAATGTAATACCCCAAAAATGGGCTATAGGTTCATTAACCTCCTACATCCACAAATCAAATGAAATCGACATCAAAATCCTAACCTAAGGCACATCTGCACATCATCGAATCCTAATTGATTATCTTAAATTATGCAATGGGGAATATTCCTAGCAATATTCCTATTTATCATAATTATCTTTAATTTAATGATTATTTGGAGATAAATCCAATTTATCCTGAAGTTTGATTAATTGAATATTCTCAATATTTAATTAATTAGATTTAATTTTGCCACTTAATTATTTAATTGAAGTTAATTCTATTTATTCCTAAATTGTATTATTTAATTTTGACAATAAATCCAAAATCCTATGAATAATTGATTAAATTCTTATTTAATTAATTAAAGCAAGTTGTCAATTTTTAATAATATTGTTTTTGAATAAAAGTTTGATTAAATGATTGATTAACCCACAAATCAATTGTTTTATTTTTCAAAATTAGTTAAGTTGGAAATAAATCACTTTATTATTAAATTAATTCATAAATAAAACATGCACAATCAAGAAAAGTAGACAACAATCAATTATTAATTAAAGATAAACTCTATTTTGAGTTGATCTCTACTTTTGCATGTTTTTGTGAGTTAATTATCCTTTATTTAAAAATAACTCAAAAATCAACTTGAGTTATTTGAGTGATTTATGGCTTTGTTTCATGCACCTCCAAAGCCCTAGATTTCTATAAATTAAGGCTTCAGCTCTTCATTATCCATCCATCCATCCACAAATTGCACACTCACGCTGCTGAATTAGAGACTGAAGAATCGATCTTGAGAATTCAAGTTGTGAGATTTTCATTTGTTATTGCATAGTTTTCATATCATTTCTTAGCTTAGTTTGCATATCAGTTTTTCATATCATTGTTAGCATAGATTCACATCAAGTTTTCATTATCATATTATTGCATAGAAAAACCAAAAAAATAGATTAATTGCATTCATTCCATATCTAGATTTTGCATTCAAATCCTTCGTTTAGGTGTCGTCAAGGTCACTGATCTCGATATAATCTGAGAATACATATTTGCATCTACTAGAAGGTAGTAAATCGCCTGGTTAGTTCAATTTTCATTTATTGCATGATTTTGATTTCAACTAACCTCTAATGTTTTACTAAAGTGTTGTGTCTACAGATGAGGTACAAAATTCACACACACAAGTTCAACTGCTTCAATATAGGTAAAGTCCATATCTACCAAAAATCATATCTCATCTTTGTAATTTTCCACAATAGATGGTGGAATCCTTGATCTTTTCTTTATTTCATTCTGGAAGGTCTTAATCACTAAAGTAGCACTTTCATTCACTTTGTCAACAGGGTATCTCAAGTACACTTTGTTTATTCTGTCCATAGAATTTATGTTGTCTTTGCAGTCAGCTCCTATAGTGTATGGGAATCTTCTCAATAAATGAAAAAACATGTATGTGATTAGAGATGAAAATCTAAATTGTGAATTGTTGGTCTTTCTGATCTTCTCAAGATTTGTAGTCAACCAAATCCTCAAAATTTCACACATATCTACCTGTACTTTCTCTACACACATCAGATAAGCTGCATGTACCATGCCATCTACCATATCATCTTCTCTTGAGCTTGCATAAAAATTTGTAGTCAATATTTTACACACATATCTAACATCTCCCTATTCAATCTTACTTATAACAATTCCTCTTCCATTGTATGAAGACATGGTGTTGTCTAACACTGTTTTCTTGACATTCTTCTCATTTAAAGTAATTACTCCTAACTTAGATAATCCAGTTACCTCATGAATAAGGTCAGTAGTGATGTCTATGACTCTTTCATCTAACCAAAAATTTCCATTATGAATTCTTCTCAATATGATCTTGGTCTATTCATCATTCTAAAATTCATAGTGAAGTGTATACTTGATAACATCAATTTCACTCAAATATTCAAACCCTTCTTTGTATGACATATCATGTTTGTAAATCTTATCATATTCCATGATTAGGCTACCATCTCCTATGGTCTCAAACTTACATTTAAGATAACCTCTTACATCTTCCAAATGCAAAACTTCGAGTCAGTAATGGATGACAAGACTAAACTAGGGTCTTCTTCCAAAGGTTCTATAGGTTCCTTCTTCATTATAGGTCTGACTGAATCTCTGATGTGGTGAACTAGACACACATCCATGATTCTATGAAAAACACAACTGCTTTTGATATGAATTTACTTAATAAAATACTTTGGAATCACAATTTAGGGCTTTGGGGCTGTTAATCTCCATTGGCTAGCTCTCAATATCACTTGCAATTGCTTGAATGATCAACTAATACCGATCATCAACTTTTATCCTTCAAATCTTTCAAGATACTAACATCGCATTAAATTTCTTTACTACTTCATGCCAAAAAGTTGTTCCTGGTTACCTGCAAAACTTTATTCTTTTCGTGTACTCGCATACATATTCATAAATTCATGTGCTCTTAACCATAGCTTCATTATGTAATACGCCAAAAATGGGCTATAGGTTCATTAACCTCCTATATCGACACATCGAACGAAATCAACATCAAAGTCCTAACCTAAGGCACATCGGCACATCATCGAATCTTAAAATTGATTATCCTAAATTATGCATCGGGGAATATTCCTTATTTCTATTTATCCTAATTATCTTTAATTTAATGATTATTTGGCGATAAATCTTATTCATCCTAAAGTTTGATTAATTGAATATTCTAAATATTTAATTAATTATATTTAATACTGCCACTTAATTATTATTTTTAAATTTAATTATATTTATTCCTAATTATATTATTTAATTTTGACAATAAATCTAAGATCTCACGATTGATTAAATTCTTATTTAATTAATTAAAGTCAATTGTCAAATTTGATAATATAGTTTTTGAATAAAAGTTTGATTTAATAATTGATTAACGCATAAATCAATTGTTTTATTTTTAAAATCAGTTAAGTTGAGGATAAATCACTTTATTTATTTAATTAATTCATAATTAATTATGCACATCCAAAAAGTAGTTAAACTTTAAATCAGAAAATCAATTCAAGTTGTTTTAAAAATAAACTCAACTCTCTTTTGAGTTGAAAGCTGATCTCAACTTCTGATTTAAATTAAAAAGTTGATTTGCATAATTTTGTGAGTTAATCTATCTCTAAATTCTTGATAACTTAAAAATCAACCTGAGTTTATCAAGAGTGATTTATGTCTTTTTCCATGCATCTCCAAAGTCCTGGATTTCTATAAATTAAGGCCTCAGCTCTTCATTTGGATCCATCCACGAATTGCATCCTCACGCTGGTGAATTGGTGATCGAAGAATCAATCTTTGTGAATCAAAGTTGTTGTGAGATTTTCATTATTTTTGAGCATTCATATCATTTAGCATATCATTATTAGATTAATTGCATGTCATATTAGTTTCTCATATAGAATAGATTCATATCAATTTATCTCATCTTATTGCATAGAAAATCCAAAAATATAGATTAATTTGCATTCATCCCATATCTAGATTCTGCATTCAAATCCTTCATTTAGGTGTCGTCAAGGTCACCGATCTTGGTCCAATCTGAGAATATCATACTCGCACCTACTAGAAGGCAATAAATCACCTGGTTAGATTACTTTCCATTTCACTACATGATTTTGATTTTAGCTAACCTCTAATGTTTTACTGAAGTGTTGTGTCTACAGCTAGGTACAAAATTCACACACACATTTTTGGCACCCACCGTGGGGCCCTGAAATGGGTTTCCATTCCAATTCTATCAATTTCTATCTATTTCTTGTCATTTTCTAATCAAAACTGCAATTTTTTTTTTTGTCCATACATTTTCATACGACTTTTGTCAGAAAGTCATTTCAGGAGGTGTCCACTATCGTACGACAGGTTTAGATTTTGAGGCTCATATGAGAGTATTCACATTGTCATTTGAAAGCCTGATTATCGTATGAACAGGTACCCACAGTTATACGAGTTTCCAGACTATCGTCTGGTAGGTAACCCAATGTCATACGAGTTTTGACTCTAGATTCAATTGTCATTTCATATTTTCAGGCAGTTTTCTAGATTTGATTTCCAGATTTGGACTAACAGCTAACATTAACAATTGAAATCTTCTATTTCTGATTGGTATTTGCTATTTCTAATTAGAAAAGCATGAGAATTGCTAAAAATAGGTAAGAATCTACTAAGCACATTGTGAGGAATTCAGGTAATCTTCTCAGCTGATAACATTTTGATTTGGACTAAAATGAACTCTCGCGTGTCAAGCTTGTGTGACCTTTATTGCTTTCATATCACAGATTTCATTTTGGGCTTTAAAATGAACATAAATTTTCTTTCTGCATATCTGTTACACATAGTAAATAGGCCCTATGAATACTATTTGTGTGGTTCTTGAGAGAGTGGGTTTCTAGCGAAGCTCTTCTCAACAAGAAAACCCTCGTAGGTAGGGAGGTTACTGAGAGCATCTCACGTTGTGCATCTTTAGCTTCTGATTGATACATTCTCTCTCCGGAGAGGTTGATAGATCATAAGTGGTTGACATCATAGATCTTTGTGAGATAATCTTGGTCTTAGTGTGTCAGATTAATCTGTCTACTTTGTTTTGGTTAAAAGTGAAAAGGCTAGAGGACTATGCTCTACTCCCTTTTTGGGTAGTATCAGAAACTCAGATCCTTGAATCTAGAACCAGTTTCCATGTGGTATCTTTTGTGAGTCACCTTTAGAGAGGGTTAACTGTAGTGGACATTCCCTTAATTGGGTCAACTAAATGGATGGAATCTCAAGTGGTAATAACCATTTTCATTGTGGTAGCAGCAACCGCTATATAAATGTCCTTGTGGAGGAAATCTTCATAGGTGTGGTCTCTTGTTGGGCTGTCAGATCTCCCTAGCAGCTCTTGATTGATTAATTTCTTAGACTGTGTCAAAACCCCGGTGCACCTAGATTAGAGTTCACCCTCTTGAGATCACAAAAGTTGCAGAGTCAGACCATTACTACAAACCCTAGTGAGGCCAAATTTTCATTTTCTAGGAATATGTGCATTATTGCTAAACTTTTTGGAACATACACTGTTAGCACTCCTAGGGATTAGCACACTCATTCACTTGGTTGTTCATGCATAGGTTTGCTTTGTCCCCTATTCATTATTTTTAGACGTTCTTGAAATCACTTGCTTGCTATTTTGCATGCCTGTTTATCTATCTGGTTACTAAGAACGAATCAATCTGATACAATCTTCAAATCTAGACAGACAATTTTGTGAATAATTTGAAACTGAAAATGTAAAAATTGCAAAATCTGATGTCAAACACCTTTCTGGAGTCAAAAGTCATCTCATAAAGTCAGAAAGTCATACGCCTTTTGGCTATTGTCATTTCAGAACCCCCAGATTGTCGTATGATAGCTTTTATAGTGTTGTACAAGTTTTGCCACCAGTCAATAACAAAAGTCAAAAATCCTGCTATCAACTATCGTGTGAGTTTTGCAACTATCGTACGAGCTTGTCAATTTTCATTTCATAGTCTACCCACTATCATACGAGCCTATAGAAAGTCGTTTGAGAAAAGTCTAAAAAACTATCAGAAAGTGTTAAAAACTATTAGAGACCCAGCTTTTACAGCCTATTTCCAGAGTCTATCAAGAAAATCTCTATGTCAAGAACAAAGCAAAAACTAGAACAAATCCAATCATTTTCCTAAAGTGGCCTCTTGAGTCTAATTCAACCTTCTGTTTAATCGATTTGAGTCTTTTTCATCTTGTGTCAAAACCTTGTCATAACTATCAATCTTCCATCCATCTTCAAAACGTCTAAGTGTTGTGAACTTGTGTCTGCTATCTTTTGGGCATCTACCCATACATCCAAGGCACAGTATCATTCATTTACATCCAATCTTATCCTCAATCAATCAAACTTTGACAAGGTTGCATCATTTGATCTTCTTGAATCAGATCTTTCTTTAGTTGTCTTCATCGTATTCTTTTGCTTCACCCAAGGTTAATGGTGGAAACTAGAGCTTCCTCACACAAGAAATTAGGGGAAACATCTCATACCTTACCTTTGACTACTATCTAGGGTCCAAATCTTGAGCAACTATATAATTCTGGTCTTTACAAAGACGATGGTCTTGGCAACTTTCGATTAAAAACTGGTTACATACCCCCTCCATCAACTCACGGAGGTAATCTAAAAACTCCTCTCGATTTGTCCCAAGGAGCCATAAAACTCCTAACATGTCTCAAGTAGGGACAAACCATGGCTCCCAAAGAGCTCACTCTCAACATGGTGTGGATCAAGAACCTACACCTTCTGAAATTGCTCGATATCAAAACGATGATAACTTCAAAAGAGTGATGAAACATTTCTTGAAAGAAGATAGAGAAACATACTTTCTAGAGTTAGCTCATCAAGGAGCTAAACTTCCTTTCAACTTTAATGTGGAAGATATCATTACACATGAGGAAGAAACTCCTATTATGGCTATGATGAAAAAAATGCATGCCATGCAAGTAAAACTTAACAAAATGGAAAAAGAAAAAGAACTTAAGGAGTTCTCCATGGAGGCCCTATGTCCTTTTGCATTTGATAAAGACTTGTCTATGCCACCATTCCCTAAGAGGGTGGAAATGCCAAAATATGATAAGTATGATGGAAACTCTGATCCTCAAGATCATGTCAGAGAATTTTGTACTCAATCTATGGAGTTCATGCATCAACCGACCTATCTGATGCATCTTTTCCCCCAATCTCTGCAAGGGTCAACCATTCATTGGTTCTCTAGGATGCCTCCTACAATCAAAACCTTTGAGGAGTTGATCAAATTGTTCTATCAGCAATACTCCTACAACATTCAACACCCAGTCACCATGATTGATATCTACAATCTCAAACAATATCCAGGAGAACCATTCCTGACATTTCTCAAAAGATGGAGAAAGAAATTCTCTCTATATGCTAGGCCTATTCCAAAAACTAAGAAGCTAGAAATATTCATCAACAATCTTGTTCCAAAAATCAACTACCCTTTACAAATGCAAAATCATACATCTTTTGATAAGATGGTATACAATGCAATCAAAATTGAAAAAGTACTTGTGAAAAAAGGAGACATCACACTTCAAAAGGACAATTATGAATCTAGTTCTAAGGATAAGAAAAAAAATTGGAGCAAGAGTAAGGGTGTCTTTATAGATGGCATTATTGATAATCTCCATGCCCCATCTAAGACACCTACTTTCAATCTAACCATTAGTACCCAAGCCATCAAAGATTTAGAACAAAAGGTGTCTGAATCATCTCAAAAGAAGCCAAAATACAAATCTTGGTCCACTGATAATAAATGAAAGCTCACTCCTCTTGGAGAATCTTTGGAATCAGCTATGAGAACTTTGCTAGCTAATAACATCATCTCTTTTCCTGAGATCTGACAATCTGATCTTGACCCTAAGCTGAAATGGTGGAGAGAGAATGAATTATATGATTTCCATCAAGGTTAAGGTCACAAAACTAATAACTGCTTGCGCTTGAAGCATACCATTCAAGACAAGATTGATAATGGAGAAATCACAATTGATAATCCTAAAAATAATAATGATCACACATCATTCAGTGAACCATTTCCGAAGCATAGCCAAGGAGATTCATCTTCTCAGCCTAATGTGGGTGCTAAGGTCAATTATGCCTATCCTGGAAATAATACTATTATCAATATGGTTGAACCAAGCCTATCTGAGCATTGCAATGTCATCACAATTGTAAGAAGAGATAGAGAAAATCAATCAGCGAACATAGTTACTCGATCACAAGCTTAGTCACACCTACAAGGACAAATCCTAGAACAATCAAATGTCCCTAAGGTGCCTTTCAATCTGTCTTCCACTTCTAAACAAAGGGAAACATCTAAATCTTCAAATCCTAAGGACATGAGGCCTACTTCGTACAGTATCATTCAACAACTCCAACATACTAATGCAAAAATCTCCATGTTTGAGTTGCTTTAGATATCTCCAACTCATAGAGCCATCCTAGACAAAGCTTTGCTCAGATCCAATGTTCCTGATAACCTTGATTTAGATAGATTCCAAGCTATGGTTGGTGTTGGTGTTCAAAATGACGCTTATGCTTTTAGGCTACCAATATACCCTCAGATGGATTTTAGGAATGGTTAGCTCCAAAATGTTATGAGGTCATGGGGTAACTAGACCAACTATAGGGAAAAGACTGCCCTCTTCTGCTTCTGGCTCTACAAAACCAAGGCAAGTGCACCTAACCCAGTATAAACTATACTTCACACACCAAGGACTGGGTTTGAATAACAGATGAGTGGATAGTAAGAAAGTACTAAATGCTAACCATACATTCATTGACTCTCCATTACTATATGGTAGAACCTCACACAACCAAATACTTAAAACTTAGGAATGGTTCTTAATTTATGTGCTTGAATCAAAACAACCTCAATCAATATGGATGAACAAGGGAAACACTCATCTAGGCCAGTGCCTCATCCATTGGGCATGATCTCTTAAACAAACTATACACACACACCAGACTATATCTGAGATTCAAAGCCATAAACACATCTACAATTTCCTTTACTGCTTATAGATTATCCTTACATAGACAAGAGATAAACCTATGTCCCATCTAGAGCATCATTTCATCTAATCCTAGATTAGAACTCAAGAATGAAGACACATACATAAATTAGTATGCAATGAACTAGAAAGTTCAAAATCTACCTGAATTGACACAAAGGAGAGATAAGAATCATGTATCTGCATTAAGTATGAAGAATCCTCAAGTGTATACAATTAGTCCAAGCAAACCATGCTTGCAAATTATAGCTTAGACCCATAACTTTCTTTCTACTTGTTCATAAATATCAAGAAAAGACCATTACAAATCAGACTGAGAAGAGAGATTCACAATCAAGAAGATTTGAACACCTAACTCCCAAAGCCTCGAATGATCATCAAAAAACCCTTTATATCAGGGTAACAATACAAGCACAATGATCATTCCCAACTCAAAAATTCAAAACCACTTGTTGGTTCCTGATTAGGATTTTATACTCAAGGAGACACCAATATGCCTATGATGGATATTAAGGATTGGTTAGTTCCAAATGTGGGCAATCTATAGGCAACTGGACCAACTATAGGGATGGATTTTCCCTCTTCTGCTTCTGGCTCTGTGAAACCAAGGTGGGTACACCTGATCCAATAGTTGTAACTTCAACTTACAACTCTAACTCTGCCCCTTATTTCTTTACTGGATCTTTCAACAGATAAAAATAGTGAGAGAATACTAAACAAGAACCTATTGTTCATTGATCCTCCATCACTGGGTAGGACAACTATAAAAGTAAATGAAAGTTAAAACTGGTAATGATTTAAATGATTTCTTGCAGAATGTAAACAATCATGCCAAAGATGAACCAGTATAGGAGATACTAATCTCTGATCAGTGCCTTATCCATTGGGTAATATATCTGAAATAGATACAGAATACAAGAACCTAGATTCCAAGCCATAAACACAATAAACCGGATTCATACACTGCTTACAAACATCCTTCCTGACTGAACTAAATGAATTTATGTTTCACTCAGAGACTTTTAACCTGATCCTAGATCAAGGCTGAGAGATAAAACATATACACAAGTAAACCCTGTGCAAAGAGTCAGAAAACTCATAACCCAAGAAACACAACTGAAGGAGAGATCTGAAAACTGAAATTGCATTAAGTGTAAGGATTCTAACTCCAGTATAACAAACTATTTCAGAACACTGCACTTAGACAATATGCAAAAGACTTTGAAGGTTTTTTCCCCTTTATTGATACAACCTGCAAAACATGTTACAATCTGGACTGAGGATACACAATGAGCTTTTCAGCTTCCTGTGTCAAGAATTTCCAGCCAGCCCTTCAAAAATGATTACAAAATTCCCTTTATAGAAATAGGGATACAACAAAATATCACTTAGGGCACCTTTTAGGGCAACACTATCAACCCTAAAAATCAACAAAATATCTTAAAACAAATTTGAAATCAAATTACAATCTAGAAACTTCCCTTACAAAAGTCTACAAATTTACCCAAAACTGGACCTAGAATTACACAGTCTAATACTGCTCTCACCCACTTTGCCAGAATTGAAAATAAATACCACCATTGGAAAGCTCGTGTCGTGGCATTTCTGGAAACATATAATATGTCTATGCTTGGTCAAAAAATAAGCTCTGGACGCTAATTTCCATGAGAAGACTACTTTATTTAAATATTTGAATTTTTGATATAGTGCAAACTTTAATAAATTTGAAATTGAACTTATGCAGACATCAAAAATTTAGGTGGGCCCCATGTGCCACGTGGCAACACTTGATTCATCCGCTAGTCTAGCTAGTCCACCTCATTCGCCATGTCACAACTGTCATCACACCCTCTGCCACTTGTCACATTGTGATTGGTCGACCTCGCTAATCGTGCATTTACTTGGCAGCTGACTAGATGACACGTGTCACCATCTCGCTATACCGCCATGGTTAAACAGTGAGCATCTTTCCTTTGCGCCCTAACGAGAATCATTGGATCAGCATGCATCCCAAGGTAGCTGACCAACTCCTCCATCCTCTGCCTTGTTAGCACTTCCTCATCTCTGGCACCACATGTCAATTTTTAATTTGTCCGTAGATCCACCTAAGCATTGAACTACAACATATAAGCCACATCATCGAGTGACACATGTCACCCCGTCGTTAATCCTGCTATATTAACTGGCTTGCATCTCCTCCATAGCGCTTTGGCGATGACCACTAGATTCAGTGCGCATCTCAAGATGTCAACAATGTGTATATTCAATTTTCATCAAAATTTATGTGTTACTCACGCCCAACTAGTGCACATGTCCCAAGGTGGGCCCACAAGGTGAAGAGATGGGCGCAGTCCCATTCACTTGTCTTTACATTGCATTTGAGTGTTACAACTTACACATAATAAGTAAACATACGCCCGGAAGGATGTGGGATAAATCCCAAACATTCAAACCTACAGAACTACACCCAGTTTTATCACTCTAGCCTGTGTGTCTCCATTCAAATGCTTGAACTGGTATTGGCACCCTTTTGCCTCTGTGTTCTAGCACTCAGCATATGCCCAACTATATTGCGCAAGAAGCTCGCAACTATTATTACATGGGCACCACTGTTATAAATACCAGGCTCTCCTATGACTTGCGCGAGCCCTCATTTCTAAATTTCTTCAAAGTGCCATGTTGGTGCATCAAAAAGGACCTTCAGCATCATCCTCTTGGCCTGCAAATAGGTGTCAACGCACTATCTACAAGGCGCACACCCTGCCCTTGTCAATCACCCTTAATCTGGCGCCATTCCTATGCCTTGAAGCACACGCATGTAGCTCTGAAGAAATGGGGCGCAAGACCTCCGGTCAAACCCATAACTCTTTTCCCAATTTACCTTTCCCTATCTATCCTGGGCGCATTCATGTTTTTGACCTGCAGCTATGGAGATGGGATTCCATAGTATGTGTAATCCTATATGAAGCGCACCCAAGCATAAATAAAATGTCTACCACCATCCTTTTGTTATTTGCAGCTTTTATTGAAAGGAGCGTGGGAAATATTAATAGCATTCTCAGCTCAAATCAGTGTTAAAATGTATGCAGCACTCTTTAACTAGCGCATACAAGTGGAGACCCGCCTGTTCACCTTTGGAACGAAGGAAGAAAAACTGAGAGCATAATATTAGCCGCCCAACCTACATAATTTCGTTGTTAAGATGCATGAGCAAAAGGAACTGATAGTGGAAAAGATGAATCAGCCTGAAAGCTTGGCGTAGAGATGTAATGCTATCAATAGGATAGAGGTGGAAATGGTGGACAATTATCCCTTTGAATGCCTCGAATAATCTTATGTTTATATGAAGTAGGAAACTATAGCTATAGTTGTAAGATCATTCATTTATTGGTTAGAGAGTACGCTGCTTTTAAGGAATACACACCTTATTAGTGAATAAACAACCCTCCATACTTGGGCTCCAAAACTCCTCAATAATGCCTATAATGCAGGTGCCATAATGCCTATTCAATTTCTTTGCCCCAGTGAGATTATTATCTTCTTGTATGCTGAGTCATATCTTGTGTAGATTAAAAGGATGAATTCTTCGCAAGGATAACTACTTTCCATCCAAATCAAGCACACCAAGGTCATATCCAAAGGATTTCATGTTCTTCTACACAAATTGTGGCCACAATGTTAGGCATTCAAAGTCCCTTATGATAATGAAGCAGGCCAAGCCCCAAGTGGGCTTGGCCTAAAATTTTTTTGATTTCATTCAATCGGCCTTCAAAATGCTCCAGAACAACTGGATCCAATCAGAACAATCGGAAACCATTAAAACTTCAAAATTCAATACTTCGCCAATCGTCAATCCTGATAAAACAACCCTGATCGCGCCATTAAAACACTGATGAAAACTTATTTCTGGACATTGAAACTCGGCGGATATGAACCTTGTACCATAGACAACAACCCTGTAAACTGGCTTCACCCAAAAATGAACGAGGTGAGAGATATTAAAAGTTGAAAAATGCCGTTCAAAATTGTCGGCAGGCACAAACTGAAAAACACTGCCGACGGCTTCGGAAAGAGCTGATCGAAAAATATAAAACGACGAGCTGAGGACACACCATTGAAACTGGAAGAAGCCTCATATACAAGGATCAAAACAAACCAATCATCAACTGGAGACAATCATTCATTCAAAAGCCACGAATTTAAGAAAAGGCTACTTTGTAGAGTTTTCTATGCGTACTTTTCAACATCTTTTGAACATCTTTTATTGACCTGACAATCCGATCAAGTGGAAACTTCATAACATGAAACCCTGGGTGAAGATTCTATGTCTACATTATGGAACACCATTCAATTATGCTTGATCTCGATCCAGGCGCAAATGGCAGGATCTCAAAGTGAGCCACTCACAAAACTGAACTATGCACTGCTGAAGAAACTCAATAATCTGTAATCTGAATGGCTTTGGAAAACATGTCAGACGGACACATGGGAGGCTGAAAATCGGCATGAACCTTCTTTCTTATGCTGACAACAAGATGCAATAACCGGCACATCTTGATCATTGACAGGGCACATAATGTGCTCATCCAAACAGGGCTTCTAACTAAAAAGTGTAATTGATCCTCGTTGAAATATTAGAAATTGCAAACAGAATCAGTTTGGCAATCTGGGCAAACGGATTCATCATGGCCTATAAATTGAAACACAAAGAGTATTTGACCCCTGGAATATGATGCAATAGGAATTTTCTCGATAGGGTCATAGAGTCAAAAGTTATAACCAGTTAAACAGGGCCACTGACTAAAACCGGGCAGATTAGAGAAATAGGACCAATCTGGAAAGCCAACTTTGGGGGATTCAAAATCTTATCAAACGGACTCGAAATGGATTGAACTTATAAACATAAGCTCTCTGATATACATTATAAACATTCCCAAAGCGGTAGGCCATGACACGCAACATGACACAAGATATTCAAATGCAAACAGGGTCCTCTACAATGATTTCACACTTAGGAAGAAATGCAGATTTAGGTGAACACTTTAGAATGGCAACCTCCTAAACATCTCAGATTCTTCATTTAGGAGCTGGAACCCACTGCATACATCAAACAAAAGGTGTTGAACCCATTCCCCAAGCTGTATCCCATGAAATTCATTAGGCCTATTTCTACATGAATTTGAAATCAGGTCCTTAAACTGCTCTTTGAAAGTTACAAATGTTGACCTAGTGAAATTTTTTGAATATGGCCTCCAAAAACCACATGGATTTTTCATAGTACTAACACCACCTAACACCACTGAGGAGTTAACACAGACATGACAGGGACCAAGCCGCAGGCAAGCTCTAAACAGTTCAAATTCAATAGCTATCTAGCCCTGTACTGGTCCAAGTACAAAATCATCACAAAACCCCAAGAAATCCAGCCAAAAAGATCCCTGCAACACATCTTGGGTACTGCCACATTTACTTTCTCAAGGCAAAACACTCATCTTGCAACTACTCATGGCAGCCTAGACCACACTGCAACAGTTGACAACCAATTTCACCCACTCTAGCCGCTCAAAAATTGAATTTTGGTACCTTTTGTCATTGCAAACCCTCTGCAAAAATTTGAATTTGAAAATAAACGGTCACTTTATGGCTTCCGCGGCAAATCGGTGGCTAACATTCAAATCTCAGTCAACTTTAAGTCCTGACCGTCTGATTATTTCATTTCACGGGTTATGTCTTTACTTTATAAAAAATGGCCCCAGTCAAATTAGCAAACTAGCGACAAAAGTTACCATCAGTTTGTGGAAAACACTTTGCCTCTGCTAAAAAATTTAGCAATCTCACGACCACTGTTCACCAAACCACTAAGTCTATAAGACCTTCGCTAAAACATTATGCAAACTAGGGAAACACTTGAAAGATTTGTCAGAACCGCAACCCAAAGTTATCCGGACCGCCAACAAACTAAGAAACTAACTGGGCCCGCACCGAAAGATCAACGACCATCTTAAAATCTCATAGCTCTGACAAATTCTTTAAGAACTTACGCCCATCATTGGATGGACCACGGATGTCAGGACCCTCTAACCCACCAAAAAATTAGGTCCCACTGACACATGCTGAGTTGTTTACTGATGGACCAATAGAAAAATGCTGACAAGGCACACCTGGCAGTTAGGACCCACCAGAAACTTTATACTGCCTGGAAGATCGGATGACTAGCGCAAGATCTGAAAGGCTCCAAAGATTCTAAGTGCTTATACGCCAACCGTTGATTAGGAATCTGTCTGATTGAGATACTAGGCCCACCGAGTCTTGAAGGATACTTCGACGAATGACAGACCGCCACGTGAGCCTACCTGGCAGTGGACCTGCCTGCATTGAAAGGGTTATGTCATGGGGATGAATCAATGGACGTCTCATGTTTGCATGCCTTTGACAAATCTTATGAGGATACATGTCCACCGTCAGATTGAAGATATTGTCAGAGAGGGGCCCAAGGAAATAACAAAGCTGAGAACTTAGGAAAATTTAAAGCACGACTTAGGGAAATATTAAAAACACTACTGGGCATGCAGACTTAGGAGAAAATAATCGAGGACATAGGAAAATTAAAGGGGATCCCGCTGACACATAAAAAGAAACCTAACCGTTCACAAGGTAAAGTGAGATTTTAAAAGGCACATGCGGATAAGGGTTTTAAGTTGCCCCAAAAAGGTAACATGAAATTAGAACAAGGCCAAGGTATTTGAAATTTTTGAACATCCAACGGCTAGTTTTTTGAAAAAATGCAAGGGTTTTTAGGCCAGAGACCTAGAAAATACCGCAGGGACCAAAATAAAAAGGGGAGAACCATGAAAATTTTCACCAGTGCTAACAGTGGCTCATACTAGGGGATGCATGTCCCTTGCAGGCATGGAAATGATTTAGAATCACTGGGAGAGTAGACCAACTCAAAATTCTGACCTAGAAACAAAACACAGACAAACTGAAAAATAGGGGAACCTAAACTACTGTTCATGGAGAAGATACTTCAAGAGAAGTAAAACTTTAAGAATTGTCCATGAATAGGCAATTCCAAAGTACCACCAGTCAAATCCTTCAAGATATATGAATCTACTCCCCACTTGTTTTCAATAAGATAAGGGCCCAACCATATTGGATCAAATTTTCCATGCTTCCCCTTATCTTCCAACCTTGCATTCCACATTAGGACCAGATCATCAATCTCAAAACTCCTTTGAGTAGTTCTTTTATCAAATAAACTCTTACATTGTCTCTGCAATGCCTTATTTCTCTCATATGCATCCCTTCTTATCTCCTCTAACTGGATCAGTTCATCCATTCTCACTCTCATCTCATCATTCAAATCTTCATCATATGCTTGGATGAACCTGTACATTTGCAACAAGTTGTTCTGGGGTAATCTAGCACCAATCCATAAACTAGGTCAAATGGGGCACAACCTATGGCTTTCTTTACAGTTACTCTATCAGCCCACAATGCCCACCATAACTTTGTGTCCTAGACTTTCTTATTCCTTTCCAACACCCTCTTGAGAATTTTAATAAGACTTTTATTACTAGATTTAGCCTGGCCATTTCCTTGTGGATGATATGGGGAAGAAAATGAAATGTGTATCCCATATTGCTGACAAAAATCACTAAATTCTTGTGATTTGAAACACATTGCATTATCAACCACAATTGTCTCTGGGCAACCGAATCTAGTGAGGATATTCTACATTATAAAATCAGTTACTACTTTACTAGTAGCTCTCCTAGTAGGGATAGCTTCAACCCACTTGGTAAAATAGTCTATTGCCACTAGTATGTATGAATGTCCACCACTAGACTTTTTAGGATTTCCCCAATGAAGTCAATACCCCACTTTTGAAAAGGAGCCTGAACTAAAATAGGCCTGAGTGGCGAATTCCCACCAAACTTCAACCTTCCTGCAAATCTCTGGCACGCATCACATTTCTTCACAAACTGATGGACATCCTTAAAACTTGTAGGCCACCAAAATCCAGACCTAAGGATCTTGTGGGCTATGGTCTTTGCCATATAATGTCCTCCACATACACCTTGATGCATTTCTTCTAGCAGAGCCTTAGATTTTTCATGGTCCACACACTTTAGCAATACCCCTTCATTGCTTCTCCACCACAACTCTCCATGTATAATAGCATACCTTGCAGATTGCAACTTGACAGTCCTCCTCTTACTTTCATTCATGTCAGGGGGAAGAACCAACTTTGCAAATAATTGATAACATCTTTATACCAATCATAGCAATCCAAATCACAAATATATGGCCTCTCTTCCTCCTCTAATACATTCACATGATTTGCAACCAGATTACTTTGTGCCATCAACTTTGCAAGACCTAGGCCTCTTACCAACTTCGTAATCTGAATATCAATATTGAATTCTTGGATCCTGTTGATCCATCTACATCTCCTTCCTGAGACTTCTTGTTGCACCAATATATCCTTGACAATAGCACTAGGAACATAAGCAACCACCTTAGCTCCCACAAGATAACATCTAAAATCCTTGACTGCTTTAACTAAGGCATAAGCTTGTTTCTCAATGATATCATATCTCAATTCTGTTGAATGTAAAGATTTGCTAAAAAATGATATGGGTTGTTCATATCCATCTAAATTCTTTTGTAATAAAACTGCTGCAACAGTATGATAAGAAGCAAAAGAAAAAATCTGCATGGGCTTACCATAATCAGGGGTCCTCAAAATAGGGGCATCTTTAATGGCCTATTTGATACTTCTGAAAGACTCATCTGCTTCTTCATTCCACTCTACCTTTGCCTCGTTTTTCAACATCCTAGAGATAGGGATACAAATTTTTGCAAAATTTGTAACAAATCTTCTTAGAAAATTCACTTGCCCAAAGAAAGACTGTACTCCTTTAACATTCCTTAGCAGTGAAAGTTTATCTATAGCCATAACCCTTTTAGGATCAATTCTCACTCCATCCTTGGACACAATATGTCCTAAAAGCTTACCTTCTACAACACCAAAAGAACATTTCTTTGGATTCAAGGAAATCCCATACTCCAGAGCTCTGATGAAAATCTTTTCAAGATGCTCACAATGCTGATCCTCTCTTTTTGAATATGCTATGAGGTCATCCTGATATACCATTAAAAACTTGTTTATGATATCAGCAAAAGCTACATCCATAGCTCTCTGAAAAGTTTCTCCTGCATTTGTCAGACCAAAAGGCATTCTAACATAAACATATGTCCCCCAAGGAGTAGTGAATGTAGTCTTGAATTGTTCTGACTCCTTAACCATGACCTGATTATATCCAGAGAAGCCATCCATCATGGACATCAACTCCGATCCAGTGACCCTTTACAGCATATTTTCCATGTTAGGCAAACCATAATTATCCTTTAAAGAATTGACATTCAAATTCCTAAAATCAACACATAACCTAATGTCACCATTCTTTTTCCTGACTGGAACCAAATTTGACACCCAAGTAGAATGTCTGACACGCTTAATAAAGCTAGCATCCATCATTTTCTCAAGTTGATCCTGCATTTTTGGTGCCAAAGTAGGGTTCATAGGCCTTAATTTCTGCCTAAAAGGTTTGGTTCCTTCCTTCAATGGTATTTCATATTGAAAGAGATCTTCTCTATAAGCTTTCAAATCTTCATAAGACCATGAAAAAACATGTCTAAATTTTTTGAGAAGATCAATCAAATTTCTCTTAGTTCTTTGAGATAAGTATTTACCTATGTAAATATTCTTTGGTTCTTGGCTTGTTCCTAGATTCACTTCCTCCAAATCATTCATCTTGTCAACAATTCTAGCAACATAAGCCCTTTCCTTATTATCAAATGATTTCTCAACGGCAACCAATCCCCTTGGGATCCTATTTGACTTTAATTGCAATACTTCCTTCCCAAGGACATTTTCTTTTCCATCTCTGATGTCAACATAGGTACTAAAATCCATTTCCTGACAAACAAGGGTGGGTCACACTGCAAAAATCTTAATATGTCTTGATCATCAGAAAATACTTGCCAATTCTCAATATTATCTGGGATAGAAGGCTTGGACTTACACTCAATTTTGGATATCCCTGCAAAGGTGATATCTTCTATCCTTAATGCTATGTTTTCCAATAAGTCAGCCATCCTATTTTGGCTTCTATCCACCCAATCAATTCCAAAGGCACTAAAACTTTCAATTTCATCCCAAACAACGTTTCTATATTGTTTCAACCTTTGATTCTTAGATACATACCTTGACCTAATCTGAGAAATTACTAACTCAAAATCACCGATCACCCTAAGATGTTTGATCCCATGTTGTGATGCCTATCTCAAACCAATCAGTAGGGCTTCATATTCAGCAACATTGTTTGTGCAAGGAAACAAAAGAGTGAAAGAAAACTTAAAAGTCTTACCACTTGGGGATATCAATAGCACTCCTACTCCAGCACCTTCTTTAGAACTTGCTCCATCAAAATACAGGGTCCATAATACATTACCTTCTGCCATGTTACTCTCATCATCAGCCAAAAGGATAGGCTTAACCCTTTCTTGCATCTCTTTCTTCTGAACTTGGAAAGAACCAATGTCAGTGTCAACAAAAAAATTCAGGCTATCTTCTTCATCTTCCTCAATCATATGAGGTGTTCTAGTTTCCGTTGACACCTTCACACTCTTTCCTTCAATGTCAAATGTAGCAAAAGACAAGTCACATTGAATACTTCCTCCCATAGATGAGCTCCACCTTCTAGATAACAACATTCCATATTGAGGAGGAATGTCGACTACAAGAACACTCATAGTCAATTATTTATCAGGAAATGCAGCTAATTTATAAGGAAAAGCCTTAATGGTACCAATAACTGGTACTTCTCTTGAGTCCATAGCTTGACATCTCCCATGAGGTGTATCAAACTTTAATCCTAGTGACTTCATTATTTCTATAGGCATGACAGTGTTTGATGCTCCATAATCAATCATGCAGTTCCTTAATAACTTTCCATTTATCACAAGAGACAAGAAGAAGGGATCAACTGTCCCTGATGCACCATTTACCACATTTGTATCCAAAAATATCTAAGGGATCTTAGAAACAATCTCTTCACTTTTACTTTCAAATGTGTCTTCCAGAGATGCCACATGCTTGTCATTTCTACTCACCTCTTGATTTTTTATTGAAGGAGCACCATTCACCCAATCCAAGGCCTTAACCTTGTGTTCTTCTATTCTCATCATTTCCAAAAGTGGAACCTTGACAGTTATTTGTGATAATATTTTTGTCATGTCAATTGGAACATACTTTTGGTTATTCATGTCTCCCTCAAAAATAGTGACAACTTTATCCTTTGTGAAATCAGACTCATCCTTGAGAGGAGATACCTCTCCCTTTTGAGAAACGGGAACAATTACCTCTGGTGTCTTTGCTTTATTCTTAGGTGTTGCAGCAGGCATAATTTTCCTTTTTACCTTTATCTGGTTAGTAGCATCAGCCCCTTTTCCCTTTTCTTCATGTTTTTGTGTACTCATCTCTGTTTTCTTGATAAACATGCTACCTGGTTTACCACTTGTACCTCCAACTGTCCTGCTTCTCAAATTGTAATTACTCCTAGCTTGAGTAACCATGTCTACAGTGATTTGAGCAATTTCTTCATCAGATGGTCTTCTTAAAGAAACTTGCTCTTCACACCTCACTGCACCACATCCAACATCATCAAATTCTTCATCTTCTTCATCAGTAGAGGCAGCTTCATCCCATGCATGTGAAGAAGTCATTCCACATCCATCCTTGTCATATTGCTCCTCATTTTCTTGGCTATCAACTAAATTCAAAGCAATCACACAATGCTCTGGACTGTGAGGATATTGACAAGCAACACACCATGGAACATCATCAGTCATGTTTACTGAATTCCTTTGCAAAGGATCAGGGATCCTTCCATCAGGCCTTTCTTGCTTAGTTGGGAAAATGGGCTTGCCATCTTTCCACTGAGTGTTGTAAGGGTAATTTTGCATTCTTGGCTGTCTGCTAAAATTGTTTGGAACTAACCTCTCCATAGCCACAGCCCTATTGTTTCCTTTCTCACCAGGCTTTAGTCCTTCTAAAACCTTCAAAATTTGTTTCAGATTGTCATCCTCTTTGGGCTTAGAGTCAGAAGACCTTCCCATTTCTTTCCTATCCTGCATTTGAGGCCTACAATCATCTCTTCTTCCTATCTTCCCTTATATTATTCTATTGCTTTCTATGTTGATAGCCAGCTTATAAGCCTCCCCAAGATTTCTAGAGTTCTTATCGCTCAAGAGGTATCCCATTTTCGCATCAAAGGCATTCAAGTATGTCACAAGACACACCCTATCATCTAATCTGATAACCTACAAGAGCCTATGCATAGCCTTTTGGAATCTTATATTAAATTCAAGGACCTCCTCATTCTGATTTTTCTTTATGTTATTCAATTCATTCAAGATAAAGCCCTCATTTGTTTTATCTCCATAATGTTCCTTGAAACAATTCTTGAATTCATTTCAGGACCCTATACTAGCATGGGGCAATCCTCTAAACCAATCCCTAGCATCCTCGGTTAGAGATTGTACAAATAACTTCATTATAACATCATCAGGCTCTATATTATAATCATCTATTACATCTATAAAAAAATTTAGATGTTCTTCACATGTGATGACATTATTTCCAGTAAATTTAGGAAGCTTCTTTCTAATTTCATCAGGGATTGCATTAGGGTAACCAAGAATACCAAAGAAAATAAGTTGTTTGTACCTTTCATGAATAGGAGCTCCATGCAGTGGATCCATTCCTTGAGATGTAGATGTCCTTGTGTTTGAACCATCAAGAATTCTAGCAGCACCCAGTACACCATTTGCTTGAGCTGCATTGTTACCATGAGTTCCACCCTGTCCTAAAAAGGAAGCAGCAATATTTGAAGGTCCTGAAGTATGTTTGAGAAAATCAATCTTTTTTCTAATTTCTGTAGCAGAAGCCTCCAATTCTACTTTCTCTAGTTCTTTATCCAATATTTCTTTCTTCCTTCTAGCCACCTCCAAATCTGAATCTAATCTCAACCCTGGATCTAATGTCCTATCCACAATAACTTGTTCACTAATTTGAATTCCGACAACCTTCTGTTTGCCTTTATCTCTAGGTCTGGTATCCTCACATACCCTTTGAACAATAGGCTATTCCTCTACTCTTTCAGGCTTTGGGACAAAATTAATTGCCTCCAAATCTAGTAACTTCCTTTTTAACTACTTAGCCCTTATCATGGCTTGTCTTACTTTATCTTCTTTATCCTTTTCTCTTTGCTGCCTAATAGCAAGATGTTCTTGAAATCTTCTTTCTAGTTCATAGACCTCCTCAAAGATCTCTTCTGATTCCAGGAGAGTGGTCTCAGACTCATCATCTCCCACTTGAAATTCTTCCTCATACTGATTCAATCCCAAATCATCAGCCTCCTCATATTCTAAGATATTTTCTTCTTGACTAGGCCTGGTTTGGGTTTCTTGTTTGGTATCTTTCTTGTTCTTCCAAGTATGAGAAACATTTCTTTTCTTCTTCCTTTCTTTCCTTGTCTAACTAGGCTTAGAAGTGCCTAGAATACCTTCTTCCATTATGTCTTCAGGATGCTCCTTTCTTCGAGACCTAGTACCTCTATAACTCATCTTACCAAAATAATCACTGACTAGCACTACTACATAGATGTTTGAGTCGCCACCCAAGTGTATTGGGAATGTTACAATATAATTTCCTCACTTTAGAAATATTCAAAATGAGTTAGAGAGACAAGGGGCAAGAATAACCCTATTTCTTCCAATGATGATCTACTGGTTAAGATAAACATGCATAACCTTTCCCCAGCAGAGTCACCATCTTGTTGGTGTTCAAAATGGCACTTATGCTCTTAGGCTACCAATATACCCTCAGATGGATTTTAGGAATGGTTACCTCCAAAATGTTATGAGGTCATGGGGTAACTAGACCAACTATAGGGACAAGACTACCCTCTTCTGCTTCTGGCTCTGCAAAACCAAGGTGGGTGCACCACCTAGTATAAACTATACTTCACACACTAAGGAATGGGTTTGAATAATAGATGAGTGGATAGTAAGAAAGTACTAAATGCTAACCATACATTCATTGACTCTCCATTACTATATGGTAGAACCTCACACAACCAAATACTTAAAACTTAGGAATGGTTCTTAATTTATGTGCTTGAATCATAACAACCTCAATCAATATGGATGAACAAGGGAAACACTCATCTAGGCCAGTGCCTCATCCATTGGGCATGATCTCTTAAACAAACTATACACACACACCAGACTATAACTAAGATTCAAAGCCATAAACACATCTACAATTTCCTTTACTGCTTATAGATTATCCTTACATAGACAAGAGATAAACCCGTGTCCCATCTAGAGCATCATTTCATCTAATCCTAGATTAGAACTCAAGAATGAAGACACATACATAAATTAGTATGCAATGAACTAGAAAGTTCAAAATCTACCTTAATTGACGCAAAGGAGAGATAAGAATCATGTATCTGCATTAAGTATGAAGAATCCTCAAGTGTATACAATCAGTCTAAGAAAACCATGCTTGCAAATTATAGCTTAGACCCATAACTTTCTTTCTACTTGTTCATAAATATCAAGAACAGACCATTACAAATCAGACTGAGAAGAGAGATTCACAATCAAGAAGATTTGAACACCTAACTCCCAATGCCTTGAATGATCATCAAAAAACCCTTTATATCAAGGTAACAATACAAGCACAATGATCATTCCCAACTCAAAAATTCAAAACCACCTAATGTCACTGAGGAGTTAACAAAGACATGACAGGGACCAAGCCACAGGCAAGCTCTAAATAGTTCAAAGTCAATAGCTATCTAGCCTTGTACTGGTCCAAGTAAAAAATCATCACAAGACCCCAAGAAATCTAGCCAAAAATATCCCTGCAACACATCTTGGGTACTGCCACATTTACTTTCTCACGGCAAAACACTCCTCTTGCAACTACTCATGGCAGCCTGGACCACACTGCGATAGTTGCAACCAATTTCACCCACTCTAGCTGCTCAAAAATTGAATTTTGGTACCTTTTGTCATTGCAAACCCTCTGTAGAAATTTGAATTTGAAAATAAATGGTCACTTTATGGCTTCCATGGAAAATCAGTGGCTAACATTCAAATCTTAGTCAACTTTAAGTCCTGACCGTCTGATTATTTCATTTCACAGGTTATGTCTTTACTTTATAAAAAATGGCGCCAATCAAATTAGTGAACTGGCAACAAAAGTTACCATCAGTTCATGGAAAACACTCTGCCTCTGCTAAAAATTTTAGCGATCTCGTGACCACTATTCATCAAACTGCTAAGTCTACAAGACCTTCGCTAAAACATTACGCGAACTAGCGAAACACTTGAAAGATTTGTCAGAACCGCTACCCAAAGTTATCTGGACCACCAAAAAATTGAGAAACTAACTGGGCCCGCACCAGAAGATCAATGGTCGTCTTAAAATCTCATAGCTGTGACAAATTCTTTAAGAACTTACGCCCGTCGTTAGATGGACCATAGATGTCAGGACCCTCTGACCCATTGGAAAATCAAGTCCCACTAACACATGTTGAGTTGTTTACTCGTGGACCAATAGAAAAATGCTAACAAGGCACACCTGGCAATTAGGACCCACTGAAAAATTTATACCACCTAGAAGATCAGATGGCTAGTGCAAGATCTGAAAGGCTCCAAAGATTCTAAGTGCTTATACACCAACCATTGATCAGGAATCTATCTGATTGAGATACTGAGCCCGCCAATTCTTGAAGGATACTTCAACGAATGATAGACTACCATGTGAGCCTACCTAGCAGTGGACCCACCTGCATTGAAAGGGTTACGTCATGGGGATGAATCAATGGACGTCTCATGTTCGCATGCCTTTGACAAATCTTATGAGAATACACACCCACCGTTGGATTGAAGATATTGTCAGAGAGGGGCCCAAGGAAATAACAAAGTTGAGAACTTAGGAAAAATTAAAGCACAACTTAGGAAATATTAAAAACACTGCTGGGCATGCAGACTTAGGAGAAAATAACCGAGGACATAGGAAAATTAAAGGGGATCCCACCGACACATAAAAAGAAACCTAACTGTGCACAAGGTAAAGTGAGATTTTAAAAGCCACATGCAGATAAAGGTTTTAAGTCACCCCAAAAAGGTAACATGAAATTAGAACAGGGCTAGGATATTTGAAATTTTTGAACATCCAACGGCTAGTTTTTTG
Source organism: Chamaecyparis obtusa (assembly GCA_027943335.1). Lineage (NCBI taxonomy): Eukaryota > Viridiplantae > Streptophyta > Pinopsida > Cupressales > Cupressaceae > Chamaecyparis > Chamaecyparis obtusa. The sequence goes on along the minus strand of BSBK01001597.1, from coordinate 557,172 downwards.
AAAAAATGCAAGGGTTTTTAGGCCAGAGACCTAGAAAATACTACAGGGACCAAAATAAAAAGGGGAGAACCATGAAAATTTTCACCAGTGCTAATAGTTGGTCATCTTACATCTCCACAGTATATCTCCTTTTTAGAGGACAATGATAACTCCTTGAGTCATCCACATAACCAACCCTTACATATAGAAGTCTTGATCCAAAACTGTCGTGTCAAATGTGTGTTGATAGATGGGGGTGTTGGTCTGAATATTTGTTCTTATAGCTTGATCACACAATTGGGATTTTCAAAAATAGCCATTGATCCTAGAAAGAAAATAACTATGAAAGCATATGATGAAGAAGAAAGATTCTCCAAGGGAACAATTGTCCTGCCTATCAGAATAGGTCCTGTCATCAGAGATACTCTATGTCAAGTTCTTGATATACCTTTGGCTTACAACATCCTTCTAGGGAGACCCTGGATACATGAAATGAAAGCTATTCCTTCTACATACCATTAGTGCTTTAAATTTCCTTGTGATAGAGTAGAGGTAACCATTCCAGCTGACGTGTCAACAACTTGCAATACCTTGAAATAAAATGTGGATAAACTTGTTCCTAATAACAGAGAATCTTCCATTAAGCAAACAGATGTAGCATCCACATCTAAGATGGAAGATATTGCAAAAGAGGTCAATATCAAAGAAAATGGTATGGGAGAATATACTATATAGCTAGTCTTGTCTTTGACATCTCTCCCTACCTCACCTAAGTCTTATGGGAAAGCTCTAAAATAGTTCAAACCAGAATCTATGGAACCTCTTGAGGCATATAAAGGAAAATTTGTTGCAGAGAAATTACCTAAGCAAGAATTTGAAGAAGATGAAGCTATGCTTGCATGGCTCTACAAAGATGAACCTGAATCCCAAGTTGTTCCACCTAGTGACTCTAAAGTATTGAAGGTTCCTTCTAATTCATATGGCCCAGGGGATAAACTGATAGCTAAAATGGGATATACAGGAAAAGGACCTCTAGGAATCCATGGTAAAGGTCTTCTATCACCTCTTGAACATCGTGGTCAAGCCAATAAGAATATGATAGGTCTAGGATACACAAAGAAGCCTTTCTGTCTTAGCAAGAATTCCTCACATGTCTTAGAATAGATTGAGCCCTCTATAGAAAATCAACTAAAGGGAGAAATAGAACAACCTGATAGTGATGATTCAGACACCACTAATGATCTCATTCCCTATGAGCATTTACCTAAAGAAATCAAAGATCTCTTGGACACTGAAGATGATCCAATCAAAATAATTAATGTAGTAGAAACACAATAAACTACTATAAAGAAAGAGATAGTTGTACCACAAGAACCAGAAGATCTCAAAGACAATAAAATAGACAAAGAGAAAGGTGGTAGTTATTCTGAGACAGATTCTCATGAGTATGAATTCAAATCAGAATCTAAGGGTAACCTTTCTTGGGGTATTCATCCTGACTTTACTCATGTTCTTAGATTTCCTAGGGGCATAGATGAAGAATATAATGACTATGAATGGGGAGCCATTCCAGAAGAAGATGAGCTTATTTCAGAGAAACATGTTGATGTTATTCACCAATATGCACATAAACCCAATGTAAGTCTAGAGCGAAATGATGAACTTATCGATTCTGATCCACCAATGGCTGAAGTGGACTATCACAATGACATTGAGCCTATTCATGAATTGAATGTCTTAAGTTGTAATATCACCTTTGAAATCGAGCATCAAGTTAGGACTGATGATGAATGATCCATATCCGTAAACACTCTTTCTGAATCTTTCACCACTTTGACTATCCAACATCTTGAACTTCTTGATCAAACCTCCCCAAACCTAAGCCATGGTGTTTATACCTTCCCAAATGACTATGCCCTTGCTTGCTACCTTAATTTAGTTGAGCCTATGAGGACTTCCATCAGTGAACCAAGCGTTAGAATGAAGGAGTCAGACATCAAGTATCTTAGTTAGAAAAATAAGAATAAGAATAAAAAGAAAAGGAGTTGTGAGGGTGAAAACCACATCATGGCAGTCTCAGAACCTACAAAAGTAAAAATAAAAGATGCATCCAAAGGTGAAAACCTCTCTAAGGTGCCTAAGGATGAGATATTTGATGTCCTTCTAAGTCATTTATAGGACAAATCTCCAATTCTAATTGAGCCCACTCAATCTATCAACTTGGGAACAACAGAAGAACCACAGTTGATCCATGTAGCACAATCTTTATCAGAAGAAGAGAAGCAAAAATTTACAACCTTCCTCATAGAGAAGAAGATCAACTTTGCATGGAAATATTCAGATATGCCAAGGTTGGATCCTGATCTTATAATGCACCATTTATCTATAGCTCATGGAGTAAGACCAGTTAAACAAAAATTAAGAAAGATGCATCCTCATGTTGCACTCTTGGTAAAAGCTAAATTAGAGAAACTACTAAAAGCTGGATTCATCCAATTTATTGATTATGCAGAATGGATCTCTAATATTGTACCTATTTCAAAACCAAATAAATCAATCAGAGTGTGCAAAGACTTTAGAGATGTAAATAGAGCATGCCCTAAGGATGATTTTTCACTACCTAACATTGATATGATAGTGGACATGACTGTGAGCTTTGAGATGTATTATTTAATGGATGGTTTTTCTAGATATAATTAAATAAAAATTGCTCTAGAGGATCAAGAGAAAACTGCTTTCACATGTGCATGGGGCACCTTCTGTTGGAATGTCATTCCATTTGGGCTTAAGAATGATGGTGCTACATATCAGAGAGCCATGAAATCTATTTTTCATGACATGATTCATAGGACTATGGAGGATTATGTTGATGATACTTTAGCAAAATCTATGATTAGATTTGAACATCTAAATGACTTGAGCAAGATACTAGATAGAATGGAAAAATTTAGTCTTAGACTAAATCCTAAGAAGTGTGCTTTTGGTGTCACTTCTGGAAAGCTCTTAGGATACATAGTCTCAAATAACAGAATTGAAGTTGATCCAGCTAAACTAAAGGCTATAATGGAGATGCAACCCCCAAATAATATTAGTCAGATGAGAACATTGCAAGGGAGAGTTCAATCTATCAGATGATTCATATCTCAGCTAGCACACATATCACAACCTTTTACAAAAACATTACATAATGGTGTGAAATTTGCGTGGAATGAAGAATGTGGGAACAACTTTAACCATATCAAGAAATATCTATCAAATCCTCCTATCTTGATGCCTCCCATTCAAGGGAAGCCTTTGATCTTATATGTCTCCACTACAGATACATCATTGGGGGAATTGCTTGCACAACATGATGAGAACAAAAAGGAAAGAGCTATATACTATATCAATAGGACATTTGTGGCATACGAATTTAGAATTATTCTATGATTGAGAAAGCTTTTCTAGCTGTGATCTTTGCATCACAAAAACTGAGACATTATATGTTGGTGCATACCACACATTTGGTAGCTAAGATTGATCCACTAAAGTACCTACTAAGAAAAGCTTCCATCACAGGTAGATTAGCTAAATGGGTCATGCTCTTAAATGAATTTGACATTGAATATGTTCAAAGAAAATTTATAAAAGGACAGGTTATTATTGATCAATTAGCAGATGCACCTATGATTGATGATACACTAATGCAAATGGAATTTCTAGATTCCTCAGTCATGACTCTTTCTTCTAGAGAATGGAAATTATTCTTTGAAGGCTCCTATACACATAATGGATCAGGAGCAGGCATATTATTTATAACTCCTCAAGGATACTCCATACCCAAAGCATTTAGATTAAAGTTCCCTTGCACAAACAATATTGCAGAATATGAAGCCCTTCTTAATGGCATGAAACTAGCAATTGAGTGGAGAGTAACAGAGATACACATTCATGGAGACTCCCAACTTTTTATCCATCAAGTCAATGATGTGTACCAGACTAAGGATGAAAAGCTCATTCCATAGAAAAGAATGATAGATGATCTAAAGAAGTATTTCATATCTATCTCATTTGAGAAAATACCTAGAACAAAGAATAAGGTTGTCAATGCAATGGCAACGCTATCTACTCTATTACAGTAGCCTGAACATGAGCTACGCTACGAGTTCCTGTGGAAGCACTATCTTACCCTGCATATGATTCCCCTAAAACCTGCATGATTTGCACTGTTGTAGGTCATGATTCATCCCGATATAAAAACCTATTCTCCTATCTCAAAGACCAAATCATTCCTGATACCTTTAACCATCATGAAAAGAGATACCTTATCTATAATGCCTCCTGATATGTCATCATTGGTCATGATCTGTACAAACAAGGTCTAGATGGTACACTACTTAGATGTTTAGAATGGGAAGAGTCTCAATGTGTGTTAGAGGAAGTCCATGATGGTATTTGTGGGTCACACTTGAATGGTTTAATACTAGCTTGAAAACTTATTAGGGATGGGTACTATTGGCCTGAAATGGAGAAAGAGTCTATCAAGTTTGCTAAGAATTGTCAAAAGTGCCAAGTGCATGGCAACTTAATTCATGCTCCAGGGAGAGATCTAATTCCCTTTACTACATAATGGCCTTTTCACCAATGGGAATTTGATCTTATAGGATCTATACATCCTCATTCTTCTAATGGATATACCCATATAATCATAGCTACAAATTATTTTACAAAATGGCTAGAAGTAGTCCCTTTGACTCAAGCAACTGGAAAACAAATGTATATGTTCATCTTGAACTATATCATATGCAGATATGGGATTTCTCATTCCATAATCATAGATAATGGTGGACAATTCAAGAACAAAGATCTAGATGATTTATGTGCTAAATTCAAGATTACACAACATTGGTCATCTATCTACTATCCTCAAGGTAATGGACAAGTAGAAGCTTCTAACAAGAATCTGTTGAAAATCTTGCATTGTACAGTTAATAAAATAGGAAGAGACTAGCATCTCATGATCAATCTAGCTCTTTGGGCCTACAAAACAAGTATTAGAACACCCACTAGGGCTACACCTTTCACTTTAGTTTATGGGTTTGAAGCGGTACTGCCTATTGAGGTTGAAATCCCATCACTAAGAATCAAAATGCATGGTCTAGTAACTAATGATGACTACAGACTGTCTAGGTTGCAATAACTTGGACTACTAGATGAGTGCAAACAAGCAGCGTATGATCATCTCAGAGTATATCAAAAGAGAATGTCTAGAGGTTACAACAAGAAAGTTAGACACAGAGAATTTCAGGTTGGCGATCTAGTCTTGAGAGAGAATCCTAAAAATCAATCACATAGAGATCACAAGGGGAAGTTTGAACCCAACTAGCTGGGTCCCTTTATTATCACTTCTACTTTTGGCTCTGGTGCCTATCAACTCTCAATGACTAAAGGAGAACATCTCCAAGAACCAATCAACGTTCTCCATCTGAAGAAATTCTACGCTTAAGGCATTCAATTTATGGTAAAATATCTTAAAAAAATCTTAAAAATCTAAAAAATTCTTAAAAAATGAACATCTTGGTGAAAACCTAGCAATAGGCGCCTTGATGATTCACAAAAAAAATTTAAAAAATATTAAAAATACAAAAAAATGAGAAAAAGAAAAAGTGTCGTGGTGAAAACCTGGAAATAGACACCTTGGTAGCAAAAATAGAATCTCTACCAAGATGGTGAAAACTTGGCAAACGGGTGGCACTTGTTTCAAAATGCTCCATCTATCAGCACAATCTTGGTCTTTCCCAGCTTTCAGTCTTGCTTTAGTTTGTGTATATCTCCCAGTTTGTTTACGCATTCCTATTTTCAATAAGTCAGTCTGTACACCAATCAACCAAAGTGTTTGTATCCTATCAATGTTTAAACTTGGGGGCAATCAATGTCATATCCTAGGGCCTCTAGTATACCTTAGACGTATCATATCCAGTCAGAGTCCTTTGAAGCTTCATCCGAGTCACTCAGTCAATCTCATCTCCAGAAAGGATTTTGCATCTACAACAATGCAATCAAACATCAAACACAAACTGAAAACAATCTATGCTTTTTACATGCTTTTATCTCCTTGTATGCTTACTGATTCACATTGATATTTTTGCATATTTTTTTCCCATGAGCTCTTTGATGATGTCCTTTACAAGATTTAGAGAGTGATGACTAGAGGCATAATATTTTCTTTGTTTTCATCTTGTATGTGAAAATCTAACAACTTTGGAAATTCTGGATTGAAATGGTGTCCGATTGTAAGAGCCTCTATCTTGAATTGGATGGCCATGCATACCTCGACCATTGATGCCCGAAAAATTAAAGGAAGTTTGATCTAACTATTGTCTTTTTTGAGTGATTTCTTTCTCCTACTATGAAACGTGATCTTATCTAAGGATGTGAATGATAAAGGGTCGCTAAGGGTAATTAACATTGGATTTAGGATGATCTCTTCACTACTTGATGTGTTTGTATGCAAGGCATATTCTAGGCATCACGACATCTATGTTTTGATACTTATACAAATTGCTATATCAAAATGGACATGATATTCGAGTCATCCTGACGCTTATGCCTTGGTGCTTATATCTAATCCGACATTCCAAAAAAAAAATCAATATTCATATGTCTATGGTTGTCTAGCCTGTGGGCGTTGTATTGATTCTTGAGCATAAAAATCAATATTCATATGTCTATGGTTTCATAACTAGTGGGCATCGTATTGATAGTTACCTAAAAATTCAATGATGAGAATGACTGACACATGATTAGTGACTAGGTCCTAGGTCTTAGGTTTGCATTTCATTTTGCATGTCATTTTTCACTTTGCACTTTGCATGATCTCACAAATTTCTTGAACACTTAAAAGATTCTTCAAAACCAAAAATACTAAACATGACTACAAGAGATGAATCTTACACAAAGGTCCCTCCAATGAAATAGCAAGTAGAATCCTTTCGGGATCAAAATCAAAATCTACGATCATTCATATTATTAACTACTTGCATAATCAACCTTCAATCATCATAGAAATCTAGAATTCAACTTAATCGATTATCTTACATCAAACTATAAAAATTTCAACTTGGTCAACTATGGTCAACTCATGGTTTAACCTAGTCAAACTTGGTCTTCTGGACCAACAAATGATGTAGAATGCATTCTCAAACGTGTTTAACCAGTTCTCAAATCAATTAACATGCTTCTAAAACTACAATGCTAACTTTTCTTGTTAGATTTCAATTTTTATCCCGAAGGGGGCATGGTATTGCACATCGTTCAAAGTTTGTAATCTAATTTGAAATCAAATCTCTCCTCAGTAATCAAGACAACAACCATGTCTAGTTGTTGATTTATCAAAAAGACCTCATCGCTTGGGGCAAATATATCATCACTTGGGGCATATTAGATTCATCGAGATCCATATCAATCTGGTCTTCTCTTAATCTTGTAAATTGTATCAGTTTTTCATAACCATTGGTTCATTAGCATCATTTCCTTGTTTCTTCGTAATTGATGGGTTCAGGATGTGATACTGATATGATTCATCTTTGAGGACATTCAGGTCTGGAATTGGTCCCTCACTTCTTCACAATCATAAGGTTCAGAATTAGGTGTTTGACACTTTTTCATAATCACCGGTTCATTGTTGTTGTAGTTGACATTATCTCTGGTCACTCAGGACCTAAATCTTAAATCTTTCATCTTCAAAATCCTTCAATCGATTTCTATCTTGGAATCTGTTAATCTTTCAAATCAATTTCATATGGATATCAAACACATACTATTCTTTGAACCACTATGCTTTGCACAGTGATTCAAAGAGGGCCAAAATGTAATACCCCAAAAATCGGCTATAGGTTCATTAACCTCCTATACAAACACATCAAATGAAATCAACATCAAAGTCCTAACCTAACGCACATCGGCACATTATCGAATCTTAATTGATTATCCTAAATTCTTCATCGGGGAATATTCCTTATTCCTATTTATCCAAATTATCTTTAATTTAATGATTATTTGGCGATAAATCCTATTTATCCTAAAGTTTGATTAATTGAATATTCTGAATATTTAATTAATTAGATTTAATATTGCCACTTAATTATTTAATTAAATTTAATTAAATTTATTCCTAATTATATTATTTAATTTTGACAATAAATCTAAAATCTCATGACTAATTGATTAAATTCTTATTTAATTAATTAAAGTCAATTGTCAAATATGATAATATAGTTTTTGAATAAAAGTTTGATTTAATAATTGATTAACGCATAAATCAATTATTTTATTTTTAAAATCAGTTAAGTTGAGGATAAATCACTTTATTTATTTAATTAATTCATAATTAATTATGCACATCCAAAAAGCAATTAAACTTTAAGTCATAAAATCAATTCAAGTTGTTTTAAAAATAAACTCAACTCTCTTTTGAGTTGAAAGCTGATCTCAACTTCTGATTTAAATTAAAAAGCTGATTTGCATGATTTTGTGAGTTAATCTATCTCTAAATTCTTGATAACTTAAAAATTAACCTAAGTTTATCAAGAGAGATTTATGGCTTTTTCCATGCATCTCCAAAGTCCTTGATTTCTATAAATTAAGGCCTCAAATCTTCATTTGGATCCATCCATGAATTGGATCCTCATGCTGGTGAATTGGTGATTGAAGAATCAATCTTTGTGAATCAAAGCTATTGTGATATTTTCATTATTTTTGAGCATTCATATCATTTAGCATATCATTATTAGATTAATTGCTTGTCATATCAGTTTCTCATATAGAAGAGATTCATATTAGTTTATTGCTAGGAATGAATGTTGAAGCCTTTGGTAGTCATTCTGTAGCAGTGGTTGTTGCATTCATGACTATGATTGTCATTGATGTCAACACAGTGATATTCTGGAGTTTAACAGAGAAGCAGGCACAGTTTTGTTTTGCTCACATGTTATATTGCAAATTGAGTTATGCATAGTTGATGGTATGTTCTTTGGTGTGTTTCTAGCCTATTATTAAGAGCGCAAAAAGAAATTCATTTATTCATGAAAGTTATAAGCATTTTGGTGGAAGCAGTATTTTGGCAGTATTCCTATGTAGTGGTTTTTGGTAATCATAGGATATGTCCTAACCGGGATGGAATCTGATTCTGCGCAGTTAAAGGGAAGTTTGAGACTCATTTTTGGTGATGTGGCTCATAGCACAAACTTTGAGGTTGCACGATTGGAAATTTATTGTATCTGGAAGCCGATAGTTTTATGTAATTTTGATGTAGCATGTTGAAATTATTATTTTGTATTTACATGCCGACTCATTTGTAATTATTTGAGTGTGGTATAAAAGAAGGAATGTTTTCCTTGTTATAGTGAGGATTTTAATAGTTGTGATATGAAGTTGTGAAAGTTGTGATGCGAATGTATGCATGAAGTGAAGAAAAGAGCTAATTTAGTGATGAAGGAAGACTTGCGAAGTACAGAGATCTAGATTTGTGATCTTGTGTAACAGAGAGTGTGGTTTTGGCATAGTGTGAAAGAGTTAACATATTTCATATTATTCTGTAGAATAATCCTAATATCTGTTGGACAGTGAGTTCAGAGATCTTGCCTTAAAGCTGTTTGGGCAGTGGGTCCTTCTATCTTCCATAACTCCTAACAAGGTTAGAATCTTTTAACAAGGATTCAAAATCTCCTAACAAAGATTCATATGTACTGAATGTATTTCATAAGACTCCTAATAGGGTACATCCTCTAACAAGGAACTTTCATATTAGTGCATCATTTTGTGGGCATCATTCCCACCGGGGTTTACTCTTTGATCAAGAGGTTCCCTAGCTAACATATCTTGTGTTATTGTGTCATTGTGTATGATTATCTTTCTATGGTTGGTTACTGCATTAATTATATGGTTTAAAGCTATTGAAGTTAATGTTGATAAATGGTTTAATTATCAGATAACTGATTCACCCCCCCCCCCCTCCCCCTCTTAGTTATCTTGGTGGTCTTTACTTTCTAACAATTGGTATCAGAGTGGTAGGTCCTTGAAAGAGAAGTTTAACAACTTAAGGAGATCTATGGTGAATTTTAGGAAAGAAAGCCCTAAGTTTGATGGAGTAAATTTTGACAGCTGGAAAGAAAAGATGAAGACACATCTCTTGTGTTTAGGACTAGGTTATTGGTTGATTACAAAGAATGAAAGGACTATAATTGAAGAAGACAATCTTGAAACAAGTTCTAAAGATGAGGTAGATCTATTTATGTGTAACACACTTGCAAGAGAAGCACTTTTATCAGCACTTCTAGAGAATGAATACAATCAGGTAAAAGGTTTAACTAAATCTCATGATATTTGGAAAGCTTTACATTCTACTTTTGAAGGTGATGAACATGCAAAGAAAGCTAGGTTACATAATTGGATCTGTGCATTTGAAGACATAAGAATGATGGAAGATGAATATGTTAGAAGCTATATTGGTAGGATGTCAGAAATTCTTGTAGGAATAAAGTCTTGTGGAGGTGAAAAGACAGAGAATGAAGTAATATGGAAGATTTTGAGAACATTGACACCGGTATTCAGGCAGACTACACAAATGATTGAACAAGTGATACCTTGTACACCACACTTTTCAAGAGAGACTCTTCTTGGAAGATTGGAAGTAGCAGAGATGAATTTGAGATTATCAGGAGAGCTACCTAGAGTGGAGACAACATTCAGTGCTCTTAGCATCAAACCTACTTTGTCTAGAAGTACAAGTGTGAATGGAGATTATGCTAGCAGTAGCAGATCCAAATCTGATGAAGATAAGAAGATTGAAGAAGGTATTGCCTTGCTTGTGAAAAGAGAACCAGATGTGATGCAGGAGCATCCTGGGTGTAAGAGCAATCTTGCATCACCCAAAAATATTTCTATTTTTGTATTCAATAAGGGCTATCTTGTGCAGAGTTGTTATTTATGGAAACTTGCTATTTTTAGTAAGTTGGTCTTACGATCTCGGAATGTCTGATTTTACATATGGAGGTTCATCTCAGTCATATTAGCCTGCCAGCAAAGTTTCATGGCTAGATCAGGTGTAGTTTTGAAGATATTGAAGATTTTTGGTATTGGCAGCAGGGTATAGAAACTTCAAACTCAGTTTTGAAGGCTTTAGAGGCCCCAGATGAGGTTGAAAATTTGGGTGATGGGTGCTTTGCGCTGGTCAAGCTTGTAGAGCACTTCGTGGCATTTCCAGAATGGGGTATAATAGCCAATCGGGTCAATGAGCGATGACTTATGGTCTTCGGAAGTTGGGTCACCTGAAATGGCGAAAAATAATTTTTCTTCAAAATTTCTGTTTGGGTTTCAAAACTCATTTTGAGCCGACTTTGATGTAATAAATTGTAAAATAAAATAATTCTAAGTTTGGTCAGCCCTAAGGGCTAAATTTCTAGAACCTTCTCGGGCAGTGGAAATTGCCTATATAAAGAAGGCCCGTAGTGTTGTCTAGGGCAGTTCTAGGTATTGATTCGAGGCTTTGTCCTACAGAATATTGTAACAGAATGCCCATGTGGCTTTGCATATTGTAATTCTAAAAGTTTGTAATTCCACATTTGTGGAGATAATAAGAAGCCAATTTTTTGTTCTTGCATATTATTGTTGTTGTTTCTCTATTTCTGTTATGTGTTTGTGGTATTAAGGGGAGCACCCTTCATCAAGATGGTAGGAAAATCTTTAAATGTGGGACATGTCAAGAATATGGTCATTTTGCATCTAAGTGTCCTAAGAGAGTTAAGAAGTATAGAAACAATTTTAAGCCTAGAAGATCTAAAGAATGTTATTATGCAAATGATGAAGAAATTGAAGTAGGAATTGAAAGACATTTGAGTGATAGTGATAATGATAACTTTGATGACATAGGATTTGTAGCAATTAAGGAAGAAAATTCTGAATCTGATATTAAAGAAGAGAAAGCCTTAGTTTCCCAAGTTGAAAAGAAAGCTGATTGGATATAAGCAGTGGTTGCTCACATCATATGACTGGTGATAAAGGAAAATTCATAAAGTTTAACAACTATGATGGAGGAGTTGTTAGAGTTGGTAACAATGCACCTTGTTTGATTAAAGGTATAGGATCTATTACTCTTGATGGAAAGACTAATACTGATGATGTTTACTTTATTGATGGATTGAAACATAATCTTTTGAGTGTTGGATAGTTAGTGGATAAAGGATATCAAGTTTGGTTTACTGAGAAAACTTGTGTGATTAAGGATAAAGATGGAAATCTAATTGGAACTGGATCTAGAACCAGAGGTAATGTATTTCAGTTGAACCCTACTGAGATGACATGCTTGATGACTAAGATTGATGACAGTTGGTTATGGCATAGAAGCTTTCATCATATAAACTTTGATAATATTGTTAAAGTAAGTTCTACACTTGCAGTAAGAGATTTACCTAAGATTATGAAGCCTACTAACATGATTTGCAAGGAATGTGTGATGGCTAAGTAGAAAAGGAGTTCATTTCCTAGCAAGAAGTTCACATCTGTAGAGAAGTTGGAGATTGTTCATATAGACTTGAGTGGTCCTACTAGGACTAGAGGATTCTATGGAGAAAGGTATTTTATGATTCTTGTTGATGATTTTACAAGAATGATGTGGATTGCATTTTTGTAAGAAAAATTTGAAGCATTTGATAAGTTTAAGGTCATGAAGAATAAAGTTGAGAATGAATCAGGAATGAGGATTAAATGTTTGAGATCTGATAGAGGTGGAGAATTTACATCTAAAGAGTTTAACACTTTTTGTGAAGTAAATGGTATTAAGAGACAGTTATCAGCCCCTAGAACACCTGAACAAAATGGTATTACAGAAAGAAGGAACAGATCAGTGACTGAAGTAGCTAGAGCTATGTTATTTGAAGGTGATTTGGAAAAGAGATTTTGGAGAGAAGTAGTGAATACAATAGTATATACAATGAATAGAGTACAAATTAGAGCAGACATAGACAAGACACCTTATGAATTGTAGTTTGGACATGCACCCTCAGTTAAGTATTTTAGAATTTTTGGAAGCAAATGTTATATTAAGAGAGATGATGATATAAGAAAGTTTGATCCTAGAAGTGATGAAGGAATTGACTATGAAGAGACTTTTTCCCCTGTGGCAAGACTTGAAGCAGTAAAAATATTTTTGGCTTATGCAACATTTAAGAAATTCAAAGTGTATCAGATGGATGTGAAGTCATCATTTCTAAATGGTGAACTAGAAGAAGAAGTCTACATTGAGCAGCCTGAAGGTTTTCCTTTGACTCAAGAAGGAGACATGGTATGTAAACTAAAGAAAGCATTGTATGGACTAAAGCAAGCACCTAGAACTTGGTATGCTAGATTAGATAAGTATTTGTTAAAATTGTGATTTACAAAAGGAACAGCTGATAGTAACTTATACACAAAAGAAATTGAGAATGGATTGTTAGTTTTTGTTATTTTTGTTGATGAAATTATTTTTGGAGGAGAAGATGAAGCTAGTGACAAATTTGCTGATGAAATGAAGATAGAATTTGAAATGAGTATGATTGGAGAAATGAAATACTTTTTGGGATTACAAATAACACAAAACAAAGATGGTATCTTTATAAGTCAGACAAAGTACTTGAATGATTTGTTGAAAAGATTCAGTATGGAGAATTGTAAACCAATTGGAACACCTATGGTTACAGAACATAAACTATCTAGTAAAGATGAGACACCAGAAGTTGAGCAAAAGAAATACAGATCTATGATTTGTGGATTGTAGTACTTGACACACAGTAGACCAGATATACAACATTCAGTTTGAATGGTAGCAAGATTTCAAGCTAAACCTAGAGAGTCACATTATGCAACAGTAAAAAGGATATTGAGATATCTTAGAGGCACAATGGACTATGGACTGTGGTATGAAAATTTTGATGATTTTACCCTATGTGCATATACTAATGTTGATTGGGGAGGTAGTGTTGATGATAAGAAAAGCACCAATGGTGGAGCCTTTTTTCTTGGAGGAAGATTAGTTTCTTGGTTGAGCAAAAAGTAGAATTGCATCTCATAGAGTACATCAGAAGCAGAATATGTAGCAGCAGCAAACAATTGTAATCAGATAATTTGGATGAAGCAGATGTTGATGGACATTGGAATCAAGTTTGATGAGCCTATTGTCATATATTGTGACAATAAAAGTATAGTTAGTATGTCTAAGAATCCAGTTTTACATTCTAAAACAAAGCATATAGAGATCAAGTATCATGTTGTAAGAGAGAAAGTTGTAGCTAAAGAAGTCAGACTGGAGTACTTAAGCACAAAGGAGCAGATAGCAGATATATTTACTAAGCCTTTGCCTAAGGATACATTTGAGTATTTGAGAAGTATGCTTGGGGTTATGCCCCAACCTACTTTTAAGTAATGATGCAGTTGGTTGCATCCATGCAGTGGTTTATGGCCCTATCTATTTTTTGGATTGGATGTTGGTACTTCCTCTATGGGGGAGTCTGTGTATCTGAGCTGAGTCATTGAGGACTCTTGTGAATGTATTTTCTAAATAGTGTCTATTGACATTGAGCTATTATTTGACGTAGTGATAGAATTTCTATCATTGATGTCAATGGGGGAGAGAATCATGAAAAAAATTGAGGAACTACATTTGTTGGAGAGATTTAATAGGATAACGAAGCAAGATTTGATTGATGATGAGTAGCAGTGCAGTTGAGCAGTAGTTATTGGATTTTTGGAACATTGGATGTTTTTCATCTATGTTGCCATCAATTCCAATGGGGGAGATTTTTAGGAATGAATTTTGAAGCCTTTGGCAGTCATTCTGTAGCAGTGGTTGTTGCATTCATGACTATGATTGTCATTGATGTCAACATAGTGATACTCTAGAGTTTAGCAGAGAAGCAGGCACAGTTTTGTTTTGCACACATGTTATATTGCAAATTGAGTTATGTGTAGTTGATGGTATGTTCTTTGGTGTGTTATTAGCCTATGGTTAAGAGTGCAAAAATAAATTCATTTATTCATGAAAGTTATAAGCATTTTGGTGGAAGCATTATTCTGGCAGTATTCCTGTGTAGCGGTTTTTGGTAATCAGAGGATATCTCCTAACCGGGATGGAATCTAATTCTGCACAGTTAAAGGGAAGTTTGAGACTTATTTTTGGTGACATGGTTCATAGCAAAAACTTCGAGGTCACATGATTGGAAAGCTATTGTATCTGGAAGCCGACAGTTTTATGTAATTTTGATGTAGCATGTTGAAATTATTATTTTGTATTTACATGCTGACTCATTTGTAATTATTTGAGTGTGGTATAAAGGAAGGAATATTTTCCTTGTTATAGTGAGGATTTTAATAGTTTTGATATGAAGTTGTGAAAATTGTGATGTGAATGTATGCATGAAGTGAAGAAAAGAGCTAATTCAATGATGAAGGAAGACTTGTGAAGTACAAAGATTTGGATTTGTGATCTTGTGTAGCAGAGAGTACAGTTTTGGCATAGTGTGAAGGAGGTAACATATTTCATTTTATTATATTGAACAATCCTAAGATCTATTGGATAGTGAGTTTAGAGATCTTGCCTTGAAGTTGTTTGGGCAGTGGGTCCTTCTGTCTTCAATAACTCCTAATAGGGTTAGAATCTTTTAACAAGGATTCAAAATCTCCTAACAGAGATTCATATGTATTGAATATATTTCATAAGACTCCTAACAAGGTCCATCCTCTAACAAGAAACTTTCATATTAGTGCATCATTTTGCGGGCATCATTCCCACCGGGGTTTACTCTTTGATCAAGAGGTTCCCTAGTTAACATATCTTGTGTTATTGTGTCATTGTGTATGATTATCTTTCTATGGTTAGTTACTACATTAATTATATGGTTTAAAGTTGTTGAAGTTGATATTGAATTTAATGTTGATAAATGGTTTAATTATCAGATAATTGATTCACTCCCCCCTCTTAGTTATCTTGGTGGTCCTTACTTTCTAACATTTATCTCATCTTATTGCATAGAAAATCCAAAAATATAGATTAATTTGCATTCATCTCATATCTTGATTCTGCATTCAAATCCTTCATTTAGATGTCGTCAAGATCACTGATCTTGATCCAATCTGAGAATATCATACTCGCACCTACTAGAAGGCAATAAATCACCTAGTTCTAGATTAGTTTCCATTTCATTGCACGATTTTGATTTTAGCTAACCTCTAATATTTTACTGAAGTGTTGTGTTTACAGCTAGGTACAAAATTCACACACACACACACACATTATATCATATACTAGCTCATATTAGCTTCACAAGACTCAATTCAATCTATTCGAACTTCTACACTATTCTAATAGTCTACTCTAACACATAACTCATGAAAATACTTAAGTGCTTTGAGTTGAATTAGGAAATGACTCACACTTACTCTCAAGTACTTCACTTGTCTAGTTTTGTGGTATACTAAGTGTGCTTGCTTGATTTGTGGCTTTAATACACTCAACTTCTTCCAAGGTACTACAACATCCTCTCTCACTATTATTTGTGCTCACATTTCTCATTGTATAGTTTTTGGGATTAGGGTTTCTCATGTTGTTCAATCTACAAAATCTTGCTATGTGACCAAAACTTGTTGCATATCTCACAAACTACTCCATTGTTTCCATATCTCGGTCTTGTCTGACTGATTTGTGATTTGCAATTTCTAGCAATATGTCCAATCTTGTTGCATCTATAACTCACAAATCCATTCCTTTTGTTCATGTCTCCAATAGGTCTTTTATCTGTAGGGTTAGTATCTCTAAACATTCTACTACTTTTGTTATCATTAGATCTAGGTTTCTTACAATCAATAGCTCTATATCCAAAACCATGACAATTATAGCAATAACCAGAGATAGGAGTGAATTACTTACATGTGCAATCTCTTTTCATGTGTCTAAAAGAATTGCACGAAAAAAATCTACCTTTGAATTCTCTTTACATATCTTTAGCTGGTTCATCTTCTTTAGGTGGATTAGCTATATCTTCATATTTGTTAGCTTCATCAAGTTTATTTTCATCTTTTCTCTCAGAGTGTTCCGAATCTAGTTGTTTGCATTCCTCAATCTTCTTAGGGAACTTATCTTCAAGATATCCAAGACCGGTTTTATCATAAGATGGTTTCTGATAAGATATTTGTTCATCAATTGTTTCACTACTGGAATACACTTTCTCAAGATGTTTTTTAGAGTGAGTTAGTTCTCCTTTCAAAATTGTATTGTACTTCTCAAGTTCAGCATACTGCAATTTTGTTTTCTCAAATTCAAATGTCACTTTGGTAAGTTCAGATTTTAGATTAGCATTCTCTGATTTCAGATTTGATTCATCTTTGTAATTTTCATCTTTCAAGCTTAACTTCAAATCTACAATCTTTAACTCATGTTTAAGGATATCATTTTCTTTCTTCAGATTTGAAACTTCATCACAATCCTTGACTTGAATTGTAGGTTCTTTCTTTGATTTCAAATCTTCTATCTTTTCTTTTAGTTTATCAATGTAGTTTTTCACATAATCATATTTCTCTTTTAGAGTATCTCTTTCTTTAGTAAGTATATCATTCTGTTCAAGAGCTTCTTCAAGATTCTTCTACAATTGATCCATATCCATAGAGATATTACTCATGTTGTTAGGCTTTCTCTGAATAACTTTGTTATGAGTAACTAAGCTCTGATAACAATATTTAGAAATAGGAAATACTGAGAGGGAGCGGGGGGTGAATCAGTATTTCAAAAACTTTTACTTTTGCCTAATTATGGATAACAAAGCATAGCAATAAAATAAATGAATTCATAACACCATGTTTGTTCTCGATGAAACCCTAGCCACGAAAAAACTTTGATGGGGATGATACCCACAACTAATCCACTAATCAAAAGTACCTAGTTAAGGATGTTGACCCTGTTAGGAGTTTGTTACATACATATAGTGCCTCTATCTTGATTAAAGGACTTTAGGCCTTGTTAGAAGCCCCAACCCTGCTAGGAGTTTTTATTACAAAACAAATATTTTCAAGATGAGCTCACTACCCAAACATGCAATATATAATAATAGCTTCTGATACAAAGGTAAAATACAAAACCTTTTCTGTTGCTAAATAGCTTTCCTATTCTGATTTAGCTTTGTAGGCTCTTTGCTTTCACATAAAATTTTTTATTAGGTAAAACAGGTTTTGAATGGGCACCAAAACCATATACATTTAGTTTTTGACAGGAACTATAACCCAGAGAAAGATAGGAAAAATTAGCACAAACCTAAAAAGAGACAGCTGGGAGAAGAAGGTAAACACAGATCTCCCCAGCAGAGACTTCCAATAGAACTACCGATAGCCCAAAGGCATCAGAACAACAATAGTAATATGAGGAGTAAATAATAAGGCTCTTGCTACATGAAGTCGTTAGAGTGAAGCCAAAGCTTTACACCATCAGGAGAAAAATAGGGTTTCTAGGCACCCCAAACCAGTAATATGGGTTTTGAAATGGCTCCCATAACCATTCTGGGTTTTGAAACTAGAATAAAGAACCAACATAGTGGTTAGAAACCCATCCACCCTTGCAGGACTAGACAATAATAAAAACATCAACTTAAAATAATAATCAGATTTAACTTGAGCTGCACCAAGACATAAGGGTTTTGAAAGGCTCCCCCAACCTTAACCAGAGAAATGGGGAAAACAAAGTCTCCCCAATCCACCAAGCCACAATCTTCACAGAGAAAGAAAGTATAGGTAAAGAACACAGACAAAAATAACTACTATCTCGAACACCAGCCACGGTCAATAGCAACACTCCTCTGCACCTCATTCAACTAGCATAAAGCCCCCTTTATGGGCTAAGCCTCCACCTCAATAAGGGATTCCACCTTTGTAGGAAGCAAGAATGAGGAAAGAAGAAGAGAAGCCACTAATTGCCATTGGGCCCAGGAAAGAGACCCCACCTCAATAGGGATCAACTCCACAAAGAAGAGAGAGATGAGAAAGCTAGAACTCCAACACATCAGCCCTACTACCCAGGGAATCAGAAGAGGAGAGAAACCTCTCCACACCAAGGCATCAGGAAGAATCACACACCATGAGAAGATTTTTCATAGGGCATCAGCAAAGTTCTCATTTAAAATAGGTAAAAATGAAAACCCCATGCGATAATGAAGGTTGAATCCCAGCAGCCATCCAGCCCAAAAACTCTAAAGAAGAAACATGGGCCAGCAAAGAAACCCCCAAAAACCTTCCACAAAATGAAAGAGAGAGAGGGGAACAAGACAGATCCACCAAGAGAGTAACCAAGGAGCTACCAGATCTGTCCCCCTCCTAGAGAAAGGCCTCACCACCAACAAAGCAGGCACAAGGAAGGACAAATGAAGCCCTGTTCCCATAGAACCCACCCCAACCATCCTCACATCAAGGAAGAGGGATGAGGCACAAAAGAGGAAGGCTAATGTAGACAAAAGAGGGGGAGGCCCCAGCATGAGCTTCTCCAGTAGCCTTCCCAAGCACGGGAAGAAGATCGGAGACAGAGGAGGAGCTCCACTCCCACAACAACAACCCTGAAGAAGCCCTCTGGAGCCAACACCTGCAAGGAAGACCAGGTCTACCCAAAATAGATCTTGTTGTTAGAAGGGACAACTCCATCCTCAGAATCTCCATCTCCCTCAGAAACCCTAATGCCAATGCTTGCTCCACCTCTGCTCTCCATGTTTGGTTGGTTTGTGTTTTACTTTGCTTTCACATACAGTTATCACTTTCATTCTTCTTACAATATACAACTTTGCATCATATGTTAACTTATTACAATTGCTATATGTAACTTATTTTTCTTACGCATTACATAATTCTTACATATATACAAGTTATTATAATTAATAACTTCCAGTAGGCTTACAATACATATACTCTTCTCAAAATATAAAATCAATTCATGTTTCCTTAGGGTTAACATCTAGGATGTTGTCCCTACACAATTAAGTTATTATTTTGATAAAAAAAATAATCCCTTAACGTAATGTGATCATATTCTATCTTCTGCTCTATTTAGGTCATCTCAAGACTATCTCTGTAAATCTTTAATATCTTCTTCTGTACATTCTGTATAGACTTGCGCTCTCATATGTGGCTATGATATACATAGAGTGATCCATGTTCAAGTGCGTATGCACTAAACCTTCTTCTATGAATATCGCTAATCAAAACTATCTCTGATTAGACTAGTAAATACTATTGTACTTAGATAATTTTCTAATTTTCTCATACAAGACTACTTCCTTCAATTATGTTATCTTTATGCTGAGTATATGTTTCCATAATGACAACATTATGATATCCTACTTAGCTAAATTTCCAACACGCATTTGGAGGTTGGCGGCATCAGAGGATGGAAGAACTTCCATCATCTCAAGTCAGCTTCTCGCTTTGAGATGGTGTTCAGCTATTAGAATAACTGAGAGGGGGGTGAATTAGTTATCCATAGTCCTAAATCAAAATGTATAATCCAAAACAATTTACTTAAACTTCTACAACTTGGTAACATAAGATACTTTACTGTCTGTGCTTTTACCAATTACCAGTCAATTAGCAATTAATGATTACCGACCAAATCTAACATGTGATATGCAAAGTATGATAACAATCAAACACCACAATGAACACATAACATAAAAGATTTAAAGTGGAAACCCTGTGAAGGGAAAAACCACCTAGGACTGACAACCCAAAAATGTTCACTCTTCTAAAGTGAGGTCGGTGACGACCCAACCGTGTTAAAGGTTACAAACACACTATTAGGTGTGACCTTGTTAGAGGATTTTAGACCAGCCATTATCATCCAACCAGCATTGAATATGGGGTTGATGGGATAACAATGCTCATTCTATGAATGAAACATATAAGACTTTCAAGTCCACTCTGTTAAGAGATTTCTCTGTTTACAATGGTTAAAATGTAACAGCAGTTGATCTAATTACAATACAACTTCAATTGTAGATGTTCAGATCTATATTTTGCTCATTCAAATCCTCTGATCAGTATAACAATTCTGTATCAACAATAATAAATGACTTACTATCACTTGGTAATAGCTTTCTAATGCTCGGTAAACTCTGCAGTTTGGTTCTCATTAACCAGTTTGATCAAACATACATGAAGCTTGTTCATGCGATAATTTTGTAGTCCTTCTGGCATTCGTTTCATAACGAAACTCTAGTTTCTTAAATAGAAAAGTAAACCATTTTCTTTTCCTCCATTAGATTTTGCTGCTTATTCTCTTTTGTCCATTTTGCCGCTTAAACCTTCCTTGGCAGTTGTGCCAGTAACATGTTTTGATTTCATCCTTTAGATCTTCCTTGAATTATGCTAGCCATTGATCTTCGTAACAAACATTATCTCCGTCACTGATTTTGATGTACTTTCCAGCTCATCAATCCTTAATGACTAAACTAATCATTTAGTTCTTTTCTCCTGCTCGATTAATAAAGAATTATATCGGTGAACACAAGCTTAGTTTATACTGTGCTCGGTATACACTACACTACTCAGTGTATATTGTAATGCTTCATCAACCGACTGCATTGCCTTGTATCTTTCAACTCTTTTCCTCATCATAGATGAATGACACATAATCAAGTTACTCAATGTATTCCTTATCCTCATAAGGATTGACACATAAGGTCATAGACTCATCAGCAAGTTACTCAATATATTCCTTATCCTCATCTATCATATACATCTTCCTCATGTAGACATTTTTGTTCTTCATCTCTTTTACTCCTTTTCTACAGATGTTTCGGTATAGTAATTTACAAAATAAGTGTTGTCAAACTAGTTGACATCAATGACAACATATTACTAATTTAATCATATGACATATCTGATCAACAACTCAGTGATCTCTAATCACAGATCTTCAATTAGGTTCTAAATCAATTGTAGTTCATCAATCTCTCCCTTTGGTATTGATGACAACTCAAGTAATATGAAATATACCATACACATACCAAACATGTATTCTACAACTCTATGAACAAATGTTGTATAAGCTCTCCCTAGCTTAATATGTTTTAATCACTATGTTACTCAACATCATAACCAATGCATCTTTGACATTCTGTAGATATGATCTTTTGAGCTCTTGGATTCCTTCTTCTATTCTCAATAACTGATCTTCAATGCTCTCCCTTTCTTCAATTTGTCTCTCCCTTAGATAGTTCTCATCATTGCATATTTTTTCATATTGTTTATCTCTCCCTTTGACAAAAATGCCAAAGAAACAAATAAACATACAGCTCTGTAGTAGCCATGTAACTCTCTATTTGTCTAGTGCCTACTCTATATCTCTATATACTGATATGCCAATCAGTTCCAGTTCTCCAAACTTTTCACAACCTTAGACATGATCCAAAGTGTGAACTATGTTGCATCAACATGAATGATCTTCTGATAAGATTAAGCTGATGCAACATCTAGATCACATTAGTGACCGGTAGTTAGGGGATGGACCCCAAGTCTAGTCCTCAAGTATTCAAATGTATCCTTCGATAGAGGCTTTGCAAATATGTCTGCAAGTTGTTCTTTTGATGTAACAAACTCTAGCTTAACTTGCTTCTCCTGTACTTGTTCTCTCAAGTAGTGATACTTAATCAATATATGCTTTGTTTTAGAGTGCATTAACGGACTCTTTGAAATGTTTATTGCACTTGTGTTATCATAGTATATAATCACCAAGTCAGTGATTATCTCATTCATACCTTCCAGAACTTGCTTAATATATGCAATATTTGAACAGTTTGTAGCAACAGCAAAATACTTTGCTTCGGCTGTAGGCTGAGAAATGCAAGCTTGCTTCTTACTTGTCCATGTAACAAGTCTTTCACCAAAGAAAATTGCTCCTCTAGTGGTACTTTTTTTGTCATCCACATTTCCAGCCCAATCAACGTCGATATAGACTTTGAGTTCAAACTTGCCTTCCTTAGGATACCATAATCCATAATCTTCTATTTTTTTTAGGTATCTTAGGATTCTCTTTGTAGCAACCATGTGTGACTATCTAGGGTTTTTAGAAAATCTTTCAACAATTCCCACAACATGCGGTATGTCTGGTCTACTATGCACTACATACATTAACTTATCAATAATAGATCGATACAGTGTCTAGTTCACTTCTGTAGTTTCAACTTCCTTAGTCAGTTTACATCCAGTAGCCATTCATGTTCCCACAGGTTTAGCATCTTCCATGCCAAATGTCTTCAATAATTCCTTGATATATATTTGGATTGTTTTATGAATATACCATCATTTTGTTGAATCACTTGTAGTCCTAGAAAGAACTTAATCTCCTTGAACATAGACATTTCAAATTCACTTCTCATTTCATCTTTCATCAATAAACAAGAAGACTGATCATTATCAAGATAAAATAGATTACCTCTAAATTATGTACCAGTTCCAACAAGTCTTCCTCCATCATCAAATATTTTCACCTTTTTGCTCTCAAAAGCAACTCAGTGGCCTGAATTGTTTAGTTGTGCCACACTTAGAAAGTTATAGTTCAATCCTTTAACCCAATAATCATTTTCACATTTTAATCTATCATTTATCATCAGGGATCATTTACCTCTTACCATATAGGGTGCATCATTTCCCATTCTTATAGATCCTCAATTATATTCTTCAAGATAATCAATTTTTTTTTCATCACCAGTCATGTGATATGTACAACCATTATCTATAATCCATGTATCATTCTTATTAACCTTAGCGATAAGTGCTGTCTCTACATACCTTTCATCTTCTTCAAAATCATCCTTCATTTCCATAAATACTACCTCCACATCATCATCAGTGTCGGTATCGGTGATATCTTCTTCCTCAGCAATGTAGCAAACCTTCTTGCCTTTGTCATTATTATCTCAGTTGTCTCTGTTGTAGTGTCAATAGCCTTTGTTGTATATTCTCCCATAGCTTCCTTCAGACCGGTCTTTAGTTCTATCATCATCTTTGTTGTGTGGACATCTAGCAGCAATGTGGCCAACTTCTTTATAGTTAAAGCATGCTAGAGGTAACTTGCCTCTATATCTTCCTTTTCCTTTAGGTAACCTTCTGGCCATATGAGCTTCAAGTTCATCAAGCTCATCATCAGTATTGCTATCACTATCATCATTCTTATTTCTGCTACTAGACTTACCAATCTTCAGATAAGTCATAAAAGTGGATTCAACATTGGGTACAACACTATTATCAAAATTATTCAGTTCAAATGTTGTAAGCTTTCCAATCAGATTATCAAGAGTGAGTGTGTTGTTAGGTGCTGACCTATTTTCATGAATTGTAGATATTCTAATTGCATAGATAGGAAATAAGGTTCTTAGGATTTTTCTTACCATAGTGTCTTCATCAATAACTCCATTTGATGCTCTAATAGCATGAACTACCTCTTTTATTATATTTGTGTACTGCACAATGTTTTCACCTTCTTTCATTTTCATGTCATTGAATCTTCCTCTCAAGCTTTTGGCTCTTGCTCTCTTGACATTCACATCACCACTATAGATTAGAGCTAGTCTATCCCACATCTGTTCATCAGTAGTACAGTCCTTGATGTCTTCAAATTTTACATCTGAACAAGCAACAACAATTTCCATCATAGTAACATTGTGTTCATACCTGTCCCTTAGTTGATCAAGGGTCAAGGGACCAGTGGGTCCAATGCAAGGTATCCATTTGTCATCAGATCTAGGGAAGAATTCCCAATCCTAGATACATGTAGCTTCATTCAACTTTTTCATATTGTGAAGTTATCCTTGTTAAGCTTAGGCACTTCCCTCTTAAACATTTTGAGACCTTTGTGCTGAAGTCCTTAAAACTCTATTCCAAGCAACTACAGCTCTAACACCAATTGTTAGAATAACTAAGAAGGGGGTGAATCAGTTATCCACAGTCCCAAATCAAAATGTATAATCCAAAACAATTTACTTAAACTTCTGCAACTCAGTAACATAAGATACTTTACTGTCTGTGCTTTTACCGATTACCAGTCAATTAAAAAATAATAATTACCAACCAAATCTAACATGTAATATGCAAAGTATGATAATAATCAATCACCACAATGAACACATAACATAAAAGATTTAACGTGGAAACCTTTTGAAGGGAAAAACCACATGGGACCGGCAACCCAAAAATGTTCACTCTTATGAAGTGAGGTCAGTGAAGACCCAACCCTGTTAAAGGTTACAAGCACAATGTTAGGTGTGACCTTGTTAGAGGATTTTAGACCAACCGTTATCATTGAACCAGCATTCACTATGGGGTTGACAGGATAACAATGCTCATTCTATGAATGAAACATATAAGACTTTCAAGTCCACTCTGTTAAGAGATTTCTCTATTTACAATTGTTAAAATGTAACAGCAGTTGATCTGATTACAATACAACTTCAATTGCAGATGTTTAGATCTATATTTCGCTCATCCAAATCCTCTGATCAGTATAACAATTCTGTATCAACAATAATCAATTACTTATTGTCGCTCGGTAATAGCTTTCTGATGCTTGGTAAACTCTACAGTTCAGTTCTCCTTAACCAGTTTGATCAGGCATACATGAAGCTAGTTCATGTGATAATTTTGCAGTCCTTCTTCTTCCGACATTTGTTTCATAACAAAACTCTAGTTTCTTAAATAGACAAGTAAACTATTTTCTTTTCTTCCATTGGATTTTTCTGCTTATTCTCCTTGATCCATTTTGCCGCTTAAAACTTCCTCGACAGTTGTGCCAATAACATGTTTTGATTTCATACTTTAGATCTTCCTTGAATTATGCTAGCCATTGATCTTTGTAACAAACATTATCTCCATCATTGATTTTGATGTACTTTCTAGCTCATCAATCCTTTACGGCTAAACTAATCACTTAGTTCTTTTCTCTTGCTCGGTTAACAAAGAAATGTGTCGGTGAACACAAGCTTGGTTTATACTATGCTCGGTATATACTACACTTCTCGGTGTATACTGTAATGCTTCATCAACCGACCACATTGCCTTGTATCTTTCAGCTCTTTTCCTCATAATAGATGAATGAAACATAATCAAGTCAATAACATAAGGTCATAGACTCATCAACAAGTTACTCAATGTATTCTTTATCCTCATCTGTCATATACATCTTCCTCATGTAGATATTTCTATTCTTCATCTTTTTTACTCCTTTTCTACAGATGTTTTGGTATAGTAACTTACAAAATAAGTGCTGTCAAACTAGTTGACATCAATGACAACATATTACTGATTTAATCATATTACATATTTGATCAACAACTCAGTGATCTCTAATCATAGATCTTCAATTAGGTTCTAAATCAGTTGTAGTTCATCATTCAGCATGAGGAGCATTTTTGGCATTTTTGGTTTTCTATTTTATTTTCCTTTCTAATTCTGACAAGTTTGCGGAATGCATTTTTTTTGAAGATTCATTTTGGAGATAGGTTTGGGACTTGATATTGCACTCAATATGTATTTTTGTCCAAGGACCTTCAGAGTATATGATCAAGAATTATACCCTTCCACGGTCACTAGATAATGATAGAGATCTGTCACATCTCTTAGGGGTCATTGTTGAATAATTGAAGACTGTGATTCGAGAGTTCGGGAAACGAGCTTAAATATAGAACTCAAAGCTACACCTTTTTGAGGATCAAGAGACAACTTGATGGAGCCTTCCATGATTCAAGATTTGCTACTTCAAAAGAAAAAATTTCTCAAACAATGTATTCAGATTATGTAATCTGCATGTTTTTGTTATGGCATCATTATGGGGGGTCCCTAGGGCAAGGTAAATTTGATGTGTTTTAGGATCAATTTATTAAGGGGGGGAATGTTGGCATAATAGCATTGATGCATGTAACTGTCTATCAGTTACAATATGGTTTGTATCAGTTATAATTCTACAGTTACCAAACTACATATATCTCCTGTATAAAGTGATGCGAATTCATTGAATAAAATATTGAATGCGTATCTGCTATCTCCTTCATTGTTTTGAGAATCTAGCATAAAATAAATTAAAAAACTATATTCCAATTCAATTCCAAATTAAAAAATTATTAAAAAAAAATTCTTACCTCGTTGAGGACACGACATTGTTAAAAATTGGTGTAAATGCTAGAAAAATGCAAATCGTTATAGAACACAATTGGGTTTTGATATATTTGCCCTCTAAAACATTGCTAAGATGTTGTTTTGGTAATATAAAATGAGTTTGGTCATGGGAAAACACAAATTTTAATTTTACAAAATATGATTGGGTTTTGTAAAACTAAAGTTACTTTTACTTCTTCAAAACCCGATTGGGTTATATAAAGCTAAAAAGTCATTTTTACTTCTTCAAAACCTGATTGAGTTTTGAAGAAATTAGGCTCAGTATTCACCAAGCCATAACCCAATTAGGTTATTTCAAATTTTAAATAACCTGATTGGGTTATTAGTGATTTTGGGTGTTTTTTCATGGGATGGCAACATTTTTGCACAACAACTTTGTGTATTTGCCCAAATGTATCCAAAAACTACCTGTGCACTCTCTCCAACATAAATGAGAGGGCGAAAATTGGTCCATGAATGCTAGATGAAGGCTCAAAATAACTCTAAAAATATTATCATGAATAAGGGATAAGGTAATAAAATGAGAGGAAAAACCCTCTCTTATATGCAGAAGATTGATGATGTCACCCATGTTGGACTTTGCATGGGCCAACCTTTAGGGGTTGAGGCATTGGGGTGTCATGTATTGAGGTATCAAGGGTCTTGACATCCTCGATCCCTTTTGGGGATCAGGGGTCTCGTCATCCTTGAAACCTGAAAATTGAGTCCTTAACTTGGGTAGGAAAAAGATTTTGGCCTTCAGGGTTTCGGTGGTACTGATTCACCACAGTACCTTCGAAACCCCAAAACTCTAGAGCACAACAAAAACCAAAAGAAGAGAGAGAGAGAGAGAGAGAGAGAGAGAGAGAGAGAGAGAGAGAGAGAGAGAGAGAGAGAGAGAGAGAGAGAGAGAGAGAGAGGAAAAGAAAAGGGAAGAGGGGTCTCGCCGACCAGACATTGAAGTATTGGTAATTACTTCACAATCTAACTTGCCTGATCCCTTGGCTAGCAAGGTCCTCGACAATGAAAATAAAAGGCAAAATAGAAGACAAAAGCAAAACAAGGAGGAAAAAATGGTGAGTTGTCCCAGTGATTGTTAGTCTTTCACTGGCTCCATCTTAATTATGCAACGGTTAGGTCTTGTTTAGTTATTCTTATGTGCCATAGTGTTCTTACAACCACATTGTAGTATGAATGCGACAAGATGTCATTGTTATATTTTTATTGTTGTTAGTTGTTTTAAAAAAAGTTGTCCCATAAAGTTTTGCCTTAGTCTCTCAAACAAAACATTACAATAAATCAAAACACCACATAAATTTTGTTTACTTTGTCCTAAAAGAAAAAAGTAAAGAATTGAATTAACTAATTATAAATTCAGTAAAAATGAGCTTACAATTGCAAGAATTTCTCTACAATTATAAACTTGCCCCAAAATATAAAAAAGATCATTAAGTCAAAATAAATAACATATACATACATTATAATGAGAATATATAATTCCATAAGAATGTGCTTACAATTGCAAAGATTTTTCTACAATTACAAATTTGCCCTAAAATATAAGAACAGAGTCAAAATAAATAACATATACATTATAATGATGACTCTATATATATATTCTAACTTCACTGTTTGTTTATTGAAATATCTCAGTCGAAATGCTTCCCGAACTAAGCGGAAAACGATACGGGCACGCAAATTTAAACATTACACCGTTCTAGATTTCACATTTTTAATTTGGTCACATTTTTAATTTGGAACCTTCGTGTAGCACAATTCAAATCTGGCCGATGCTTGCCGACTTAAAAATACAGAAAGAGTCACGATTCTCAAACCAACATTCATTCACATATATTTCTCACGTGGATACTTGACTAGGTTTGCATACAAATTGCAGACGAGAACCCCACGTTAAGGTATTTCCTCAATTCATCATAATCAAATACTTTCCCACGTCACGCTTCCCCATCCTTCCTTTACTTTTTGTGCCCTCTTCTCTCTCCTCATTCTTGCATAAATCCTTTTCAGGAGCTCATTAATCTGCCATTGAAAGTTTTAAGGAGCTCATTAATCTGTTATTGAAAGTTTTAAGGAGTTTTGATTTTCAAAGGAAAAATTTGATAGAGAGGAGATAAGGGCGATAAAAATTGTTGAAGGGGATGAAGATAAGTGAAATAGAGGCGGTGTTGGAGAAATCTGATCACTTGGCATGGTGGCAATACCTTTTGGTGTTTGTGATAGTGCAAGCCTTGGTTTTTATCATCTTCAAGCAGTCCTCGAAAATGATGCTTTCATCCAGCAAAAAGCTCCAGCCTAGCCTCTCAAGGTTATTCTCAATTCCTTCCATGGCGTCTGAGAAATTCAATAACTCCTCTCAGAGAATGATCAGATCCTTCTCTCGCAGAGGATGATCAGAAGTGAATGCGAGCATATGACGATTGAATTTTGTACAGAATAAGAGAGAGCATAGGACGATTGAATTTTGTACAGAATAAGTATTGGCGGCCGTTAAGCTCCATCTAAAATGAATTAAAAAAAAAAATTCAATGTTTTTTTTCAGATTTGTAAAAATATAGTAATTTTTTTTGTTTTCGATCATGAAATATGCAGATCATGAAGAACAGAAGCTGAAAATTTTGTGAAAATCTATTATATTTTCCATTTTTTGAAATTTAATCAATGATACATTTTAGATAGAGCTTAACCGCGTCCATAAGAATTTGGATTTGTGAAGACTTATAGTGATGAGGGATGGAAGATAGAATTTGGATTTGTGGAGACTTATGGTGATGTGGGATGGAAGATTGGATTGGCTGTATGTATTTGTGTGACTTGAGTTCATCTCTATGGTGATTTGAAGTACAACTTTCGTAGAGATTTTTAAGTGTTGAGAGGCATTGTACTGCGTTTGTTATGGGATATATAATCTGTAATATGTAGTTTTTCAGAATTGGTATACTAATAATTTGTTCATCGGTTGAGTTCCCATTGGGTTTTGATTATGAATCTTTCCCTTTGTGGTGGTCAATTGTACTTGTTCATTTGCCAACTATATCCTCAGAATTGAGGTTTTAAAAGTAAATTTCTAGTTTCATTTTCTTAATGTAGATAATATGTAAAATTATTATCAATTATTAAATATTAAAATAGATGATATTTTAAAATAATTATTCAGATATTCATGAAAATAAAAATGGGTAGAAAAAGTCACATTTTGAAAGTTCAAATGAGATGGAGGTCAGATTAAAACATTATTGTATAAATGTTATATGATAAGAGAAAGAATGTTGTGGGGAGGGTGAGGATCTCAATCATTTAGCTCTCCATACATTAATGAAGTTTGAAATACACACATGATATTTTGTCCCATCATTAACTTCATTATCATTACCTTCCTTTTTATCTACAATATCCTAAACAAAAGATATGGAGAGATTCACCCATAGGAAACTAGTAGTGTCTAGCTAGCTAGTAGTCCCATGATCTAAAGTCAAGGGAGGGACTAGTTAGTAGCTTTGTTGAGCTACTATCCTCATTTAGGATAATCTCTTCTCGCAAGAGATGAAGATGAACATCCCATGCCACAAGCAAACATGATTGGACCTTTCTAGTGTTACCAATGAGATAAATATTGACCTTTGTTGGAGGCACGAGTTGAAAAAAACTTGGCAATTGTATATGGGACATCAATCCAATGATCAAGTACCACTTAAAGGTGAACAACCTCTAGTGCAACTTAAGGTCTTGCACCTAAAATTGCAATAGAAAAATGGAGAAATCAACAGATTTAGGATAGAGTGGGAAATTATAATAAACAAGTAGCTAAACAAATAGCATCATTTATATCTTGCCAAATGTTACAATTGGTTTTTATCTTAAAAGTATCACAAATATGGGTATATTTGGAAAGGATTCTAGGCCAATCCCCTAACAACACCATATGAATAGACAAATGATCAAGTTGGAAAGTGTTAAAAAAATATGAACCAAGGGCTAAGTATCTTCTCTAAGATAAAATTATAAGAGGTTCTCAAGAGATCCTTAACGAACCAAAAAAATTGGGGGATCCATCCTCGAATGAGTTAACTAGGAGCCAATAAGAAGGCCTTGGAAAAGATACACCATGTGAAATGAATAGGCTTCAACTCAAGATTGGCTAACCAAATGGTATAGAATATATGTTGCCAAATTGTTAATATAAAGATGACACAAGTAATCTCTAATTTAAGATAGGCACAATAGGAAAATGAGGTAAAAGACAAGAGTGGGCTTTTTTGAGGCATTTAATATCTATAAATTGAGTATTAAGATACTTGCTCCAATCTTTTCACTATGAGTTTAAGAACTCCAATTTCATGCACTGTATCCAAAGAGATAACACATGAATAATAATTTCAAAAGCCTCAAAATCTTGATTGGATAAATAAAAAATTACTTTTATCTTTCCAAGTTAAAAAGCTCCATGGTCACCATGGAAAATTGATCTAGAAGTCTATTGGTCCCACTTTTTGAGAAAATCAAATGATGGATCTTAGCAGGGGAATGAACCAAGGAATAAGGAATGCAACACCACTAGATTGACCATTGCTTATTTGAAAGGCCATTGTCAAATCTAAAGCTTAGTTTCTTAACTAGCTTTCCAAATACTTTTTATCATAAAAGTCCCTTAGATTCAAGTGAGATCTATCACAATGAGAAGGATATGAAATCCAAATCCCTTCATATTGAGAATTGGTATATAAATAATTTGTTCATCAGTTGAGTTCCCATTAGGTTTTGATTATGCATCTTTCTCTTTGTGGTGGTCAATTGTACTTGTTAATTTGCCAAGTATATCCTCAGAATTGAGGTTTTAAAAGTGCATTGCTAATTTATGGAAATTAGATAATTTTTTATGTAGATAATATATAAAATTATTAGTGATTATTAAATATTAAAATAGATGATATTCTAAAAGAGTAATCGTTTAATTTTTTAATGGATAATTTTTATATTGTCATTTACAAAATAGTTATTCAGATATTTAGGAAAATAAAATGGGTAGAAAAAGTCACATCTTGAAAGTTCAAATGGGATAGAGGTTGGACTAAAACATAATTGCATAAGTGTTATATGCTAAGAGAAAAGATGTTGTGGGGAGGGCGATGATCTCAATTATTTATTTCTCCATACATTAATGAAGTTTGAAGTACACACATGCAATTTTTTCCCATTGTTAACTTAATTATCATTAACATCTTTTTAAGTTTTAATATCCTAAATAAAAGATATTGAAAGATTCATCCATGGGAACCTACTAGTGTCTAGCTAGCCAATAGTACCATAATCTAAAGTTAGGGAGGCACTGGATACTAGCTTTTTTGAGCTACTATCCTCATTGAGCATAAACTCTTTTTGCAAGAGATGGATATGAACATCCTGTGCCACAAGAAAACATGATTGGACCTTTCCAATGTTACCCATGAGACAAATATTGACCTTTTTTGGAGGTGGGAGTTGAAAAAACCTTGGTAGTGGTATATGGGGTATCACTCCAATGATTAAGTACCACTTAAAGGTGAACAATCTCTAGTGCAACTTAAGGTCTTGTACTTGAAATTGCAATAGAAAAATGGAGAAATTAACGACTTTAAAATAGAGTGAGAATTATAATAAACAAGTAGCTAAACAAATAACATCATGTATGTCTTGCCAAATGTTACAAGTAATTTTTATCAAAAAATTATCTCAAATATCTCCAAACAACACCATACAAAAAGATCAATGATCAAGTTGGAAAGTGTTAAAAAAATATTAACCAAGGACTAAGTAGCTTCTCTAAGATAAAAATAGAAAAGCTTGCCAAGAGATCCTTAATGAACCAAAAAAAGACATGGGGAATCCATCCTTGAATGAGTTAATTAGGAGCCAATAAGAAGGCCTTGAAAAAGATACATCATGTAAAATGAATAGGCTTTAACTCAAGAGTGGATAACCAAATGGTATAGAAACTATGTTACCAAATTGTTAATAAAGATGATACAAGTAATCTCTAATTTAAGATAGGAACAATAGGAAAATGAGGCAAAAGACAAGAGTGGCCTTTTTTGAGGCATTTAATATCTATAAATTGAGTATTAAACTACTTTCTCCAATCTTTCCACTATGAGTTTAAGAACTCCAATTTCATGCACAGTGTCCAAAGAGATAACATGAATAATAGTTTCAAAAGCCTCAACATATTGATTGGATCAATAAAAATTTAGTTTATCTTTCCATGTTAAAAAGGTTCATGGTCACCATGAAAGATAGATCTAGAAGTCTATTGGTTCCACTTTTTAAGAAAATCAAAGGATGGATCTTAGCAGGAGAATAAACCAAGAAATAAAGAATACAACACCACTAGATTGACCATTTCTTATTTGAAAGACAATTGTCAAATCAAAATCTTAGTTTCTTGACAAGCTTTCGAAATTCCTTTTATCATTAAAGTACCTTAGATTCAAGTGAGATCTATCACAATGAGAAGGATATGAAACCCAAATCCCTTCATATTAAGAACCTACATATTTTTCCATGTGCAATCAATTTTTATTTGTGCTTGATTCAAGCCAATGAGGCTTAGGATAAATGATTGTCTAAAATATTTTCTTTTTATACTAAGTGTTATAATCTAAGCCTTAGCAAAAAAATTCCAAGAAATGGAAATGTTGGTTAGCATTACTTTTCTCTCCCAAAAGAGAGAAACAATTAAAAATAATTGGTAAAATTCATAGATCTTTCCAACTAATGAAATCAATCTATAATATAGGCACCTCAAATAAAATGATTATTGATCTTTATTTTTAATGGTGGATCTTAGTCACGAACCCAAAAATGTAAAATAGTAGTGAAAGGACTCAATTCAAGCATCATTGTCACATCATCAAGAAGGTGATGAACTCATATGCATGGTAGTAAATCCTTTCCAATTGGTAGCTATAGATGTGAAATAAAATGGGAGGGGTATTTGATAGCCTTCCTTAATTAATCCAAACCTATGTGCGAAGAAGGCCTAACCTCAACATTCCACACCCAATAAAAGTTGCTCAACATATCTTTACGAGTTAGCAAAGGCATGATAAGAAGAAAAAAATGTATTGGTGGGCTTAGGGAGAACATGACATTTGACAAAAATTGGATTATGTAATGATACAATACATAGAAAACCTTGAAAAATGGTCCATTGGGAGAGTAAAATAATTTGAAAAAGAGAAGGATGTTAAGCATAAATCATGATATGATCAAGTTTCTAATACACTATGTCAAACCTATCCTAAAAATTATTCATGTAATCTAATATGAATGAGTATGATAGCATCCTATAATGGGATCAACGCTTAGCCCAATGTATCACACATAAAATAACAAGATTCTCTTATGCTATCTATTCAACTAGTAGGAAGGAAATGATAATTATCATAAGCCATCTCAACCATATTAAAAATTACCATAAAAACCTAATTGGTTGTAGACATTCAATTGGAGATGTAGTGCCACAAAATAGATCTCTTTACAATATCATTAGAAACATAAATATCAATAACACCAAAAAAATAATTTTTAATATTTAAGAGGTTCTAAATCATCTTATTGACGGGTTCATAGCTATGATCAAATTCATACAAGTACCACTTGAGAGAGAGAAAAGTGACAACCCCTTCATGACCCAAGTTATGATTCTTATAGAAAATTAAGTTGAATGAGAAAATAAAATGACAAGTAGTAGAAAGATGAAAACTAGAAACCTTAACCTATTACAAGTAAAGGATATAAAGAGCTATAAATATTTGACGAGATTCACCCATTGCATACTATTTTGGAAGGTTTATAAGACATTAAAAATATTCTAGGAGATAAAATATTGGCAAGAATCTAGAGGATACATATCATTACTATCTAACTTGTAAAAATTGGTGTAGCAATTTTGGAGAAGGTCCTCATATGAGAAACTAGCTAGATAAACACGCTGTGAATTTTTATTCCTTTTTTTCCACAACAAATTATTATTCCTATAAGAGTTCTTACATAAAATGTGAGGCCTACATAATCCCAAGGAGAAAGGAGAATGCCAAGTTATCTTTGATTAAGAAGAATAAAATAAATGTTTATTATGGCATCTAAAAAAGTTAGGCTAATTGGATGACTTACCATTAGAGGGATTCTTATCCTAAGGGTCTTAAGATGCACCAAATTACCATTTAGTGGTTATATTACTAGTCTTAGCTATGTTAGGAGTTAGTGTTCACATGCATTAACATTGTGTGATTGAATGAGGTAAAGTGAGTTGTGATAATAAACACACTTATTTATTATGGGTGTAAGGAATATTAAATTATTTCCTAGGTTTTTAATACATATAGGATAATATATATTATTAGTTGCATAAGAGATTATAAGTATGTGAGTTGTTAGAACAAAATTCTATTATTAAGGAGAGGTTCATATGATGCAAGAGATTCAACTCCTATGTATGTATGTATGTATGTATTGAATGAAACTAAGCGGAAAAAATAAAAATAGTATTATTAATGTGCAACTCTCTAAGAACTAACATGATACTAGAGTTGATCTAGGTTTAACTCTTATGAATAAGCCTAGGAACATAAGAGATGTTTGAATGATATAAAACTATGTAACTCTAGGATTAGTTAGCAAATGTGAGTTGATTTTTTAAAAATTATTTTGGTTAGTTTCTACGTGTGAAGAGGGGAGGAATTTAAGACTGATATAAGTTGATGAGAAAGATCCGACGATGGTGCAGTCATCCACTTGGAAGGATATTTGGAGGTGAAATCAATTTTGTATTCACATCCTTCTATCATGTAGACAAATATTCCACATATAAAATGGTGAACATGGATGCAAAAGATATTGTAATCAACATTGGCACATCTTACTGTAATGGTCTACACATGTCACATTTGAGGGTATGCTATGAAACAACCAAAAGGATCCTCCCCAAGATACATGTGATAGTAATCTATCTCTAGTACACAATCAGATGACTAGCATGCACATTATGCATCTAAGTCGTTTCTCGATGCCAGACTTTATGAATGACCAGATTGTATTTAAGCTTTTTATACAATGTGACATAAGAAATAAAAAATGACATAAAAAATCAAATCACTAAAAAAAATAGTATTTTGGTTTAAAAATTTGATCATCTTCTAAAACATAAACTTCCTAAAAAAAAATTAGAAAGTTGAAATAACTTAACCTTATTAGTACTTGTCGGTAGGAAGTACTATTGAACCATTTTATGGATTTCTTCCATTAACTAGTGATTAAAACTAATTGTTTCAACCAATTATAATTTAGTGTATTTTTATTTTGTTAAAAATAAAATATTTTCTATAGTCTATATGTAAATTTTTTAACTTTATAAATTGTGAAAAATATTTTTTGACAAAATGATTGGCTAATACATTTGAGATCTTATAGACCTATTTTTTAGGCATGAATAGCTTATATAAGAGTTTTTTTTAGGTTTTTTTATTTTATATTATTTTGTTAAGTTCTCATGAACGTTTTTTATTTTACATTAGTTTTATATTAATATATTTTTAAATTAAAAATTATGTTATATGAATTTACTCTAGTTTTACTATTAATTTTTACAAAATATTATATTTTAAATAAAAACCTATGATATTATAATTTATTTTTATTCATATTTTTAAAATTTTAAATTGCTTATAATTATTATTTTTTCTTTACAATATATTAATATTTAAGTTAAAATATATAAAAATAATATTTAATGTTATTATAATAGTTTTATTTTTAAAACATATCTAAATTTAGTTCAATATCAAATTTTTTTTATATTAACTATAGAGAGACCAAAAATATTATAGAAAGTTCACCGAGTAGCAACAAAGAGGCAAAGCCTCAACCCCGAGATCAAAGTATCATAATTACAAAATAGCTTCAAAAAGAAGTAATAGAAAAACTAATGAAGGACATCATGGTTGGTATCAACCCAAGCAGTCCACCCAAGCAGGCCTTCCATCCACACAATACTTTTGCACTCCTAGATCTGGGTCAGCATAAATAGCTCCTCCTTCCTAATATTGACGTTATTCCTGATTTCTTTGTTCAATCTTTTGCAGGTTTGTTCAAACATCCGAAGGTCATCAAGGGTTCTCTTCCACTCGAAGCCATATTTTAATTCATAGAAGAAGAAGGTGGTGTGCCCATCGTTGAGAAATCTTCTCAGCTTCTCTTTTTCAATCATCATGGTGGTCTAGACCTCCAGAAAGATTTTAAAATGTGTGAGTTTTCAAAAAACCTCAGAAAGAACTCTCGGCTTACCTTGATACCTTTCCTCATTCCTACACTTCCAGATCTGCCAGAGGATGTTAGAAGACAACATATTCCAAAAAAAAATGGCATCCTTATTAAGACCATTAATGTGGCCAGTAACAATATCAAGAATATTCATAGTAACAAGATAAAAGATACCAAACATATTCCAAATCTCTTTAGCAAATAAACACTCAAAAAGAATGTGTTTACCAGTTTCGAGCAGCCTACATAAGTTACAAATGTTAGCATTATGCCCATCTTTTTTAATGGGGAGTCTATCAAGCAGAATTAACCATTTAAAACATCTGATTTTAGGCTCAACAAGGCTTTTCCAAAGAATATCAAGGTACTTCTTCCAGACCTTGGCATCAAGAGAGGAATGCCAAATAGTGTTAATGTGAAAAATAATATCTTCATTATGATCAATAACCCTCTATATGTTTTTGGCTTTGAGATTAGCCATGATGACCCCATTCGGCCACTTACATTGTAAGTGTCTATGGGAGTCCACATGACAAACAGAAGGAAGGTTATTAGCAGCTTGAGAAATCATATTATAAGTCTTCTTTTGAGAGTCGGGGATATTAGATTTAGCTTTGAGCTCATCCCATTGAATGAGTTTATCCTGCTCGAAGATGTCAACTAGCTGAGAGATGCCTTTTTTAGCCCACAATCTAGCAGAGCATCCTTGGGAGAGGGCTAGGGGCTTACCATTCAGGTGTAAGTTCCACCAAATGGACCTTTCACCTTGGAGATGCTTGTCACTATGGAACTCCTTATTGGTGATAAATTCCCGGACATGATCCCAGGCTCTCTAGATAGATTTGAAAATAGCAGAGCCTTGAACAATGACCGAGAAGTTACCAACAATAAGATCACAAAAGGGGATATTTTTCCAAGATTTGGCTTTTTTAGGACAGCCCCTCTCAATGTTATGTCTAACAAGCACCTTCCAAGGACTATTGCCCTCCAGGGATTGAAAGATCCATTTGGCAAATAAGGAAATGCCTCGAATCCTAAGGTCTTTAAGCCCTAGCCCCCCAAGGATTTTTTCAGTGTGACACCAATCCCATTTGACCACATGCATCTTTCTATTACCTTTGCCATCAGACCATAAGAAATGTATGATAGCCTTTTGAATTTCTAAAATTTGGTAATTATTGAACATCCAAGCAGAAGAATAATAAATACTATAAGAAGATAACATCTTTTGACAAACCTGAATTCTACTAGCAAGAGATAATGACCTGTTATGCCATTTGTTAAGCTTCTTATCAATTTTTTCCTTAATCCAAGACCACATATCTTTAAGAGAAGGTTCAACAGAAAAGGGGATACCAAGGTACTTGACAATCTTACTAGGGCCTCCCCATTGGAAGCTATACTGAGTGAACTAGTTAGGGGACTGCTCATCCCATCCCAGGCAAATTGACTTGGCTTGGGAGATATGAGCACCAAAAATAGTACAGAACAGATCTAACTTAGTTTGCAAAGCTTTAAATTTCTTGTCAGTGAGCTCAAAAAATAAAGTAGTATCATCAGCAAAGTGACAGTTAATGAGATCATCATTATTGGGAAGGTAGAGGCCTCTAACATTAGGGGACAGCGTGTTGTCTCTAAGGATATAGAACAAAGCTTCAGCAACAATAATAGATAGAGCAAGGGCTAGAGGACAGCCTTGCTTGATGGACTGGTTAAGAGGAAAGGGATCAGAGCAGGAACCATTGATTTCCACTTGAGCAAAGGAATCTTTAAGCAGAATCTGAACAACATTGCAAAAGTAAGGGGGGAAACCGAAGGCTTCTAGCATCATAAGGATAAATTTCCATTCAACCCTATCGTAAGCTTTCTCAAAGTCGAGAAGGAGCATAGCAAAATTTTGATGAGAACACTTAGCTCACTCCATAGCTTCCCAACCAGTAATTAAGTTCTCCAAGATGTATCTCCCCTTAATGAAGCTAGTTTGGGTAGAACACACAAACTTGGGAAGAATATGCACAAGCCTGAGGGCTAAAATTTTGGCTAAGATTTTATAGGAGACATTAAGAAGGGTGATAGGCCTCCAATTTTTAATAAGAGCTTTGTCCTTGTCTTTGGGGAGGAGTTTAATAATACCACTATTAATCTCAAGGCCCAAGGAACCCGAGGACATGGCCTTAGAATACAACTTCTGCAGATCTTTGCTAATCCAACTGATATTAGCCTTGTAAAATTCAATAGGGAGCCCATCAGGGGCAGGGGCCTTGTCATCCTTAAGGGCTTTGATAGCAACTTCAATATCATCAAGGGAGATAATTTTGGATAAGCTGGAGATATCATCAAGATCCAACCTTTGGTGAATAAGAGGCTTGCATTTATTTCTAAAGTCCTTTGCTTCCAACGAATCTTCAGACATGAAAAGATTTCTATAATAATCAGCAAAGGCCTGATTAATGACAATAGGATCTGACACTTCCTGGTTGTCAATTGAAAGCTTGTCAATAGACTCTTTGGCATGTTTCTGTTTAAGGAGATTAAAAAATAATTTGGAACCACGGTCCCCGTGCTGAAGCCAATGGGCCCGAGATTTGACCTTAGCTCCTTGAATTTTAGTCTGTTGGTGCTTCCTCAGAGCATCCTTAGCGGATATAACCTGAGACATAAGATCAAGGTTGGATGAATCAGCCTGAACATTGTTTTCAGCAATTTGCAGATCAAAACAAAGATGTTTTTCGATGAACCTATAGTCCTTAGCCTTCTTTTGACCGATAGTCTGGAGGAGACATTTCCACGCAGGAAGATTAGCCTTCCATTTATTAGTCATGGAATGCCCAATGAGGTTAGCATTATTAATGTTCCTAATAATCTGGATGGCAACAAGGACATCCTCATCCATAAGAAGCTTGGTATTCAAAATAAATTTATGACAGGAAGCCTTATTACGAACTGGGGCAAAATTAAAATTGATGCGAGTGAAAATGGGATGGTGGTCAGAAAGAGTAGTAGCTTTAACAAGGAAAATATTTCCTTGGCTATCAGGAAGAAATGAGAGAGAATTTTTATTGCGATAAAAATGGTCCAATCTGGAATAGATCCGAGAGTGGCCTTGCTGGAAATTGCACCAAGTGTGCCAGATGCCCGTGTTAAAATCTTTATTGCCACAAGGGGATCAAAGAGGTTTTTGGAGTTAATAAATCTAAGCCATTGAGTTTTTTTGTTATCTTTCCAATAAAAAGGGTTGCCACCCGCTTTATCATTTTGGGACTCAATCATGTTAAAGTCCCCACCAAATAACCAGGGGATATCAGGGAGAGTAGTCAACCAATTCCAAAGAGAAGCTCTCTCTTTAGGATCATTGGAAGCATATATAGAGCAAAAACCAACCAGATTATTATCATGTTTCATAATAAACCAAACAGCTCTCTGGCAAGGAGAGACACCATTATCAGTAATGTGATTACCCCACTTGGGGTTGACAAGGAGAGAAATTCCTCCTCTGCCCCTAATATGATTAGAGTAGAATTTAATAGCATCATTCCAAATGAAATTAAGATTGGTTTCAAGTATGAAACCAGCAGCTTTAACTTCTTGCATCATAAACATATCGACAGAATCAAAAGACTTTAACAAACGTTTGATAACAAATTTCCTGTCCAGGGATTCAAGGCCCCTAACATTCCATGATAAGCAATTCATTGGGAAACACTAGAGGGGGTAGGACACGCATCATCGATAAAGGTAAGAGCCTTATTCGCATGGTCCCCTGTTTTCTTACCAGAGGGCTTATTTTTAGATCCTAGTGGCCTCCCTCGTCTTTTTGCAGCAAGGCCATCAGATTTAGGATCGTCTTCATATTCAAATTGAGAGTCTATGTCCATAGCGGGAACGTTTGGGGAAGCGTTGAAAGAAAGAAGAGCAGGGATAACTTCTAACGAGCAGTCATCACCAATTTCCTTGAACACTTTGGAGGGAGTTTCCGTGGGATAGAACTAGTTTGATTATTATCTATACCAGGGGTACTGAATTTTAAATTTTCATCCATAGGACTGATCAAAGAGGGAGTTTGGGGAAGGGGATTCCTGAAAGGTGCCAGTGGGAGCTTCCGAGAGGTGTCATGAGCAGGAGTTCTTTTGTTATCGACACTCTGCGGTTTTTCTTTGTTAGGTTCAAAAGCAAGGGTGCCAACCTGAGGAGCTTGAGGATAGACCTTTAAAGCAGATGCAGGAATTTGAGTTCTGGGTTGAACCTTGTTGTTACCCTTGCGTTTTCTCTTGTTGCGAGCAACTAAAAAGCCATCATCTGAATCATTAGGGTCAGAAGACATGTCTGTTGTCAGAATCAAAGGAGGAAAGGAGGGGGGAGAAGGAGATACAGAGCAGGAGGTCAGAGGTGGCTTTGATGGGATGCCCTCAATCGAAGACATGTTAACTTTAAGAGGAACAGAGTTAGTCGAATTGGGGGGAGGATTAGGAATAGGTGGGGTAGGGTTTCTAGCAAGGTTTCTCTTGATAATAGGGCAATCCTTTCTGAGGTGTCCCTCCTTTCGACAGAGAAAGCGGGCATTTAATCCACCCAAAATTTCAACCAGACACATAAACATTTCATTAAGTATGTTAACCGAGATATCTGCAGGAATCTCTTTACCAGGAAGCAAAGAAATTAAAACTCTGGCATCCATATGAGGAACCAACCTTACGGTATCGTCCATGCGAATTGTTTTTCCCAGTGGTTCTAGCAATTGTGGTAAAAAATGCCATAGAAACGGAGGAATATTTTTAACTAAGATCCACCTAGGGGCCGATAGAGCTAAAACCTCATCATGAACCGCCTCAGGCTTCCAAGCCAGAGCTTTGAAAGAAGTAGAACCAACGGTCCAGTACTGCTTTTTAAGCACTTCCTTTTGAGCATCCTGATTAGCAAAGAAGATAACATACAATCCCTTTTGAATTTGACGGCAGAACGAAATGTGAAAGCCTAGTTTAATATTCCAATAATTATGAAACCAGTCGTCAAAAAATTTTCGTGGAGGGCATTTATCTATTTCAACAGCTGAAAAAAATATCACAGTGTTCCTTAACCTAGTTTTTTCCTTCACTATCTCATTTAACATTTTAGGATTAGGAACAATAGCGAAAGGAGCTAAGGAAGCTAAGGAGATCTTACCATTTGCGATGGCTTCATTGGCACAGTGATTTGCAAAATCAAACCTGGCTTTCGCATTGACAACACTTGAGGATTGAACCATCGCTTCGGAAAAAGACTTGGGTCGATTGCTTGATAAGGGGATACCAACAGTTATGCCATTAAGGCCAGCGTCATTCGGCGCTACGAGAGGAGTGTTAGTGGGTACGGGATCGGCCGGCTTGCAGAGGGAATTAGTGTCTAACATATTACTTTCATTAAAGATGGGAGATGGAGAGATAGCACTTGAATCGAAGGCATGCACGGAGACCTCCAGCTGTCTCCCGCCACCCCCCGTGATGTCGCCGGAGGATGCCACCGTAAAAGTGGCCAGAGCCGCAGAACCTTTAATCGGAATCGCCAACTTTCGCAGAAATTCGCAAATATTCCTATCCAATTTATTTTGATTATAGATTTTCCCTCAATATCAATTTTTGATTAAAAATAGTGATCATAATATATAAAATAATTTAATACTTCATATTTCTTCTATTGTTTCACTTTATAGCAGAAAAACTAAAATGACAAAGTAAAATTAGTCATAATAATTAATTATAATTTTTTTATTATTATAATTATAATTATATTAATTTATATTAAATAAAATTATACTTAATAAAATATAATACATTTATTAAAATTCTAATTATATTTCACAATATAATAAAAAATGATTACTATGGACGTTTTTAATTTGGTCATGTCAGAAGTTGGAACTTCTACGGAACCGAATTCAAATCTGGACGGGCAAAGTAAAGATGCGTGTGGATTTTCAAACCGAGATTCCGTTTCTAACTGTCATTCATACTTATAACACGATTTGTCTATTTTGGGTGCATACAAATCGTAAACTTGAACCACAAGTTAAGGTATTTGCTCAATTACTGATAATCAAACATTTTTCTCCATCACGTTTCCTTATCTGACTCATTCTGACCATTTTTTTAATTGAAAGAAGCAATATCATACAATATCAAACAAAATTTAAAAAAGGTGAGCAAACTCAGCAGCAAATAGTGACAACCACTGAGCCATAGGAAGCTGCCTGTA
The DNA here is from genome assembly GCA_027943335.1 of Chamaecyparis obtusa. Lineage (NCBI taxonomy): Eukaryota > Viridiplantae > Streptophyta > Pinopsida > Cupressales > Cupressaceae > Chamaecyparis > Chamaecyparis obtusa. The sequence continues at coordinate 513,471 of BSBK01001597.1, read as the reverse complement.
GATACAACATCTGAGAGAACAAGTTACAATAACTCTCTCATTCTGACTATTGCTTTTCTCATTTTCATAATCAGGGGCGCTTCGAAATACTTTGTCAGCAGCTCATTGTTTTGTGATTGCAGTGTACATAACTTCTTTGATATCAATTTGATGATGATCTAAATGTGGACTAATTAGTAGTTCTGCCTTTTTGTATATGCAATAATGAGCTGATAGGAATTCTTAATTTTTATAATACAAATAGATCAAAACTAAATAGAGATTTTTTTGTTCAAACTTCAAACACAGATATAATATTTTCATGTCATGCAACAAATAGAGTTTTGAAATCATATGATGTTTACTGGCCAAGAAAATAGAGGGATAAGAATAGGGGAAAAACAAGGTAAGTTGTTATTTACGATTTTGGAATCCTTTGCTAATTTCCAACAAAAAAAGAGGGAAAAAAAACTGAAGTGTTTTCCATTGCTTGAAAAGAAAAACTTTTGAGGAAGAGAGCTAACAACTATCCAGGAGAAGCCGGGAGAAGAAAGTCATTTTTCAGGCGAAAACCTCCAACAAAAAGCCTATTGGCTTAATAAAGATGAAAAATAAATAGAGATTTCCTTGTTCAAACTTCAAACACGAATTTAATATTCTCATATGATGTAAAAATTGCAACAAATAGAGTTTTGAAATCATATGATGTTTACCGCCCAAGAAAAGACAAGGAGAATAATAGGGGAAAAACAAAGTAAGTTATAAGGACAAGTGTGATCGTACATCATAATAAAGTAGGTACTTAAAATATGTGCAAATAATATTTTGAAACATATGTCCTTTTTAAGACATACTCCATACCTCACACCCATTATAAACTACAACTCCCAATAATAATTAATTGCCAAGCAATAGAAAGAACTGAAATATTTACATATTGAAGAGAGGTTAGAGTTTCAAAATTTTAAGGGATATTACATCTTATATTTGAAGCATAGCTAGATACTTGTGCTTATTCAGAATTATTGCGAGATAACATGAAAATAGATCACATAATATAGCAAGCTATATGTAGACCCAAATATAGATCCCATGATATTACTAAAATAGATCACGTGATAGGTTAAACTATATTAAAAAAGCCTAAAATTTCATTTAATTTTAATATTTAAATTGTGAATTTTATTTAACTCAATGATAGTATTAGCCTAATTTTATTCTTACTCGTATCGTATTAAAATGGAAGCACCCATGATAAGACCTTTTATCCCTCCTTAATGAGATGTTTTGGGCCCCTTTTGGATGTCTCTTTAATATTTGGATATCCTCCTAGGTTCTTGTGTCCTCTACTCCCCTATTTTATCTCTTCCCACACATTTTTTTCCCACTTTTCGAGACCCTGGGACAATTCTAGGAGGCCCTGACCTCTAGGTATAGGCCGAATTTCGCAGGGCTGAATTTAAACCCTGACCCTATGGGTCACCCTTTTGGGATCCCGAGCCCTTTCAAAATTTTAATTTTCTCCCACCTTCCAATCGACCCTTCTCAATTTTGGAGACAAAATTGGGTATAAATAGAGGCCTTCCCTCTTCATTTTGGGGATGGAAGAATATCAATTCAATCCACAAGTGTTAAGAGTTCATGCTTTCAAGTTATTTCATGCTCTCAAAAGCTCTCAAGCTGTCCATTGAAGGTCAAGGACTCAAGCTTTCAAGTTTCAAGAAATTAATGGAGTTTTGCAAAGACATTCAAAGATCATATCATTCTTGCATTCTTTCCCCTAGATCTAGCTTCTTTCTTCAAGGAGATAGTGGACTTGGCCATCAAGGGAAGATCTTCATACATTCAAGATCCGTTGTGACATCTTCAAGATCTACAATCCTTCCTCCAAGATCTATCATTCTTCTTCAAGGTGAATTTCAAGCATACACATAAATTGAGGTTTTGATTTACATTGATTTCCTTTCTAGGTCTTTGGTGTTGAGTCAAGGCTATTGCAAGTTAACATACTTGATTACATCTTTAACACAATTGCATATTCATTGATTAGTATTTCTTTATTGTTAGATCCACTTCTACTGCTTGCTAGCATTCTCTCTCTAATTGTTTAAAAGTTGAGGTTAACTCCTAAACCAAGGCTTGCAAGTCTAGATTTATAAGTTTTTAGATCCATTTATGGGAGTTTTTGGAACAGGGCACAGTTCCAGTCTTAATTCCTAGATTTCAGGCATTTCTGACATAGTCTAACAAGGTATTTATAGGTTCAAGTATTTTCCAAGGTAAGTTAGCCTTCCCTTTTTTTTCATTTCAATACTCTTTTTCATACATCTCTATTTTATCCTTCATCTCTAAAACTCTCTCTTTGTGGAGGTAAGAGAGAAGTTAATCCAAGCAATTTTCCCCTTTATGAAAGTTACAAATTGACATTTTCTCTTGTGTTAATCGGAGCTCCTTTTGTGGTGGAATCTTGGTATTCTCTCTCTATTTTTTATAGGGTAGATCTCATTTCCCCCCTACACATTTTGGTGAACCCAATGTATTTCCTCCTTTGTTTGATTTTGGAGTTAGATTACTTCTTTGTGTATCTAGTTAGATATCCTTTCACATTATCTTCTTTACATTGTTTACATATAGATTTTTCTAACTACGTTATTTCATTTTCATATGTTTGCATTATGAAAATTCAAAAAATTGCATCCTACATTCTTAGATTGCATTGCATTTTGTCTCAAACAATATAAAAACACAAAAATATTTCTTCTAAGTCATTGCATTTCATTTTCAATGGGATTGTTATCTTTATTTTCAAGTTTTCTTCACGATCTTCAAGATATTTCATTTCATGCATATGTTGATACTTTATTTTTTCCTTTCATTGATTCTTGTGAAAACATTTCTTAAACACACCTCCCTCCTAAGGGTAATCTTTTCTAAGATGATTTGGATCAAGCTCTAGTGAGTCATGGTGTTCCTAACTTTGATAATCCTACTATTTGGGATGAGCCCTTGGATAGAGATATTGATTGCTCTCTCCCTCATGAAACTTTTTTGAGTCATGATTATTTCTCTCCTAATGTGTTCTTTCTTCCTTTCTTTGATAATCCTACTATTTGGGATGAGCCCTTGGATAATGACACAGATTACTCTCTTCCTCACGAAGAAATCTTTATACAATTGGATGATAACATGATTATTTTTCCTAATGATCAATCACTTCCTATGCATTTCATTGATATTTCTTCTATAGATGAGGCCTTGATGAGTTATGTTTTTCCTTCTCCTAAGAGTGCCTTAGAAATAGAAGATCACATCCTTGATGCTTCTTCTTGTTCCTTTCAAGATACATCTCAAATCAAATGTGGGTGTGTTGAAAAAGGTGACCATGATCATTTTATTTTCACAAATTCAACCTTAAACCATAAGGATCCTAATCACATTAATCCTATGGGTGGCCTATCGACTCTTCAAGATTAGGGAACATTAAATTTCACACCAACATGATTCTATACCAAAACTAACATCCTTGAATTTGGAAATCAAACACCTTTATTTGATGAGTGTATGCATATTAAATGCTTCTCTTTACATTTCAATCCAATTATACCTAAAAGATATTTTTCTATGCTTCATCAAATTCATAAGACTAGTCAATATCAATATTTACAATATAAAGGATTCATTGCTTATGGTATGTTTCAAATGAATTGCGATGATAAATGATATATTTTTCATGATCATTCTACCTAGTACATCTACATACCTATTATGTTGCCCCTCAATTTGTGACATTGCTAGCATATCCTTTGGGGGCTCATTTTCCTACTTTGTGAGCAACATAATAGTCATTTCCCTTGTCTCCTCAGTTGGGGGGCAAGGACCCTATTTCCTTTTCCTATCTATATCGCGGGATCCATTTTTCCCCTTTTTTGAATTGTTTCCTTTTATGTGATGACATCTTTTCTTAAATACAATTTATTATGTTTCATATGGATTAACATCCCATGTACAATCTTATGTTTTCTTGAATCACATGAAACCACTTAGAAAGACATGTTTCCTTCTCTTCTTTTCTTGTTCAATGCATCCAATATCCCTTATGAACTTGCATTATATTATAATTTTATGTTCTTTCTTTCATGTTTTTATTGTGATACATAAGGATTAACATCCTGGGTGCAATCTTATGCTTGTAAGTGCATCTTTGTTATAAAGGATCTCTCATTTAGGGCATATATTGGATATTTATTTATCCTTTCTCTCAAGAATCTATTATCTCTTTGTTGTTCCTACCGTGTTCACTAAAGTAGGCATAACATGGTATCCTTTCATCTCCTTCATTCATATCTCTATATATTTTCCTTATTTATGATACATTCTTATATGTGGGTATGTAATGCTTTGTTTCATGCAAGATGCAATTGCTGCTACCTAACAATGCCTTTCCATGCCTTGGATTTTAATGTTTGTCATTTATTAATCATTTATAGTTTTCTTCATATGTGATATATTTTTATCATTTTGATGTTTTGAATTTCATATCCTATGATGTTTATCGCCTTCTTTTTCTCTATCGTGTGGCATTATTCTATGATACATCTTTCTTGATATAGGGTGTTTTGTTTTGTGCAAGGCTAGATTATGGTCACTACTTACAATTCTTCTTTATATTTTACAAGTTTTTTTTATCACTTTATAATCCACCATGGAATTCTCACTCTTGCCTCATGCTTGGGGGGCAAGGCTCTTTGTACATTCTTTCTCTCTTCATTTAAGGATCTACTTTCCTTAGTACAGTGGCATTTATTTATCGTGTTAAATTATTTTCTTGTAAGGAATTGTTGTCTTTATCATGACTCTCCCTTATATACAAGGGGTGCATGTCCTTGATCATCACCTCTTCTTTATTCGAAAAACTTTGTTCATGATAAATATTTACCCTTACTTTGTGGTTCAAAGTTTTTCATCCTTCATCCAAGGATCCCTATTCCACTTGGACATAGGGGTCTAAGTAGGTAAATTCTTGTTCTCCTCCCCCTTCACTTGTGCATACACACAATTTGATGGTTGATAGATTTTTGGATCTCTCTATCAAACTCTTAAACAGTTTAGGGGGCCTGATACTCTCAAGTCTTTCTTGGAACCCTCTATCGAACTCTTAACAGTTTAAGGGGGCTAATCCTCGCTGCTATTTCTTTTAGATCTCCCTTTCACCTATAAGTTGTTATCTTTGTTTGGATACTCCTCTTGAAGGTAGATGTCTTATCAACATGATCTCTTCCTTTCAAGGGTCTCTTCTCATGAGTGACATATTCTTTCATAATTACCTATTTTCTTAGCTTACAAGAGTCAAATCTCTTCACTAAGTTTGGGGCATACATTTTTGCTTAAGGATATCTCCTTGTTGATGGAAGTAGGTATCCTTCTTTCTCTTCCTTATCATGTCTACTATGTAGCCATAATAAGGAGGGAGGAATAAATATGTCCTCCCTTGTACTATAGTTATGGATTTATCTTTTTATTTTAACCTTTTATTTTTTGTAGTATTCTAAATCCTGAATAGGGTGTAAGTAGATAAATCTCCATCCCAGGATGCACATTTATTTACATACAATATGATAAATCTCAAGCAATGTGTAAGTGGGATAAATCTCCATCCTTAGGGTATGCATTTACAAATATACACCATGGTGATATGAGGACATTGATATGTGGGTGCTCAAAGCTACTAGAAGGTGCACGGTTTATTGAATTGACTACCAGCCACAACCACTTGTTAGGCTCTCCTCTCCTTTTTTGATTCATAGTAAGGTGGACATCTTACTGGGTGAGGTATCCAGGTATCCTTCTTTCTCTTCCTTATCATGTCTACTATATAGCCATAATAAGGACGGGGGAATAAATATGTCCTCCCTTGTACTATAGTTATGCATTTATCTTTTTATTTTAACCTTTTATCTTTTGTAGTATTTTAAATCCCGAACAAGGTGTAAGTGAGACAAATCACCATCCCAGGATGCACATTAATTTATTTATATGCAATATGATTAATCTTGAACAAGGTGTAAGTGGGATAAATCTCCATCCTTAGGATATGCCATGGTGATATGAGGACATTGATCTATGGGTACTCAAATCCGCTAGAAGGCACACAATTTATGGGATTGACTACTAGGTGTACACACTAAATAGTGCACTTCTCTAATTCATTACTTCCAAGGCAATCCATGGATGGGAAACCTTGAAAAAGTGACATAGAGCTCCCTAGGAGTCACAAGATTATTTGAATATTGGTCTCAGCTAGAGCTGTTGAAGCATGCAACCTTGCTAGTAAACCACACAATGAGAGATTCAATGAGATAAGGGCAAGAATGCCAATACCCTCAAGAATCAATGAGAATGCAATGCAATGCAAGCTATGCTAAGAATGAAGATGCAAGCTAAGCTATGAAAGGAAAGTATAACAAACCCTTGCTAATTAAGCTATGTAAGTTAATCTAAAGCATAAAGAAAACTAAGCTAGATGCCATGAAAGCTATGATGCAAGAAATGAAACTAGAATACAAGAATGTCTTCAAAAAGCTCCAAAGTCTCTAAGAAATCCTCCAGCATAAGGTTAGTATTCAAAAGATGGATGCTAAAATGAGAAGAGAGCTCTCCTTTTATAAGAAATTGAAAAGGAATGGACCATGGAGATTAAGAGGCAAAAGATTTAATCAAGGGTGGAGCTTGAAAGAGGACCAATCTATGTGCACAAGTATCCTCCAATGATAAAATAAGAGTTGAATTTTGTGTCCATATGAGACAAAAAGTGCTTTTCTTCTTTTTATAAAATAAGAATAATGCTTTATTTGTGCAACTTAGGATAAGAGGAAAAGTGGGGGCTTTTTATTTATTAAAAAGGGAGGAAATTTCTTTTAAATAAATAAAGACTTAGGATAAAATGGTTAGCCCAAGGAATAATCGAAAATGATAAAATAGGATTTGATCAAGGAAATTGGTATAATTGATAAAATGCTAATTTTTGAAAATACTGATTTAGAGATTTGATAAATTGTTGAATGGGGGCCCAAAGTCTAGGCGACCATTTTAGGGTGCATACATTTTCCCCTCTTTGACTAATGTGAGATCGATTTGGGATCACAAAACAATCCAGACATGTGTTCGACAGATGGGAACATATCAGGACAAGCATAAGCATAGGCTGACAAAGATAAGCTAAAAGACAAGACCAACAACTAAATAGCTAGGTGAAAATCAAGTCTCAAATAAGAGATAAGAATCTCAAGCAAGGCTAATTGATAAGTTGAATCAAGGATTGAAGTTTGATAGGTACTGCCCCCTCATGATCAAAATCAAAATGAGATAGAGGAGAAACAACAAATTGATAAATTTGATCAAATCAATAAAGATAAAGTTCTTGATGTAAGATGAAAGATATAAGGATCACAGAACCAAGGTGAATCATCAAGCATGAAAGATGATGCCCCAAGGCTAAATTAGAATAAAAAGAAGTGGGATGAAAGAAAATGAAAGATAGAAATGGAGAGAAGAAAGATAATTTGCCTCAAGAAAGATGATGCCCCAAATCAATCAACTGTTTAAGATAGGAAATTTTTATTGAGATCATGAAAGAAGATAAGGAAATGAAGATCACAATTTGATTAAAAGTCCAAAGGAAAGATGAAGGAAAAACCCTCTCCAATGCATAATGCAGCCTAAAATGCAAATTAACATGAAGTCTAAAAATGCAAGCTATATGAAAAGTGGTTTACTTGCAAGGTTGCAAAGCCATTAGACTCTAATAATCATCATCACGCTTTATTGGTAGCATCGCAAGATCATACAATATGCACTAGTATAACTATGAGTATATGAATATGATCTATATCAGATAGAAATGTGGAAATCTCACCTAGGCACCAAAGACATATAGGTCAAGATGACTAGTGCAATGAGGTTCCCTAAGTTTAGTATAGCAAGGTTATGCTTGCATCAAGACACAAGAAAGTCAAGATGACAGAAAGCATGCACTTGCAAAAATAGTCAAGGATAATACCTTGTAGACCCCAATGTCAAGTGGAACAAGCACGAGTTCTCATGATAGTTAGGATTAACAAAATATACCCACAGGTAGAAAAAGAAATAAAACATGTCCTCATGCCCCTAGTCTTCTAGCTCGGCATCATTGAAAACTATTAGGGAGAGAACACTCAACAAAGAAATCATCATAGACAACACACAAAGAAATAAGGTCAAGCAAGTCTCATCAAGTGCGTGTGTGTAGGTCATAGAGCCAAACTTTGAGTATCGCATCTGCCGGTGAGAAATATCGCATCATTCTAGACTGCAGGTAGGATATCTGATAAGTGTTGAGAAACACTGGATGCTAGGTGAGTGTTGAAAAATATAGTTGGGTAAGTGTGACTATTTTTTGGGATTTTGAATTTTTTTATTTTTTGGTATTTTTGAAATATATAATTTTTTTGGAGATATATCAAAGCGCCTATTGCTAGGTTTCCACTAAGATGATCATTTTTTCAGGACATTTTCTAATTTTTAGAATTTTTAACAATATATCATTTTTTTTGGTTTTTTTCAAGATCAATAAGTATGTACAAAGGATGCCCCCAGACATAATGGGCATCAAACTCCCAAGCAAGATCAGATCATGTAGTCCCAATGTCTAGCAAGGTGGAGGACAAGAAGGATTAGCAAGTTGGTGGAAGAGATGAAAGACAAGAAAATGAAGGAGAATGAAGGGAAGAAATCCTCAAAGGAAAACTCCTCAAGAGTACCCAAGCTAGGGAAAAATTATCATGTAAAGCACATTTGGACAAGCAATGAAAGGCTAGCATAGGATAAGTCACAAAAGGATAATGAAAAAGAAGGAAAGGATGCAGTCCAAAGGAGTAGACATGTCAAGAGGCTTCATAGCATCATGTTTTACTCTTTTTCTATTAGATCAAGACCAAAGGAGAAAAGGATAGCGAAAGGCTAGAATGAATGGAGGAAAATAAATATGAAGGCTAAACATGAATGGAATGAAAGCAAGATCATCGTAAGATAGCTCACAAGATAATCAAATATTCATGTATAAGTCAACATTGTCAAGATCTAAGAGAGAAGATGAAATGGATGAAATATGTAGAAGAACTACTCATGATGCATGATTGCCAAGTTTTCATCATGGTACTTATCCAAGGCACCACAAGGGAGTGGTTTTCACCATAGGATGAATTTATTTCTCTTTACTTTTACTACCAAGGCACCTGTTTCTAGGTTTCCACCAAGGCACATTTTCAATTTTTTCATTTTTTTTTTGTTTCTATTTTTTTGAATTCTTTTTATTTTGTGGAAGAAGGCAAGCTTTTTAGATAATTTTCCTTGAAAGGATAAACCATGATATGCCAAGGATTCAAAATGATATGTTCAAAAATGCTGATAGGGAAAGGAAGATGGAAGAGAAATTTGGAGGATAAGGTTTTATGTAAAGCGAGTGAGGTTGGAAGATAGGAGAAATAAGCAAATGAGGAAAAATGATAGAAGGTAGAAGGATAATGAATAAAAGGATTGTGAAAGGGTAGATGGAAAGGCGAGAAAGATCAACATCAACACACACCTTGAAGGGTGGTGAGAGGATGGAGGAAATGTGAATGAAGGAATACGTGAAGGAATATGGTGAATGAATAGCAGAGGTTGTGATTTAGGCGCATGGAATGGAAGAATGTTTTTGGAAGAAGATGAAGTGGAAGCCTTTGGAAGCTTGAATGTCAACTTCACTTTTTTCTCAACATTAGACTCTTTCCAGAGAGATTTTGGAATCCATATAGCTGTAGGCTTTTCATTTCTTTTTGATGATCTAGAGAGGATATCTTCAATGATGGATTTTGGAACCCATAATTGTCTTGTAGTTTTATTCTTAGATAAATATTTTGACTTTATGCCTCCATGTCGATTAGAGGAGACATGGTGATCTTCTTTTTTTTATGGAATCTTGTATTGCTTCTTTTTCTTGTATTGAACATTCAAGTTACTTCCAAAAGACTTGGGACTTGTGGAAGAAGAAGGAGGATATGAATGGTTTAGATGGGTGGGTGGATGAAAAGGATTCAAGGGTATGCATCTATGTTGATCTTGAGGAAAGATAGGAGATGGAGGGATGTAAGGACCCAAGACGGATGACAAATTAGGAGAGTTAGGAGGGGAAAGTGAAGGGACATAAGGACCCAAGATGGAAGGAAGACATGAAGCCCTTAGTATTGATGGAGGAGGTCCAAGGATGGATGCTGGAGATACAAAAGGATAATCAATAAGTTCATTAGCATCTACATGACAACCAAGGATATCAGCATCTTTAGAGTGAGCCTTAGGATTTGCAATAGGATCATGAACATCTTGAATATGAGCAACTTCTTTGATAGGATTGTTCGGAGCTTGCAAAGACTTAGGAAGAGTTGGAAGTGGAAGCGAACATGGAGTGATAGAACAAGAAGATGAAAGACTTTGATCTTGACAAGGAGCTTTGGATAGCATAAACGTATCATTTTTCTCTTGATTTTTAATAGGCTCAACATTGGAAGTAGTAGCTTGATCTTGCTTAGGAGAAGACTGAAGATATGGTGGAATGGATGAGAAAGGGTGTAGAGGATCAAAAGAACCATGAAATGGATGAGAGACATCATGAAAAGGATTGGATGACATGGAGGGTTCTTGATCTTGATCTTTCTTTATGTTCTTTTCTTTATCATTTTTAAAGTCCTCTTGACATAGTGCCACTTCTAAGGATAAGGAAGCATGTTGGAACTATATGGAAGACTTTGGAAGAGATGGTGAAGGACTAGCTAAAGTAGGCATTGTAGCAAATAAAGGCTTAGGCTCTTTAGGTTTAGCATTATTGAAAGTATTTTCAGCCAAGTGAAGGTTAGCTTGAGTTTCTTTAAGAGGTAGCCCTTGAGGATAACTATAGGGAACCGCATGAAAAGTATTAGGATCTTTGTTGGATGAAGGATTTGTGAAAGATTTGGAAGACTTGGAAGCTTTAAGAAATGTATGGGTATTGGAAGAAGTAGGGGATGGAAGAGAACCATCACAAGACAAAGGTCTATCATCAACATGATCTTGCTCGAGAGTGTAATCTTTATTTTCAGCATGAGAGTTCTTAGAGGAGAAATGCTCATAGTATCTATGTTTATAATCAGCACAAAAAGCTTTCTCTTCCCCAATAGAAGTAGATGTATCATATTGTTCACAACAAGCATCATAGTCTCTTTCAAAATTAGAGTCATATGGATCACCATCATGATCTATCCAATGTGATGACCCATTTCCAATAAGCACGAGCACACGACTAGGAGGACTCTTAGGAATAGAGGTGTCATAGGTATCACTACATTGTCCATCATCATAGTCATCATAGTCATCAAAGATGGGTATGTCACTCTTCGTGGAAGAGGTATCACAAGGATTATCATGTTGCTCATCATGGTATGTCTCAAGAAGAGAAGCAAGACTCTTGGGAGAAGTAGAAGAGGAACGAGATTGTTAAGAAGAAGAAGGTGAGGACCCAGTAGAGGAATAAGACTTGGATAATGAGGAATGTGAATAATGTCTAGAAGAGTCATGATAAGACTTGGAATGTGAAGAAGAATGAGAAGACTTAGAAGATGAAGAATGTTTGGAAGAAGGAGGTCATGATATGATCATGTCTATGATCCTAGCAAAGGCATCTAATTCAATCATCTTTTCTTTTATTTTTTCTTTAAGTTTGTCACCCATGAGATATCCAGAAGGACTATTGGAGGAATAGAATTCTTTGAATTAAGCAATGAGTTTGAGATCATCCATTCTTAAGAGAGGTTCCATAACAAGGTAGTTGAAATTCATGGTTGTACAAGAGAAGGAATCAAGCATGGAAGAAATGAATAGAAGAGATGAAATAGAAGAAGGTAGACTAGATAATAAGAGGAAAAGAATCAAGAAGACATGAAGAATTTAGGAAGAATCATGAAGAAAGAAGAGAAAGGATGAAAATGGAAGACTAGGAAGACATGGAAGAAGCAGAAGAAAGAAGACTAAGAGTCATTTTTTGTAATTTGATACCATTGAAATTCATTTGGATATTGAGAAACATGTCACAGCACCTAAGATCTAAGATCTGGACTGACCAAGGAAGACTAAAAGTGATACAAATCAACTTCAGATTGCAAGTAGCAGTGAGATAGCAAAAGGACTCTGTGCAATAGTTTCCAGGCTAACAGAGCGATATAATTTCTCTAGGTGATATTTCGCATAAGGCAGTGCGATAGTTTCCAGGTAGCTAGTGCGATAGAATGTATAATAGGCAAGCAATACAATAGTAGCGATGAAGTATCGCGTGATATTTTTTAGGAGGGTGTGCGATGGTTTTCCATTATCGTATGAATCTTGACCAGTGAACATAAAAAAACCTCAATTTTGAAGGCAATTCGGTCAATGTTTCAGTTTGATGGTTCAATTTTTTGACTCCAAACATAGTACTAGCAGTAATCAGATAAGTTTGCAAATAGTAGGTGATCAAACATGTCATAAAACATTTGCATAAGGGTAAAAGAAACCTTGCCAAGACAAGAAATTGTGATATCAAAGCAAAAAATCCTATGAATGATACCGTGATTTTGATGTTTGAGAACATTTACATAGGTAGATCACAACGAAAACACTTCAAGCACTTACTAGCCTAGAAGGACAAAGGCTCAATACTTAACAACTTGGCCCACAGTTGATGTCCCATCGCTTCACACAAAGTGGTTGCCCATAATAGATATTGGCTTTGTCGTGGAAGTTTCAATGACACAACCAAAGGAACACAGATGGTGAGTAATCTTGGGGTGATCCAGGTTATTCCACTTGGATCAATCCTTGCACCAAGAAGCTAAGTGGCAAAAATAGGGTGGCTTCTATCTATGGTCCTTAATAAGGGCTTCCATTTGTAATACCCCTCTTGCTCCCCAAAGGGACTCCTTACCTTACGAAAAGTAACGGACCTTGCAGCCACAAGAGTAGCTTAAGCATTCTTGCTCAACACTTTCCTCATGGTTACAATCCCACAAGTACTCACATCAAGTGAAGACAAGTATTGCGTCTACCAAGATTTTGTGTCCTTGATAGCCTTGAGTTTATAGTGGGTTGGCATAGCCGGCGAAAAGCTTGTCCCCACTTGGGTTGTTCCTCTTGATTGCTCAAGAGTAGGCCCGCTAAAGGATTCTAAAACTAAACAAAGAGTGGATCAACCTTTGAGTGTCAAGATTTCTATTTCACCTCAAGGGTGAAGAGCATACTCTCCTAGCTCAAAAATTTTCCCAAACACACCAAGCAAAGGTTCAATTAGCCTTCTTGCTTTCAAAATCTAAAGATGGGTCAAGATTTTTGGTTCACCACAAGGGTAGAGAGCATAGTTTCATACCACCCAAAGATTCCTACAAGAAGATATTAAGTGCCTATGAAAAGAAACAACTAGTATATGTCCCACTTAAAAATGAAAGCAATGAACAAAAACACTTGATTTTTTTAATGCGTTGGGAAGCCCTACAAAAAAAATTAGTAGCCCTTGTGCATTTGAAGCTTTGACATGTGTTATTTTAAGAAAATATTTCAAGCAATGAAGGCACCTACAAGCACAACTTGTTAGCCCCACAATGGTTAGCACATCAAGAATTAGATAATCTGCAAGTAAAACAGCTGATCAAATGACAAAATTTGAAAATGAAACCAGCATGGTTGGATCAAGGTCAGAAATAGCTTTCTGATGATATATCCCACTTCAATTTTCAATACTGTATGCAAACATTTCTCAAAAATGGGTGCCAGTTTTGTGGAGTGGCACAGATTCTGAAAACGCTAAAATTTTCAAAAAAATAGAAAACCTGAAACTTGCAAGATAAAAGAACTAAAAACAACCACTTCTAGGTCTGAGTGACATTTCAGTTGCCAAAAGAATCGTATGATACTTCTCTGTATACTGGTGCAATATTTTTGTTCTAGGCAATAGATCGCACTATGTGCAGGCAATAAACCTCTGTATGTCAGTGCGACAGAATGTCATATGGTTGCGTGATACTTTTACTAGAAAAGTGTCACACGGGTATGTAATAAATTATCACACAATACTGGAAGACTATCGTACGATAATCCTGTCAGAAAAAAAAATAGAGAGCCAAAACAACAAGCAAAAATTGATGAAAAAATAGCGGAAATGCATGAAAAGAAGGACAAAACAAATTTGTTTTGCCCCATGATGGGTGCCAAATATGTACACACTAAATAGTGCACTTCTCTAAGTCATTACTTCCAAGGGAATCCATGGATGGGAAACCTTGAGAAAGTGACCTAAAGCTCCCTAGGCATGGAGTCACAAGATTATTTGAATATTGGTCTCAGCTAGAGCTATTGAAGCATGCAACCTTGCTAGTAAACCACACAATGGGAGATTAAATGAGATAAGGGCAAGAATGCCAATATCCTCAAGAATCAATGAGAATGCAATGCAATGCAAGCTATGCTAAGAATGAAGATGCAAGCTAAGCTATGAAAGGAAAGTATAACAAACCCTTGCTAATTAAGCTATGTGAGTTAATCTAAAGCATAAAGGAAACTAAGCTAGATGCCATGAAAGCTATGATGCAAGAAATGAAACTAGAATGCAAGAATGTTTTCAAAAAGCTCCAAAGTCTCTAATAAATCTTGCCGCATAAGGTTAATATTCAAAAGATGGATGCTAAAATGAGAAGAGAGCTCTCCTTTTATAAGAAATTGAAAAGGAATGGACCATGGAGATTAAGAGGCAAAAGATTTAATCAAGGGTGGAGCTTGAAAGAGGACCAATCCATGTGCACAAGTATCCTTCAATGAGAAAATAAGAGTTGACTTTTGTGTCCATATGAGACAAAAAGTGTGTTTCTTCTTTTTATAAAATAAGAATAATGCTTTATTTGTGCAACTTAGGATAAGAGGAAAAGTGGGGGCTTTTTATTTATTAAAAGGGGAGGAAATTCCTTTTAAATAAATAAAGACTTAGGATAAAATGGTTAGCCCAAGGAATAATCGAAAATGATAAAATAGGATTTGATCAAGGAAATTGATATAATTGATAAAATGCTGATTTTTTAAAATACTGATTCAGGGATTTGATAAATTGTTGAATGGGGGCCCAAAGTCTAGGCAGCCATTTTAGGGTGCATACACCAGGCACACCCACTTTTTTGGCTCTCCTCTCCTTTTCTAATTCACAGTAAGGTAGACATCTTACTGGAGGTAATCACCTCTCTCTCTCTCAAGGGGTATCAAAAAATTTTGGGCAATTTTTATTAACTTTTAGAGAAAAATCAGTGTCAAATATTTTTTTGAAATTTTTCCTTTTTTGTAAATGTTCTATTTTTGAAATTTTTTTGTGTACAATTTTTTATTTTTGTAAATTATCTATACTCAAAATCTTCCTATTTTAAAAAAGGTTCTATTTCTATAAAGTTTCTATTTTAAACATTTTTCACTTTTGATAAGTTTCTATTCTTAAAAAAAATTAGAGAGTCAAAACTTGCATACCCCCATTTACAATTTAGGCCACACTTTTGTAACCACTTTAGTGTCAATTTCCCTAGTATTTTTGTAAGTCCATTTTATCCCTTCCATTAGCATTTTCCTCTCAGGATTCTCAGAGTCCTTGTCAACAATTGTTTGTCAACGTCACTTTTATCTTAATCATGTGTTGTCCTTGTCGCTCATCATATTGTAGTTTGATTCATTTGGACATTAATTCATCGTGAAAACATCTACGTGTCACACACTCATCCATTGACATCTTAACATTCATATGTTAATCGTGTGCATGTTTTCCATTTTTCACTTTCTTTTGTCATTGGAATGACCTAGAATCTTCTAAAATGGCGTAGAAGCTCTTTTCCCCTCTTCTACTTATCTTTAAATTTATATCCTTGCTTCATTCAAAAGGGATCTCTCTCTTGGAAAATCTCTCATGCACTCATGAAAGTTCTCTTTCTTACAATATCTTGCATTCTTTTTATCTCTCACTTTCTACAACACTCTCTTAGAGTGATCTCAATAGTACTTCTAGCTCTCTGAAGCACATTAAGTAATATCCTCCCATTTATCTTTCATATTTGAGTGTCTTGGGATTCCTTGCATCCCTTAAATATATCATTTATCTTGTGTAATAGGGGATTTCCTCTCTCAAGAGAGGTTTTTTTTCTATTGCTTGTCTTATTTAGTAGGGAATTTCCTCCATTAAGAAAAGTTTGTTTCTATTACATTATCATTTATCTATTTATCTTTTCAATATATTTATCTATCTAGTTGTTGTGGAGGAAAAAACAACGAAGTAAGTACTTGATTGAGGAGAGTCTCTAAGAAAACCCAAACATTTTTCCTCTCTTGTGTGTTTGTAGGTTCATTTGAAGCATCCAACCGCATAGATTTTTCCTTGTATTTAGTTATCTCAAGTTTATTTTTATCTTTTTTATATAGTATTTTTTGTTATATTTTTAACTTCATATTTTTTAAGTCATCCAGAGAACAGACTTGATTTTTTGCCACATTTTGGTATTTGTTGTTGTAGTCCATACAGGACTACAGTGCACTATGCATTAATTTGCTCATGCTATGCTGGTGTCCTTGGTTAAGATACTTAGATTTGGATTGAAGACTCTTTGTCATCTAGTATTTTCATTAATGGAACCAAAATATTATTTTTCTTCATCTATAATAGGATATTTCCACCAGTTTATCATTTCAAAGGTATATGAATGTGTTTTTTGAAATCGTCTCTCAAGAGAAAAAAATTTCCTTTTGGTATGGTCAGATTTATGACATTACATTTTGGTGAACCCAACATGAACACTCCTTCATCATCCTCAAAGGACTATTTATCATTTTTTTGGGTATTCCTTATTGTATGCACCCTAAAATGGTCACCTAGACTTTGGGCCCCCATTCAGCAATTTATCAAATCCCTGAATCAATATTTTCAAAAATTAACATTTTTCAAATATCAATTTCCTTGATCAAACCCTATTCTATCATTTTTTATTATTTTCCTTGGGCTAACCATTTTATCCTAAAGTCTTTATTTATTTAAAATTAATTTCCTCCCCTTTTAAAAAATAAAAAGCCCCCACTTTTCCTCTTATCCTAAGTTGCAAAAATAAAGCATTATTCTTATTTTATAAAAAGAAGAAAAGAACTTTTTGTCTCATATGGGGCACAAAATTCAACTCTTATTTTCTCATTGGAGGATACTTGTGCACATGGATTGCTCCTCTTTCAAGCTCCACCCTCGATTAAATCTTTTGCCTCTTAATCTCCATGGTCCATTCGTTCTCATTTCTTATAAAAGGAGAGCTCTTTTCTCATTCTAGGATCCATCTTTTGAATACTAACCTTATGCTACAAGATTTCTTGGAGACTTTGGAGCTTTTGGAGATCATTCTTGTATTCTTGCATTCTTGCATTCTAGTTTCATTTCTTGCATCATAGCTTTCATGGCGTCTAGCTTAGTTTCCTTTATGCTTTAGATTAGCTCACATAGCTTAATTAGCAAGGGTTTGTAATACTTTCCTTTCATAGCTTAGCTTGCATTGCATTGCATTTTCATTGATTCTTGAGGATATTGGCATTCTTTCCCTTGTCTCATTGAATCTCCCATTGTGTGGTTTACTAGCAAGGTTGCATGCTTCAATAGCTCTAGCTGAGAGCAATATTCAACCAATCTTGTGACTCCATACCTAGGGAGCTCTAGGTCGCTTTCTCAAGGTTTTCAATTCATGGATTCCCTTGGAAGTAATGACTTAGAGAAGTGCACTATTTAGTGTGTACATTTTTGGCACCCACCGTGGGGCAGAACATTCTTGTTTTGTCCTTCATTTTCTGCATTTCTATCATTTTTTCATCAATATTTGCTTATTGTTTTGTCAAAAATTTGCTCTCTAGTTTTTCTGATAGAATTATCGTGCGACAATTTTCCAGTGTCGTACGATAGTTTCTTACATACCAGTGTGATATTTTACTAGTTATAATATCACACTCTTTGGCAGATTATATCGCACGCTTGTTATGTTTTTTGTCGCACATGGGTAGCAAGAATTATTGCGCGGAGATATATTATCGTACCAGTACAGGACAAAATATTGCATGACTATTTCTCTAATAGAAATATCACCCAGGCCTGGCAGTGGGCAATTTTTTGTCATTTCTTTGCAAGATCTACTTGGTTTTGATTCGGATTTCTGATTTGTTGTTATAGGACAGGGGTCTATTTGTAGATTTCACTTGATTTTTGATGTGCTAACCCTTGTAGGGATAACAAGTGGTTCTTATAAGTGCTCTCATTGCTTGATTATTTGCCTAAAAAAATGTATGTCAAAGCTTCAAATGCACAAGAGCTACTAACAGTTTTTGTAGGGTTTCCCAAAGCATAAAAACCAATCAAGTGCTTGTTTAATTGCTTTCTTTTAAGTGTAGCATATACTAGTTGTTTCATTTCATAGGCACTTAATATCTTGTTGTAGGAATCTTTGGGTGGTAGGAGAAGTATGCTCTTCACCCTTGAGGTGAACCATAAAATCTTGACCCATCTTTAGATTTTGAAAGCAAGAGGGTAATTGAACCTTTGTTTGGTGTGTTTGGGAGATATTTTTGAGCTAGGAGATTATGCTCTTCACCCTTGAGGTGAAATAGAAATCCTAACACTCAAAGGTTGATCCACTCTTTTTTTAGTTTTAGAATCCTTTAGCGGGCCTACTCTTGAGCAATCAAGAGGAACGACCCAAGTGGGGACAAGCTTTTCGCCGGCTATTCTGACCCACTATAAACTCAAGGCTATCAAGGAAACAAAACCTTGGTAGACGTAGTACTTGTCTTTGCTTGATGTAAGTACTTATGGGATTGTGACCATGAGGAAAATGTTGAGCATGAATGCTTAAGGTACTCTTATGGCCGTGAGGTCCGTTACTTTCCGCAAGGTAAGGAGTCCCTTTGGGGAGCAAGAGGGGTATTACAAATGGAAGCCCTTATTAAGAACCATAGATAGAAGCCACCCTATTTTTCCGCTTAGCTTCTTGGTGCAAGGATTGATCCAAGTGAAATAACCTAGATCACCCCAAAATTACTCACCATCTATGTTCCTTTGGTTGTGTCATTGGTACTTCCATGACAAAGCCAATATCTATTGTGGGCAACCACTTTGTGTGAGGCAATGGGACATCAAGTGTGGGCCAAGTTGTTAAGTATTGAGCCATTGACTTTTTAGGCTAGTAAGTGCTTGAATTGTTCTCATTGTGATCTACCCATGTAAACATTCTCAAACATCAAACATCATGGTAGCATTCATAGGATTTTATTGCTTTGCTATCACAATTGTTTGTCTTGGCAAGGTTTCTTTTGCCCTTGTGCAAGTGTTTTATGACATGTTTGATCACCTACTATTTGCAAACCTATCTATTTACTACTGTCACTATGCTTGAAACTGAAAAATCCAACCTTCAAACTAAAATTTTGAACAAACTGCCCTTAAAACCAATATTTTTAGCACTCACTGGTCAAGAGTCGTACGATCCTGAAATTGTATCGCACACTGTACTAAGAATTATCATGTGATATTTCATCACTAGAAGACTATCACATTTCTTGCTTGGAAATTATCACACAAGCTGCCTAGAAACTGTCGCCCTGCTTACTGCAAAATATCACCTGCTTAGAAATTATCGCACTGTTAGCCTAGAAACTATCACACAGTCTTTTTGTTGCCTATCTGGTTTATGCAATTTTTAGTCTTTCCGTATTTGACCAGATTTTAGTAGGTTACCTACTCTGCTACTTGAAACCTATTTGTACCTTGGGTTCCTGATTTTAGACCCTTGAATTAGTGTTCTCTGATTTTACAAATTTGTCTTTCTTGGCATCGATAAGTTAGGAATTATCCTTGTTGAAAAAGTACACCTTTATATTCTTTGGTAACATGCTTGGAGAGTTTTAATACTCTTTTGTCCAATTCACTTCCATGAAAATTCAATTTCAATTATATATTTGATTAAATCCATTTTCTTGGCCCATATGTGTTAGGATACTTATCCTTTTATTATACACCTCTATGGCAGGATTGGTTTACACCTTTTGTAGCTTTCTATCTTACCATCTCTTTTTGGAAAATTGAACACTTTCACTATCCTAGTTTGGTATTGAGGTTTCATAAGGTCATCTTATCACCAAGGGTCTTTTTATTTCATGTCGGTTATGACAAGGTACCAAGTTAGTCAAGGAAAATGACCTCAAGTTGTCTTTGAATAATTACCCTTAGTCCAAACTCATCAAAAGTGAAAGGGGAAGAAATTCATCTTTGATCAATCACCTAGGAGTGAGTTTGAGGCTTGGTTTGACCCAAAGAGAAATCCTAGTGAGTTGAGCACCTCTTTACCATCCTCTCAATCAAATATGGACATGAGCTACACTTTGACTGGGAAACAAAGAGAAGCAATGGATCAAACTCTTGATGACATTTTCCAAAGCCATAGGGATAACATGTTGTTTGGTGATGATAATCAACCTGAATCACCCCCTATTAACTCAAGATATCTAGATGCCCATCAAAGAACTGAAAGACACTATGGGCAAGCTCACCAAGATGCATGATCACAACATGAAGAGCAAAACAATGAATCTGGTGACCCTCATGTGAATGCCACATTCACTAATGACTTGTTCAGACACTCAAGGTCCAACTCTCCACTCAAAACAACCTCAAGATATGCTAATGAAAGGCTTAAAAGAATTGAGTGCAAAAAGAAAGCCTTTTTGGATGAACAAGACACTAAAGAAGAAAGGTTTAGACACCTAGAAGAAGAGAAACAAGCCTTGTTGTAATTGAGAAGAAAAGCATTCCAAGAAGAGAAAGATAGGCTTTTAGCCCAACAACTCAATGACCAATTAAACAAAAGGGGTTCCAACAGTGGAAACAACTCTCCACCCTCTACTCCCTCAAGAACCCCAAGAAGTAGAAGGTGGTCAAGGACCCCTTCAAGATCTCCTAGTCCTAGAGGAAGAAGGATTTCACAACATAGGAGATGAACACCTCCTAGAAACTCAAGACAACCCTCCTAATGAGCTCATCATGGCTCTCAACATAGAGGAAGTAGTGCAAGTTTTGATGATCAAGACTTTATGAGAATGAAACAAGAGCCACTATTCCAAAAATATGTGGAAAAGTACCTTGATCAAAATAAAGATAGGTTCCTAGAGAGTTTGATTAACAAGGGTGCTAGAGTCCCTTACAACTTTGATGTGGATAGGAGGATAAAGAAACAAGGACCCTCTCAAGAAGAGGAAATCAAGAAACTCAAACAAATGATGGAAAAGGTGTTGGCACCTAAAAGTTCCTTTTCACTTGATTCTATTTGTCCCAATCCTTTTGACAAAAGTGTGACTATGATGGATTTTTCTAGGAAAGTTGAAATTCCCCAATACAACAAGTATGATGGCAATGGAGACCCACATGATCATAAGTGTCAGTTTTATATCATGATTTTTGAGTTCCACCAACATGAATCTTACCTTATGAGATTATTTCCAAGGAGCCTCAAGGGCCAAGCCATGGAGTGGTTTACCAACATAACTTCTCCTGTCAAAACTTTCAAAGAACTTGTCCACAGATTCATTCAATATTTTGCATACAACTTGTCAAGATTAGTCACTATGTTGGACTTATGCAATTTGAAACAAAACCAAGGGGAATCCTTTGTTACCTTCTTGCAAAGGTGGAGATGATTGTGCTCCTACTATTCTAGGACTATTCCTGAGCATGAAAGGATTGACATCATTGTTATTAATTTGGTGCCTGAAATGCGTTATGAGGTTTGAAAAATGATCTTTGATTCCTTTGATACTATGGTTGAGACATCATGTTGAATTTAGGATGTCCTAAAAGAACAAGGCATTTTGACCAAACATAGCAATACCAACAATAGTCAAAATCCTAACAATGCTAATAAGGACAAAGGCAAGCACTTGCACTGGAATAAGAATAAACAAGTAGTTAAAGACGGAGTTGTAGAATCTTCCCAGCCCAAGGATCAAGGAGTCTTACATTTGTCTAGTGTAGTCTAGGCTATGAAGCTCAATACATCCTCCAACCAACAAGAGAATAAACCTAGGTATCAAGACAAGCCCAAGAAAAAGTTGACAGTTTTCTAAACTGGGTGACTCCTATGAGGATGTTTTCAAGACCCTTATTGGTAATAATCTTATGCAACCACAAGATCCAAAAAAAATTCACATACCTGATGTTAAGCCACATTGGTGGAATGAAAAAGCTTTCTGCAAATACCACAATGGCATTGGACATGACATCAAACATTGTTGGAAACTTAAACACCTCATTCAGGATCTTATTGAAAGTGGTAAACTTTAGATTGATGGGTTGAATACAAATGTAGACCACAAGGCATTCAAGGAGCCTTTTCCCAAATATGAAAAGGGGGAAACCTCTAAATCCAAGAATGGCAAGGCTGAAATCAATTATACCTACATAGGTGTAGAAAATGTGGTTAATATGCTTGAGATTGTTGAGGAAAATGTCAACATAATGTGAAACAAAGATTCTTATAGTCATGATGTGGGCTCTCCTCCTATATTTGATGAAGAACATGTGGTGGTTCTTAGGGGTCCTCATTCTCAAAGGTCATCCCAAGCTCTTAACACTATCACCAGAAGCCAAGGTCAAGGTCTTGTGGTTATTAGAGGTCCTAGTTCCAACCAGCCTAGCAAACCCAAGCAAGTGACATCCAAGAATGTCACCACCAAGTCAGTAGTCAATTCTAAAATGAGCGACAATCTTGTTGACCAGTTACAAAGAACACCAACTCAAATATCAATTTTTGAGCTCCTAGAATTGTCTCCAAGACATAAGCATGTCCTTGAGGATGCTTTGCGTACAACCAATGTTCCTAACAACATAGATGTTGACCAATTCCAAAATATGGTTAACCACCTTGCCAACCCTCTCTACCTCACATTCTCAGAAGAAGATGACAAAGCCTTGAGCCATCCACATAATCTTTCCCTTCATATCGAAGTCATGATCCACAAGACCCGTGTCAAGCGTGTGTTGATTGATGGGGGTGCTGGGCTCAATATTTGTTCCTTGAGTTTGTTGAAGATACTGGGTTACTCTAAGCAATTTATTGATACTCGTAAGAATATAACCATCAAATCCTATGATTAGACAGAGAGAAGCTCCAAAGGCTTGGTCATCCTTGTTAGGATTGGCCCCATTGAAAAGGACACTTTGTTCCAAATTGTTGATGTTGGTCCTTTAGCCTATAATATCCTGCTTGGTAGACCGTGGATCCATGACATGCAAGTAGTGCCATTGACCTACCATCAATGTGTCAAGTTCCCCTATAATGGAGTATAAGTTTGTATACCTGGGGATAGCACATTATCTATTAATACAATTTCAGCAAGGACTCATGTTCCTCTCAATGAGGAAGTTGAGGATTTTGATGCCACTTTAGCACAATGTCAGAATAAGTTTAAAGCCATAGACCTTGGTATGGGGGGTTATCAAATTGACTCCTTCACAAAAATTCTAGTCTCACCTAGGTCCTATGGTAAACCTTCACAAGAGATGTGTCCCTCATCTTTAACAATGACTCTATTTGGTACATTTGTAGAGTCCTCAATGCCTATAAAAGATGAAAAAGAAGAGGTAGTTGTTAGAGATTGGATTTACAAGGAGGAAAAATATAAGCATAATGAAAATTTCTCCCCATCTCCTAAAGCTTATGGGAGAGGATACACTTTGGTCAAAAATATGGGCTACCCAGGTCATGGTCCTCTCAGTTACAGATTAGATGCTAAGGCTAAACCACTCAATCATGCTCTCTTTGGCCATAGATCTAAGACAATGGTTGGCCTAGGTTTTGAAAGTCAGAATAAGAAAACCACTCCTATCCTTGCTACAATGGATAGTGATGATGAATCTAGCTACATACCCAATTTACAAAATCAACAAGATAGGTGTGAAGGTTGGGTCCCTTCCACCAATATCCTTTGGGGAGATTTAGATGCTCCAGTTATCAATCCAATAATTTCAGACCTAGAACAAGAACAAACCACTATTGAAGATCATGTTGAGGATCCTATTCAAGAACATCAATACACAAATGGCATTCAAGAGGGTGTTACCCTTGGTAACATCAAAGCCTCTACCTCAAGGCCTGAAAAACATGCTTGGTGTAAACATCCAAGCTGAGATTCAGATATAGACTCACATGAGTATGAGTGGGAGACTCTTTCTGATTGTTCTATAGTTGACATGGACATTGATGTTGTCCATACATATAGTTCCCAACCTGAGGTAGCTAACGAGTCTAGTGTAGGATTAGAGGATTGAAATCCACAAGTTTCTTTAGTGTATGATGGTTTGCTTGCTAGGATAAGTCCTAATTTGGGTACTTTAGAAGACTACTTGACGAATCCTAACTTTTCAATCACCAAAGATGATACCATTCACATACACAATATCAAACCAATCATTGACCTACCCCTTTCCAATCCTCACCTAATTGAATGGTCTCCACGCTATCAAGAGCCTCAGCTCCTAACTTTCCAAAATGACTATGAGATAGCATCTTACCTAAATGCTCTTGAACTTGTGGTCTCTTCCACCAACGAACCAATTACAAGCATGAAAGAACCAGATATCAAGTACCTTAGTCACAAAATGAAAAGAAAAGAAAAAAAGAATAAGAGTTTTGATGGCAAAAACCACTGTGTGGCAGTGTCAGAACCTAAAAAAGTAAAAATAAAGGATGTATCCGAGGGTGAAAACCTCTCCAAGGCACCTAAGGATGAGGTACTTAATCATCTCCCAAGTTACTTTCAGGATAGATCTTTAGTGCTTGTTGAGCCTACACAGCCAGTCAATTTAAATACAAAGGAGGCTCCACAAATTGTGCATTTAGCTCAGTCTCTATCAATACAAGAAAAAGAAGCATATACCAAGTTCCTACAGACCAAGGAGATCAATTTTTATTGGACTTACTCAGACATGCCAAGATTGGACACTAATCTCATTATGCATCACTTGTCCATAGCTTCAGGTATCAAACCAGTAAAACAAAAATTAAGGAAAATGTATCCTCACATAGCTCTTCTTGTCAAAGCTAAATTAGAAAAACTCCTGAGTGCAGGATTTATAAGAGCCATTGATTATGCCGAATGGATATCCAATATTGTACTAGTTTCAAAACATGACAAGTCCATTCGCATCTGCACAGATTTTAGAGATCTTAATAAAGCATGCCCAAATGATGGTTTTACACTCCCAAACATAGACATGATAGTGGACATGACTACGGGCTATGAAATTCATTCTTTGATGGACAGTTTTTCTGGGTATAATCAAATCAAAATAGCTCCTGAAGACTAGGAAAAGACTGCTTTCACTTGTGCATGGGGAACCTATTGCTGGAATGTCATGCCATTTGGATTAAAAAATAAAGGAGCTACTTATCAAAGAGCTATGACAACTATCTTCCATGATATGATACATAAGAATATGGAAGATTATGTGGATGACACCTTAGCAAAATCTAAAAAAAGGGATACACACTTAGGCGATTTGGAAGTAATTCTATATCGTATGGAATAGTTTCAATTTAGATTAAATCCCAAAAAGTGTGCATTTGGAGTCACCTCTGGAAAACTCATAGGATTTATCATTTTAGTTAAAGGAATAGAAGTGGACCCAAAAAAAGTTCAAGCAATAATGGATATGCCGCCTCCCAAAAACATCAGTCAAATGAGGAGTCTTCAAGGATGCCTTCAATCTATAAGGAGGTTTATTTCACAACTGGCTGATAGAGCCCAACCCTTTAACAAGAATTTATACAAAGGGGTTAAATGTGTCTAGAATGAAGAATATTAGCAACGCATGGAACAAATCAAGCAATACTTGGCCAATCCTCCAATCTTAATGCCTCCTACCCCAGGAAAACCACTCATATTGTATGTGTCAGCAACAAAATCTTCCCTGGGGGCATTATTGGCTCAACTTGATGATACTGGAAAAGAAAGAGCTATCTATTACATCAGTCATACTCTTGTGTCATATGAGGTCAATTACACTAGTATTGAAAAATCTTGCCTAGCAGTGGTGTTTGCTTCCCAAAAGTTGTGACATTACATGCCTGCACATACAATACACCTCATTGCAAAAATTGATCCTCTCAAATATTTACTTGGTAAGGCTGCTCTCACAGGTAGACTTGCTAAGTGGATGATGATCCTATTAGAATTTGACATAGAGTATGTTGAGCGTAAGGCTATAAAAGGACAAGCCATTGCAGACCAATTAGTTGATTTTCCAATACAAGACAAAGCACCAATTCAAGTTGAATTTCCAAATGAGAACATAATGTACATGACTGAAAGAACATGGAAGATGTTCTTTGATGGCTCTTTCATGCAAAATGGTTCAGGAGCAAGAGTGTTGTTTGTTTCTCCTCATGGGTACACAATTCCCAAGTCCTACAAACTATTGTTCCCATGCACAAATAACATTGTTGAGTATGAGGCCTTGACAAATGGACTAAAAATGGCTATAGAGTGGAGAATCATAGAGCTGCATATCTATGGGGATTCACAACTAATAGTCAACCAAGTTAATGAAGAATACCAAACCAAAGATGAAAAACTGGTACCCTACAAGAAAATGGTTGATTCATTGTGACGATACTTCACCTTTGTTACATTTCAACAAATCCCTAGAGTAGAAAACAAAGTAGCTGATGCTATGGCTACATTGGCTTCACTTCTTTAGCTAGAACAACATGATTCTAGATTTGAATTCTTATTGGAAGAGCTACGCTACCCTATCTATGACTCCCAAGAAAGCCAAGTTGTTTGTACCCTTATTGGTCATGATTCATCCTACTATGGTGCCATTTACTCATACCTCCATGATGGTACTATTCCTGAAACCTTTAATCATTCTGAATGAGGAAACCTAATATGAAATGCCTCTCACCACACCCTTATCTTTGGTGATCTGTATAGGAGGGGTTTAGATGGGACACTTCTTAGGTGTTTAGAGAACAATGATTCCAACCAAGCGTTAGTTGGCATTCATGAGGGCATTTGTGGCAGACATTCTAATGGTCTTGCCATGGCCCAAAGGTTGCTTAGGGCGGGGTACTATTGGCCTGCCACATAGACAGATGCAGTAGCTTTTGCTAAATCTTGTGAAAAGTGTCAGAAACATGGTAACTTGATACATGCTCCAGGTAGGGAGCTTATTCCTTCTATTTCTCATTGGCCATTTCAGCACTGGGCCTTTGACCTTGTTGGGTAGATTCATCCCAACTCATTAGGTGGACACAAATTCATTATCACTACTACTGATTACTTTACCAAATGGGTAGAAGCTATCCCACTTTCTATTGCCTCAAGCAAGATAGTTTCTTTGTTTATTTTGAACCATATCATCTATCGATATGGAGTGCCTTCTAAAATAATCACTGACAATGGAGGTCAGTTTAAAAAAAAGGACCTTAAGCATCTCTACAAGAAATTCAAGATAAAATAGCATTGGTCCTCCATTTATTTCCCGCAAGGAAATGGACAAGAGGCTTCGAATAAGACCATTCTTAAAATTCTCCATAGAACAGTTCACAAGAATGGTAGAGATTGGCATCTATAGATAAATCTAGCCTTGTGGGCCTACAAAATGAGTATTCATACTCCAACATGGGCTACTCCTTTTTCCCTCACTTATGGTGCTGAAGTAGTGTTACCTTTAGAGGTGGAGATTCCTTCTCTTAGAGTTTCCCTTAAAAGTTTAGTAACAAATGAAGACTACCACGCCATGAGACTTCAAGAACTAGAACTTCTAGATGAAAAGTGTAAAGCATCTTTTGATCACATGAGAGTTTACCAAAATCATATGTCCAAAGCATTCAACAAGAAGGTTCACCCTAGAGAATTTAAAGTGGGGGATCTTGTCCTACGAGAAAACCCTAAGAACCAACAACATAGAGAGCAAAAGGGAAAATTCAAACCCAATTGGCTTGGACCATACATCATTACTATTGCTTTTGGTACAGGTGCTTATTTACTATCTGATCTAGAGGGGGAGCAACTCCCTAATCCTATCAATGTTTTGCACCTCAAGAAGTTCTATCCATGATGCCTATTTTTTCTGGGGGCATCCTTTGTACATATTTATTAATCCTAAAAAAATTCCAAAAAAATTCATATATGATGCTGAAAAAATCCTAAAAAGCATATAAAATCCTGAAAAAAACACAAAAAATTCAAAAATTTGAAAATTCAAAAAAAATAGAAAAAGTGCCTTGGTTAAAACCTAGAAACAAGCGCCTTGGTAGCAAAAATATAAAAAAATTGAAAAAATCAAAAAAATCTCCAAGTGGTGAAAACCTAGAAATAGACGCTACTTGAGGCCTTTGGACCCTTCTTTCTTAGCATGCATCCTTGACACTTAGCCTCTCTCCATCATGCCTTGACCTTGTTGCCTTGGTTTGGAATTGGTCTTTGTCTTTGTCTAGGGGGCATAACTATGTTAGCTCTGGTCTCTAGGATGTGTTGGTCTTTTGCAAACGGTGTTTTTTAGCACCACCCAAAACTATGTTTTTTAACACTACCCTAGCATCGTGTGTTTCTCAACACTTATCAGATATCTTACCTATAGTCTAGCATGATATGGTATTTCTCACTAACAGATGTGATACTCAAAGTTTGACTCTATGACCTAGACACACGCACTTAAACACTTGACTCGCTGAGACTTGTTTGACTTTATTTCTTTGTGTGATGTCTATGATAATTTTTTTGATGAGTTTTCTTTCCCTAAGAAGTTTTTGATGATGCATAGCTAGAAGACTAAGGGCATGAGGACATGTTTTATTTCTTTTTCTACTTGTGGGTATATTTTGTTGGTCCTAACTGTCATTAGCATTTATGCTTGTTCCACTTGAGAAAGGGATCTACAAGGTATTATCCTTGACTATCTTCGCAAGTGCATACTTCTAGCCATCTTGACTTTCCCTATGTCTCGATGCAAGTATAATCTTGCTATATCAAAGTTAGGTAATCTCACTGCACTAGTCATCTTGACCTATATATCTTTGATGCCTAGGTGGGATTCCCACATATCTATCTGATATAGATCATATTCAGATTCACATAGTCATACTAGTGTGCATTGTATGATCTTGCAACGCTACCAATAACACTCGATGATGAAAATTAGAGTCTAATAAGCTTTGTGACCTTGCAAGTAAACCACTTTTCATAGTAGCTTGTATTTTTAGGTTCATGTTAGTTAGTTTTGCATCTTGCATATGGAGAGAGCTCTCCTTTCATCTTTCGTGGACCTATCAGTCAATTGCACTCACCTTTCCTTTTCTCGATCATGTCTTTCGCTCCTTGTCTTTAACATCATGTCCTTTTTCCTGTCATCACAAGGGGTTAATCTTATCATCATATCTATCCTAAAGAGATCATTTTCAGAAACATAAGTCTATATCATAAATATGAGAACTAAAACATATATCTATGAGAGAGATTATACATGAGCATATATGAAAAACATTTTGAGCAATATGACAAGACAACATAAAAAATAAAACATCCATCACAAGTGGGACAAGTACACAAGATATATTGTCAATCTAGTGATCTCATATATATTAAAATGTGTCATGATACAATGTGGGATACAAAAATATAGATAAAATCTCAGGATATGTCTCTATACATCTATCTAACCTAGACCTAAGACTCACTGGCACCATCATATGGTGCTGGTGGTGGAGGAGGTGGTGCCATGTCTGGTACCATATTGGATCTCCCAACAATAGCCAAGTAGGGTGGTGCTCTCTGACCCTATGGAATAGCATGTATATAGAGACCATGATAATATGCAGCTCATGCTACCTCTCTCCAGCTCTCTGCAGTAGCAACATGTATGACCCTCTCTCACCGCTCGATCTCTACTCTCAGATTAGTCACCTGCTAGTCTCTAATAGCTATGGTGATTCGCAGCTGCTGCATATCTATCTCCAAGACCTAAATCCTAGCTCTCAGGTCCTCTCCCCCTGCAGGCTCATCCTACCTAACATCCACCTGGTGGCGAGCTAGCCTCACCCCGTCATCATCCTCATCTACGGAACCCTGTCCCCATGACCATTTTCAGCCACTTGATCGAGAGCTCTATCCAGTCTCTCTCCCTCTCCATCTCCCTCCTCCATCTCCTACGTCCCTGTCATCTTCATCGTCCCCCTATGCTACTAGCTGTGCATCAGGTATAGTGAACCTAGGGAACGGGAACCTCCATCACTCTGCCCTATAGGCTACATCAGCCCCTACATCTACCATGTCTGGGAGGTAGTCCCATGGCTCCTAGAATATCATAGCTTTATCCTGTACTACCTACTGGTAATCCAGCATCAGCATCCAACCCTAGCCCTCCTCATCCCTAACTCAAGCATATGTGGTAGTCTCAATGGGTACTCTCTACTGGTGCCCGAACTGTCTCCAGACACGGGTGATTACAAATCTCTCCACAATATTGACATGCCAACCTACCAGTGGCCAACTGCATAGCATATCATCCAACTCATCCTAGTCACCCCACTTCTCGTATGCCCTGTATGGTCTCCACTGGAATGAGGTGAGCTCATCCAATACCTGGCAATAATATGTGACATCTCCGCTATGTGGCTAGGAGATGAACCCTATGTACCTGTATATGTAGGGGTGTCTCCGCTCCCTCAGCTACACTCATGGTCACACTACAGCAATGTGCTCCCATGCCCATATTTGAGCGAGAATGACTCCACATGCCCAGGTCCTACTCTCCTGATAGACTATCTCATGGAGCTCATGGTACATGTCTACAAGGATGGCTGGCCCCCATGCCATTCACGATGGGTGAGCAATCAAATCTGCCACTAACCTCCCCCAGCCCAACAAAAAACCCTTCTGACTCCTATCAGTAATAAGGGCCTATGTAACAATAGAATAAATGATGCATGGCATCAGGAAATCCCTACCAAACTCCTCGACTAACCGATCCCAGCTCAAATGCCTATCAATAATAGTAACATCCTAAAACATATCCTACATGATCTGCCTCCCCTTTGTCAGATCCTAATCATAGTACACCTATGCCAACAAACAATCATGTCAGTTTCTATCATATGGAAAATTTACATCTATGACTATCTATGAACATGATTACACTTACAGGATCTTCGCGGCTTGGAACCTGAAGGATCCGATAGAAATCCTCTAGGCTAATCATAGCCTCTCTAGTGGGCAAGTGAAAGGTGTTATTCTCATTGTTCCACCTCTCAACCAATACTATAAGCAACCCATGATCAGCCTAAATATGGGGCATCTACAACAAGTAGCCAAAATCCATCTCCCTCAGGTCTGCTCATACTAGATCATCAAGATCTTGAACACATCATAGACCAGTCACTAGAGGTGCTCTAACGAGCAGCACTGGAAAGTGCTCCTGCAAGCCATTTTAACCCAAACTAGATGATAGAACATATCATGATGGATGTATAAAATCAGTATAAAACATCTTAAAAGAAAACATTGTCAAGACCCATGTCATTTTACTCAAAAACATTAAAACATGTCATTTTTCTATACTGTGTGATACTATTTTTTGACTAAGTATCATCTGATACTTTCTTCAATAGCAGTGGGATGGTATCTTTTCCTACACTATTTCACATAGCATCACATGATATTTCATCTAGTATCATGCGATACTGGATTCAATATCGATGCAACCCTATTTTGACCCACAAAGTCTCGCACGATAAAGATCCTCAAAGGGTGTGATACTTGGAAAGTATCATATGCATTTTTGTACAAAGAAAATTTCAAAAGTTCTAAAAACTTTTAAAATGTGTTTTAAAATGACATTAACACTCATAAATGACCAAAAAAGTGAGTTTTTTCTGAAAACATACCGGGGCACCATACTGCGGGGGCCAGTTGTGCAACCGAGCAGCTCAAATCGATGCCTGTGGACCGGGATCACTACTTGCTAGGCCATTTTCTCTCTCTAAGATCTCAAGATTCTCAAATCACTAAAAGACAAATGATTTTGAAAATAACCTTTTTACCCCCTTATATAGCATTTTAACTTTTTGACCTAATTTTCAAAGCACCTTGGAATTGCGCAAAAATTGCACCCCTAGCTAATTTCGACGTCCTGGATCCATCTTTGGGATTCAAAATCAAAATTCGAGTTCATCTTGATAGTCAAAAACACATTTCAAAATTTTCACCCTCTTCTGCACAGTTGGCTAACCATTTGAGGCTTGATCCTTTGATCTTTATTGGGGCACCTTCATTTCTTCATCCCCATCTCTTTCAAACTCCTAGTCTTTCATTCATTTTCATCCAATTCATCTCTTTGAGGTTTGAATTCATTTTTATCCTATATTTTTCTTAGTCAAACCTAGTTAATCTAGGGCATGTCTTCACTACTTGATGGTTATCCTATCGGTCTTTCACCTTCGATTGTGATTTCTAGTGACTTGATCAAGTTTATCAATTTGTTGTTCTCCTCTACCTAATTTTAATTTCAATTTCGAGGGGGTAATACCTATCAGCTTTAATCTTTGATTAAGCTTATCTATCAGCTCAGCTTGATATTCTTATCTCTTATTTGATACTTGATTATCACCTAGCTATACAGGTGTTGGTCTTGTCTTTCAGCTTATCTTTGTCAGCTTTTGCTTATACTTGTCCTGATATGTTCCCATTCGTCGAACAGATGTCTAGATTGTTTTGTGATCCCAAATCAATCTTACATTTCAATTCCATTCTTTGACCACATGTGATCCCAAATCGATCTCACATTAGTCAAAGAGGGGCAAATGTATGCACCCTAAAATGGTCGCCTAGACTTTGGGCCCCCATTCAGTAATTTATCAAATCCCTGAATTAATATTTTCAAAAATCAACATTTTTCAAATATCAATTTCCTTGATCAAATCCTATTCTATCATTTTTTATTATTTGCCTTGGGCTAACCATTTTATCCTAAAGTCTTTATTTATTTAAAAGAAATTTCCTCCCCTTTTAATAAATAAAAAGCCCCCACTTTTCCTCTTATCCTAAGTTGCACAAATAAAGCATTATTCTTATTTTATAAAATGAAGAAAAGCACTTTTTGTCTCATATGGGGCACAAAAGTCAACTCTTATTTTCTCATTGGAGGATACTTGTGCACATGGATTGCTCCTCTTTCAAGCTCCACCCTTGATTAAATCTTTTTCCTCTTAATCTCCATGGTCCATTCTTTCTCATTTCTTATAAAAGGAGAGCTCTTTTCTCATTCTAGGATCCATCTTTTGAATACTAACCTTATGCTACAGGATTGCTTGGAGACTTTGGAGCTTTTGGAGTTGCATTCTTGCATTCTAGTTTCATTTTTTTCATCATAGCTTTCATGGCATCTAGCTTAGTTTCCTTTATGTTTTAGATTAGCTCACATAGCTTAATTAGCAAGGGCTTGTAATACTTTCCTTCCATAGCTTAGCTTGCATTGCATTGCATTCTCATTGATTCTTGAGGATATTGGCATTCTGGCCCTTGTCTCATTGAATCTCCCATTGTGTGGTTTACTAGAAAGGTTGCATGTTTCAATAGCTCTAGCTGAGAGCAATATTCAAACAATCTTGTGACTCCATACCTAGGGAGCTCTAGGTCACTTTCTCAAGGTTTCCCATTCATGGATTCCCTTGGAAGTAATGACTTAGAGAAGTGCACTTTTTAGTGTGTACACTTATACCTCTTTAAAAAAGGACAATTAAAAGGTTTCCCCTTCCCCCAAAAAATATTTGGGGTGCTACCTCAAACCCCATTTGGTGCCATCACTTATGGGATAATACATTGGCCTTTAAATGACTTGTTTATGCATCATTTACTTATTCTATTATAGTATTTTTGTAGTGTCAGAAAATGGAAGCACTTCCATTTAGGACTGGTTTATCCCACTGAGTAAGTGGTTTGGGATCATGTCAAACACCTTGAATGGGTCTTTGACTTGGATCTGGCTTTTTCCCCTATTCTATCCCATCTTCCACTTCTTTTATGCATAATTCTGGCATCCTGAATTGTAACTCTGAGATTCTTGACCTCAGGGTCAAGGTCAACCTTTTACGTCAAGTTCAACCTTGACCCTATCCTAGGTCAAGGTTGACCTTGACCTTGATCCAAGGTCCAAATTTCAAGATCCCAAAGTTTCTGGATGTTAGGTGTATACACCCTAAAATGGTCGCCTAGACTTTTGGCCCCATTTATTAAATTATCAAATTCCCGAATCAATACTTTGCAAAATTCAAATCAATTCCTTTGATCAATCCTAATTAATTTAATCATTTCAATATTTCCTAAGGTTTGATCAATTTATTTAATTAAAAGAAATATTCTCTCTTAAATAAATAAAATAGCCTTATTTAATTGAAAGAAATATCTTTTAAATAAAATAATTTTATTTAATTAAAATCCCTTTTAATTAAATGATTTTATCTTGTTTAAATAATATTTCCATTTTAAATATATAATGTTATCTTATTTAATTAAAAGAGAATCATTCTTTTAAATAAATAAATAAATAATCCACTTAAAGCTCTTTGTGATGAAAAAAGGAAACAAATAATTAAAATAAATAAAATTCATTTTTCTCTCCACACTTTCTAAAAATGAGCTTTGTTTCCTCTTTTTCGATTTATCCCACATTGCTCTTGGAGATGCATTCTCTTCCACAGTTTCTTATATAAGGAGCCCTCTCCTTCTCATTTTAGATCCAAAATTTTCATACTATTGTTATGTTGCAGGTTTTCTTGGCGATATTTGGAGTTTTGAAGATTATAGCATTTTAGCTTGCATATTTACATATAGATTAATCTTCATAGCATCTTAGCTTAGTCTCTTTCATTGTTTTAGCTTAATCTTCATATGGTTTAATTAGCAAAGGAGAGTAAAACTTCCATTTCAATAGAATAGTTTGCTTCTTTGCATTGCTATCATCTAGATTAGTTTCATTTACATGCAATAACTTGAAGATCAATGGAGATTAGCATTCTTGCTTCTCATCCTTGAATCTCTCATTTCTTGGTGTACTTGCATGGGTTAACAAGGTCAATCTGAGGGCCTCATACACAACCTTTGCACTCCATGAATAGAGAGCTTTGAATCGATATTTGAGACCTCACTATTGAGTATTTTTCAATGTAATGATTCACAGAAGTGTGACTACTTTCTAGCACACATTTTTTGGTGCCCACCGTGGGGAAGAACGGCTCTATTTTGTCCTTCTTTTTATACATTTCCACTGCTTGTTCTAGTGTTTTTGAAATAGTTTTTGAGGTCAAGGATGTTATTCTCTATGGGACGTTATTTTTTGTTTCTTTTTGCCTGCAAAAAAGAAAAAAAAATTTAGCACTTTTTCTATCAAAATTGTGATTTTTAATTTTTTGTCTGTACTTCCATACATCACTATTACAGAATCTCACATGAAGTTTCTCACTGTATCATAAGAAGTTTTGCTGGTACTAGCACTTCTATGCATGACAAAGGTGTTTTCTTGTGCGAGTCTATGTACTTTCTCGCACAAGCCTTCATACTTTCTCGTGCGGGCTTGTGCTTTCTCGCGTGTGGTTCGGTACTTTCTCACATGGCCCTGAGTACTATCTCACGTGGAATTCCATGATGGCAAAGATAGAATTTGTAGATTTATAATTTCAGATTATTGATTTCTAATGCTTACGGTTTGCTGTTGGTTTGTCTTGATTTTGTACTTTCGGATGTGTGCTAAATTCTAGATTGCAGATCTTTGGACCTAAGGTGAGTTACTACAAGCTCTATAACATTTGGATTTTGGACATAAAATTAATCTCTTGTGTGTTTGGCTTAAGTGATTTAACGCTTCCATAAACCACATTTTGATTTTGGACGCTAAAAATAATATAGATTCATTTCTTGCATAAGTGTTCCACATAGATAAGTAGGCCCTATTAACACTATTCGTGGTTCTTGAGAGAGTGGGTTTCTAGAGAAACTCTTCTCAATGAGAGAATCCTTGTAGGTAGGGAGGTTACTAGAACTGTCTTTGCGTTCTACTAGATTTGTATTCTTTGACTTTTTGATTGATGCATCCTCTATCCGAAGAGGTTGATAGATCATGAGTTATTGACATTAAAAATCTTGGCGAGATATTTTTAGTCTTAGCATGTCAGAATGAATCTATCTTCTATGTTTGGGTGAAGAGAAAAGGATAGAGGATTATGCTCTACTCCCTTTTTGGGTAGTAACAGAAACTCAAACCCTTGGATCTAAGCCAAGTCCCCATGTGGTCCTTGTTGTGAGTCACCTTTTAGAGAGGGTTAACCATAGTGGACATTCCCTTCATTGGGTAAACCACGTTGATGGAACCTCAAGCGGTAATAGCCACTTTTGCTGTGGTAGTGACAATTGCTATACAAATGTCCTTGTGGAAGAAATCTCCACAGGTACAGTTTCTTGATGGGCTGTCAGATCTCCTCAGCATTTTGATTGATTAAGTTCTCAGAATGTGTCAAAACCTTGGTGCGTCTAGATTGGAGTTCACCTTCTTGAAATTGTAAAAGTTCCAGAGTCAAGCCATTATCAAAAACCATAATGCAGCCAAATTTTTCTTTTTAGGACTATGTGTGTGATTGGAAAAACATTTTGGAGAACATACACAAGTAGTATCTTTAAGGAATAGCATACTAAGTCAATATTCATGTTCATGAGCAAGGCTGCTTTGTCCCTTGCTCATTGTTTGAAGACGTTTGCTTACTGAAACTCCATGGTTGTTGTTCTATGTGCTTGATAAATGCTAAAAATTTGTTAATATGCTTGGTTAATCTTTTAAAATGAACAAAAAAATTGAGTTCCTGAGTTTACAAACTTGTTGATTAAGCGACCTAATCCTATTTCATCACCTAGCTATGCACATTCTCACATGAGCCTAGTATTTTCTCACGTGAGATTTCATTTCCTCATGCGGGACTACATTCCCTTGCATGAACCTGTACCCTAGTTTGTCAAAACAATGAGCTATTTTCAGTCATTTTCAGTCCTCTGTAGTTGATCTAGATCAAATTAGGCTACTCACCCTATTGTTGGAAACCTATTTTCACTTAGGATTCTTTTATTTTTGACCTCTTGAATTAGTGACCTCTGATTTTACAAGTAACCTTGCTTGGAATTAGTAAGTCAGAAATTGTCCTTGTTGAGTAGATACACCTTTAGATTCTTTGATAACATACTTGCAGAGTCTTAGTAGTCTCTTGTCCAATTCACTTCCACCCAAAATCAATTTCAATCAGATATAACTTGGTTAAAATCATCCTCCTAATCCATATGTGCTAGGATACTTATCCATTGATTGGGCACCTCTGTGGAAGTGTTGATTGACACCTTTTGCAATTTTCTATCTCACCATCTCTCTTTTGGACAATTGAACATTTTTACTATCCTAGTTTGATACCAATGTATCTTAGGGTCATCTTATCACTGAGTGCTTTTCCTTTCATGTTGGTTACGACAAGGTATCAAGTGAGTCAAGGGAAATGACCTCAAGTTGTCTTTAATCAATTACCCCCAGTCCAAACTCATCAAAAGCATAAGGGAAAGGAACCCATATTTGGCCAATCACCTAGGAGAAAATATACTAAATTGAGGACCCCCTTAGCATCTTCCCATTCAGGTATGGATATGAGTTATACCATGACTCGGTGAGAGAGGGAAGCTATGGATCGAAACCTTGATGACCCCTACAAAAGACACTAAGACAACATTCTATTTGGTAATTCCTCTCATAACGCTCAACCTGGTTCACCCCCCATCAATACTAGGTACTGAGATGCACATCAAAGAGATAAAAGGCATGAGAGATGATTTCACCTAGAACAATGGTCACAACATGAAGACCAAGATAATGAACCTTGTGATACTCATGTTAATACAATGTATACCAATGACTTGTTCAAACAGTCAAGACCAAACTCACCACTTCAAACAACCTCAAGATATACAAGTGAAAGACTCAAATAGATTGAGTGTGAGAAGAAAGCCTTTTTAGATGAGCAAGCTATGAAGCAAGAAAAGTTTAGACAACTTGAGGTGAAGAGACAAGCTTTGTTAGAATTGGAAAGGAAAGCTTCTCAAGAAGAGCAAGATAGGCTTTTAGCCCAACAACTTAATACTCGATTCAACAATAGGGGTGCCAATAGTGGAAAAAACTCTCCTTCCTCCACTCCTTCTAGAACACCACGCAGTAGAAGGTGTTCAAGAACCCCTTCAAGATCTCCTAGTCCTAGAGGAAGAAGGACTTCACAGCATGCTCACTATAGGAGACAAACACCTCCTAGGCACTTGAGGTATCCTTCGCAATGTGCTCATCATAGTTCTCAACATGGGGGCAGTAGCTCAAACTTTGATCTTAATTCTCAGGACTTCATGAGAATGCAACAAGAGCCGCTCTTCCAACAATATGTGGAAAAGTACTTGGAACAAACCAAAGATAAGTTCCTCAAAAGTCTAATCAACAAGGGTGCAAGAGTCCCTTATAATTTTGATATGGATAACAAAATTAAGAAACAAAGTCCATCACAAGAAGAAGAAATATGACAAATGAAGAAAATGATGGAAAAAATTTTGGCACCTAAGAGTTCATTCTCACTAGACTTGATTTGTCCTAATCCTTTCGAAAAGAGTGTGAGCATGAAGGATTTTCCCAGAAGGGTTTAACTCCCTCAATATGACAAATATGATGGTAGTGGCGATCCACGTGATCATGTGTGCCAATTTTACACTATGAGCTTTGAGTTTCACCAAGATGACTCCTATCTGATGAGGTTATTCCCAAGGAGTCTTAAGGGGAAAGCAATGGAATGGTTTACCAACATAACTCCCCCCATCAAGACTTTCAAAGAGCTTGTTCATAGATTTGTTCAACACTTTGTGTACAATCTTTCAAGATCTGTCACTATGTTGGACCTATGTAACCTAAAGCAAAACCAAGGGGAATCCTTTGTCTCATTCTTGCAAAGATGGAGACAATAGTGCTCTTGTTATCCTAGGACCATTCATGAAGATGAGAAAATTGACATCCTTGTCAACAACTTAGTGCCTGAAATATGGTATGAGGTTCAAAAGATGATCTTCAATTCCTTCGACAACATGGTTGAAACTTCGTGTAGAATTGAGGATGTTTTAAAAGAGCAAGGAATTTTGACCATACATGGCAACAATAACAACAATGGTCAAAACAATAATAATTCCAGCAAGGATAAGGGGAAGAATGTGCATTGGAACAAAAACAAACAAGTGGTCAATGATGGAGTTGTGGACTCCACCCAACCTCAGGATCAAGGTGTCATCCACTTGTCTAGTGCAGTTCAAGCTATGAAGCTCAATACACCTCCTCAACAAGAGAGTAGGCCAAGGTATCAAGATAAGCCCAAGAAGGAAAAATGTCAATTCACAAAACTTGGTGACTCATATGAGGATGTTTTCAAAATGCTCATTGCCAACAATCTTGTGCATCCACAAGATCCCACAAAGCATTACACACCTGATATTAAGCCACATTGGTGGGATGAGAAAGCTTTCTGCAAGTTTCATAATGCCATTGGGCATACCATTGAGAATTGTTGGAAACTCAAGCACATTATCCAAGATCTCATTGAGAGTGGAAAGCTTAAGGTGGATGGACTGAACACTAATGCAGACCATAAGGCTTTCAAGGAGCCCTTGCCCAAATATGAGAAGGGAGACCTTTTACATCAATTTCAACCTTGACCTTGGCCTAGGTCAAGGTTGACCTTGACCTTGATCCAAGGTCCAAATTTCAAGATCCCAAAGTTTTTGGATGTTAGGTTTCGGAAAGATTTATTTCCTGCTTTCGGGTCGGCTATTTTGGGCTTCGAAATGGTAAACTCTTAAATTATATTTAATTTAGGTCCATTTCTAGGTGTAAAGGTTTAAATGGGAATTTAATTCTCCTATGTAGGCCTCTCTAGAAGTTTTTTCCCTAGACTAGTATAAAAGGAAGCCTTCCTCTCTCATTTCAAGTGATCATCTTTTTCAATCAATCATCATCTTTCATATCTCTCAAGAAAGAAAAATCAAGCAATCAAGAAGCAAGAAAGAAGGAGAAGGAAAGCATTCAATAATTCATTCATCTTCAAGCATTCAAGCATTCAAGATTCAATTCATCAAGGAGATCCATTGGTAGCCATTGAAGGATTCAATCTCTATGGAGCCCTCTTGTTGAAGACTTCTCCATCCACATTCATTCAAGCTTCTTCCTATTCCAAGATCCATTCAAGATTGGTGTTGAAGATCTCAAGTCAATTGATTTGAGACATCTTGCATCCAATTCTACATTCATTTGGAGCATCCATACTTGTGGATTCAAGGATTCGAATCCTCCACAAGGGTTTCAACATAGGCAAGGTGAATTGTTTCATTTACTTTGTTTATTATGAAAATTTCAATTCAATTTCAAGTTTAATTCCTAAATTGGGGTTTGACCAAGGCAAACCTCTCCTCCCAACAAACAAAACTATTTTTCTTGCAGGAACAGGTATGAAACAACGAAATATAGTGCAGATCTGGACACCCTTTTTGGAAAACTTTTAGGATCCATTAACAAAAATTTTGTTGGAGCAGCTTAGGTCAAGGTCAACATAAAGGGGTCAAGGTCGACCTTTCTACCTAGGTCAAGGTTGACCTTTCTCAAAAAATCAAAAGGTTTCTGGGTTTTCTCTATCTCTATGTTTCCAAGCTAGATTCAGTTGCATAATTTCCTAAAACTGAGTACAAACACCATAAAATAGCATTTTCCAGATCTGTCATATTTTGAGGTTAGTATTTTTATTTAATTCAATTAAGATTCCAATACTTCCTTCCATGACGGACTATAAGATTTTCTCCTTTCTTCTTATTCTTCATCGATTGATTCATTTATGCATTGACCATTCTCTTATGGTTAATCAATTTGGATCTTTCCTTTGGAAATTTGGGGTTAAGAAGAAGATTTTACCTTCCCCAATCCTATATATCTTACATTACACCTTGATCTCCCTTTCTATACATTACATTTTTCTAACATCTATATTTTATATCTTACAATTTTAAAGATTCACTTATTTTCTTCTTTTATTAGTTCAATTTATAATTTTATTGAAGGTATTAGTAATGTTCCTTTTCACACATGTGATGGTTATTTATCTCTTCCTGTGTCCCTATATGTCTTTGATCCATCTTGTAAAATCTCTTTTATTAAAGAATATATTTTGTTGCATGAAGATGAGATCATTGATACATTTCTTAATGTTACTCTACCATATCTTCATTCAAATGCACTCTCTTATAGAGAAGATGCAATATTAAATGGATAATCTCAACTCACATATGAACTCACATGAGTTGATGTTGAGCATAAATTTGTTAATTAAATTGTTGTCTTTGTTATCCCTAAAATTCCTAAGAGAAAAACAAAATCTATTTTAATGGAGATGATCCACAACCAAAGTTAAAGATGGTTAGGACCACTAGTGGTGACCCTTCCATGGTTCATCCTATGCATCCTCTCTCTAATTGTTGTCTTTCTCTAAGTTCCAAGATGTGCGTGGCTACTAATTATAAAATAAATTCTCATAGTTATCATACTAGTGGGATCAAACAAAACATTAATATTCCTACATCTCTTCCATATTATCAATCTATTATCTCATTTGATTCTAACTTGCATCCTCAATCCATAGTAGAGTTTGATCTTGTAGAGAAACTTCAAGTTACACCCACTAATATATCTCTATGGTATCTTCCTTAAACTTCTTTGTATGATGGTATTCTTTAGGAGGCTCTGCAAAATATCCTTGTACCATCTTCCACTAGACTAGGTGATGCAAATGTTTTATTGGATTGTACATATCATCTGGTGCTTCAAACATTGCATTCCATTAGCATGAAATTCCATCCACTGAAGTACAAGATCAAGATGATCTATTAATGATAGTTCCTTTTGTAAATGACATTTGCATTAGACGTACTCTCAGTGATACTGGCTCAAAAATCAATATTTGTAGTATTGATATTTTACCTAAAATCAAAATGGATCCAAGTTATCTTTCAACTTATTCTATACCTATTCATGAGTTTAATAATGTTGGTTGAAAATCTCTGGGTACAATAACACTACCTTTGTAGCATGGACCCATTAATTTACCCACTATGGATTTGTACCATGGGTGTAGTCTCATCTACCTTGCATACATGTATCAAATTTATTCATAATAATCAAGTACTTAGGATAAACATTGATCATGCATCCCTCTATTATTATTAAAAGGTTGAGGATAATCAGTCTTCAAGTTGTACTACTTTTAAAAATCCAATTCCTTTATCATCATCAAGCACTGTTGCACCACCACGAGTCCCTAATCTTCATGGTGGAGCCAACTTTCCTTCTCAATCTAATGCATGTCCTGATTATGATCAGAGTCCTTTGGATGAAACCAATCGTATCGACCTTGACATTCCAAAGATTTCATTAACACTTTCCATTGGGGATGATCATTCTTCTATATTGCAAGATAGTGTGAACATTGTCAACTATGCCAATAATATTGATCCTCCCCCTTTTGAGGAGTTTCAATCATGCTATGTGATGAGAGCCATTTATGACCTATTTTATGCCATATTTAATCCATTTCATGTACCATCATATTCACTATCATCTATTATTGATTGTTTTTACTAATCAAAATTATTATTTTATGTCATGGAACATATAGATTTTTGCATTTTAATATGTGGGTGTAGATCTTCCTATCATCTATTTTATAAGAACTTCCTGTCGTATTTAAGACAAGAATGATTGAGTATAATACTCATATACAACTTATTTTTGTCATCATTTTAAAAGATGATGTGGTTCTCCATAGTGGCATTAATTTGACTATGTTTCCATATCTAAAGGTTGTCAGCTATTTTGGAATAGAATGACAATATTAATATTGTCTATTCATCGTCATTGTTATAACAAACCAATTTAAGATATTAAGTGGATGCCATCTGTATGATGAAAAATATAAAATTGAGAAGGAATATCAAATGTGTAGCAAGGAATTTTGAGGAAGGAAACTTGAGCATGGGAAATTTGTTTCTATTAGGAGGAAACTATGATTTTTTATTTTTTCTATTGTTGTAATAGATATAATTTTAGTGTATGGCCAGCAACTAAGGTTTTGTGTGCACCGTTCCTTCATCTTCTCAGTAGATATATTCCTCAAACAAAATTTTCCACGTTGGGTAACTCCTTTAATATCTAATAAAAGGAGGAAATCAATTTGTATATCATAATAAATATTAACTTGTGCGGTGGAGAGAGTAAAAAAAGATGTTATGCCTAAATCTGTCTTTTTTATGTAGTCAGTGAAAATCATCAAATATTTATGTTTCACACTTGTGGTTAGGATTGGCATAAATTGATAGATTTTTGGCCTCAAGCCAAAATTAATTATCTAAATTATTGTATGCAGTTGTTACATTCTATGTATATATAATCTATTTAACACAAATTTTTATATACACGGGACATATTTATGTTGGAAGTATTATTGGGAAACCAAGTTACTGAGAGGAGGGGGGGTGAATTAGTTATCCATAAACTTTTACACTTTGAAATCAATTCAACATATATATCATAAACATAAAATTCAATGCTGAAATAGATCTAACTACTAATCACATCCATGACAATAAAACACATAACACAAAGATTTGGTAACCCAGAAACCCTTGAAAGGTAAAACTGGGGTGGGGGTGACACCCACAAATCTTCACTACTAAAGCAATAAAGTGTGCC
This sequence comes from Chamaecyparis obtusa, assembly GCA_027943335.1. Classification (NCBI taxonomy): domain Eukaryota; kingdom Viridiplantae; phylum Streptophyta; class Pinopsida; order Cupressales; family Cupressaceae; genus Chamaecyparis; species Chamaecyparis obtusa. Next base: position 469,493 of record BSBK01001597.1, on the reverse strand, counting down.
TGTTAGGGTTACAAATTTTTTATCACTTCTAGTGATCTACCTTGTGAGGGGTCTGTCCTACTAAGAGCTTATAGACTTATAGAATCTACCTTGATTAAAGGATTTAAAACTTACAACTATGTAAGCACTTTGTTAAGATATTTACAAAGGTCTGTTAGGACCATTCTATTAAGAGATTTACCCTGATTCACTTTCTAGAATGTATCAGTACCTAATCTTTCAATTTGTACTTTAAATGTTGATAATAGATCTCCTCTTTCCAATTCTTATCTGATGTCAAAATCAAATATTACTCTATTATGTCCTTCACTTCTCTACTCAGTCACTCTTCCTAATCTATGCATCTGAAAATCAAAACACTGCTTCCTCTACATACATGTGAGATCTCCAAACTGTCACAATATTGAGATTTTGATGTCACCTTAAATAAACAATTGATCAAGCTCCTAGATCAAGATCAATGATCTAGATTCATCACGTATCTTTCTTAAACATTCCCATTTTTTGATTGATTACAACACTTACATAGGGATTAATGATTGAAATCACAATGCGTAATAAACTCCTTAATTCTCTCAACAATCATTAAATCATACATATAAGTTAGCCAAAGTGGTTTACCTAGGTGTTTGTGCCATTACAAACACATATACCAAAATTGGTTCACTCGGTATATGAAGTCTCTGATACTCGGTCAAAACTATTCTCCATATACTACCACTTGGTACTAACTCTTCTATGCAACTCGACATATATAATGCTTGGTAACTACTGGGGTACTCGGCAACCTCTAACTTGCTCAGCAGTAACTACTACTCAGTACATATACAAAATACAAGTCTATACATTACTCGACCTTAATAGGATGGCTCGGTCACAGTGATAACTGACCAACACTGCCTTGAAAATAACTAAGTATTTGACACTAATATACAACATGACTTGGAGATCAACAATATCCCCCTTTGACATTAGTGGCAAAAAGACTTTGTCATGACTTTACATTACATAGACAAAATACTACTTAGTACTTCAGTACTCCCCCTAAGACTGTGACTCAGTCTTCATTATGTATAGACATGACTCTAACATACAATGAGTATATATTACATTGCAAAATTATATGTCATACCTATATACATTACCATCTATCTTCCCCTTTTTGTCTTTATCTATCTCCTCCTTTGGTCTACTCTATTTCCCCCTTGTTTTTGTTACTTTGAGTTGCTGGGGTGTTGGGGTTATATAATATTTATCCAAAAATGGTTTTTGGAGTTGCAAAATCATTCCCAATGCATTTTCCCAACTAGATCTGATAGACTCCAAAACATGTATCTTGATTTCTAGCTAAGCAGCTAGATTAATCAAACTTTCTACAATAGAGATGAGGATCTCTCTGTACTAACTCTTTTGTTGATGCCAATTCTCTCTGCATGACCTCCAAATGAGGTATCAATATTATTTGTATAGAGATTAATTTGGTCCTTATCTTTCCATCATTAGTCATTAGCTCAGATAATCTCCCTTGTGCATGAGTCAACCCAGTGAAATGAATATAGCTGGAACTTGCATCCATGCTCAGTGAGTGCCCTATTGACTTCAAGTCTAATTACAGCTTCTCAATAAGCTGTTGATTCTCTTTTGTAAATGTCTATACATTGCATAGTTGCTTGTACAAATAATGAACATTTTGTACAACCTCTTCTAAGTTACTTACAAGGTTGAAAAGTTCAACCTGTTTCACTGCAATCTTTGTCGAAACCTTTTCAAGTACCTTGGTCTCAAAATTTCTCTTAGACCATTTTATTAGCTTCTCATTTGCTTCACTCTCATCATTTTTCACCTTTTTAAAAATATGTACCAATTTCTCTTGAAAGCATAGGTGAAGTTTCATTTATATCGTCTAACTCAAAAGCATCTACAAATATATCCTTAATTTCATGTAGTACCTACTTTTGTTGGTGTTCCCTTCTGAGTTACTCTTGCTTTCTCCTCTTCTTCAATAGATCTTGCAAAATTTACATCTATTCATAGGTTAAGTTATCAGTGTCCCATTTTGAAATCACTATAACTTCATCTAGTGTTACTTGAGTGCCAGGAGACTTGTCCTTTTTTCTTATGTAACTTCTTCTTCTTGGTCTCTGGTGCGCTACTACTCGAAAGTTGTACTAAGGCTTGAATAGCCTCTTTCTCCTTAGGTTCTTGACTCTCCTTGGTTACTTTGTGCTCAACCTCCTTTACTTCCTCAACATGAGGTCCTGAAACTTTTGTTGCAGACTTATCTACTTGTTCTTTTACTCTCACCTTTCCTTCACCTGTATTAATTTCAATATTTACCTCGATAGGTGTATGGAGTTTTGTTCTTGCCAGCTTACCTTGTTCCTCAGAAAATCTCATCCACATTGATTGAATTCTTATGTGTAGCCACTATAAATTTAGTGATGTCATTTGTGTATTTCATCTCCTCCTCATCATCATCATCATCCTTTTGTAGTATTAATTTTCTTTTCACTTTCTTCTTAGGATTGATCGACACAACTTTTGTTTGAACTTTTTTCCTTTTCCTTGAGCTCTCCCCTTTAGTATTCTTTACTAGTGTTTTCTTTTGTGGCTCAACAGCTATTGTAGTTGAAGCTGCTCTTGTTCTCGGTCTCATTGTTGCAGGAGGAGTAGGCTTGAGTTTTTTTTTTTCTTGTTAGCAGGCTCAGAATCCATTATCTATTTTCCCTTCTTTTGTGTAGCTACTTCCTCCTCTTCACTTTATTCAGACTCACTTGATTGGTCCTCACCCTGACCTTGTGTGATTGTTAGAGGTCCATTCTCCTCTTCTCCTTGTCCTAACATTTTCTCAAGGTTTTTCACTAACCTCTTTCTCTTCCTCTCTAAGGTTGCATGTTAGAAATAGGGAATACTAAGAGGGGGGGTGAATCAGTATTCTACAAACTTTATCTTTTTCCCAATTATGGATATAACAGATTATCTTTATACATGCATAACATAAGAATCTAAACAACATGCATAGAAAGAAAACTAAAGAACTCATAACACATTATTTATTCTCGAGGAAACCCTAGCCAAGGGAAAACCCCGGTGGGGATGGTACCCACAAAGATCCACTAATCAAAAGTATCATGTTAAGGATGTTGACCCTGTTAGGAGTCTATTACAAACATATAGTGTATCAGTCCTGATTAAGGGATTGTAGGCCTTGTTAGAAGCCTCAACAATGTTAGGAGTTGGTAGTACAAAATGTGATTACCAGATGAGCCCACTACCCAAACAAGTAATGTACAATATACACTAATTACAAAAATAGGTTAAGGTACATAACCTTATACTACTTGCATCAATATCTCTTCGCTACTCTTTCACTATCGCTATTACATATGCATCATATATTTCACATCATATCACTACTTCATTACATTTCATTACTTCATCATTCCTTTATGCTTTCAATTATAATTACATTTATACAAATAACTTTATCCAAGGTTTAACATCTAGGATGTCATCCCTTTATATTGTTAAGTCATTATTTTGATAAACAAAATAATTCTTTAACTCTTTAATTATTTCTTCATATTCTGTCCTGTCGACTTGACACTGTCTTCGATAAAACTGTCATAACTTCTTTCATACAGGTCATACTAACTTGCACTCTGAGATGGGTGTTCAATAGTCATCATAGAGTCTATGTTCAAGTGAAAAAGTACTGAACTTAATCCAATCAACATCGCAAACAAAAATTGTGTCCAGGTTCACTGGTAAAAATACTATCTCATACTTAGACAAATTTGCAATGCCCTCTATCATACTTGCTCTCTGACCTGTGCAATCTTCATGTGGATCATATGTTTCCATAATGACAACATCTATGTAATCAACTCAGCCAAATTGCCAACAATCTCCCCCTTTGTCATTGGTGGCAACATATGAGAAAATTGGCTAAGTGTACAACTTCAAAATCTCAAAATTGTGGCCATAGTATAAAATATATACTATCCTTATAACTCCTCAAAAAAATATTATCTCTAATATACTACTCCCCCTAAGAGTATCAATCCTTATCATATACTATCAATTTTCTGCTATATATATCTCCCCCTTTGACAACAATGACTAAATAAAGGTAAGGAGGGTTACAAAATTGTATCACAAAAAGATTATACCTTAATTCATTATTGCTAAGTTGGTAGGCTTGCAACACAATCTGAAAAATAAATCTTTATAGCTTCTAACTCCTTCTCCCATGATTTCTTAATGGAATTTGCCACATTGAGTAGTGTGCTCAGTCCATAAGATGCTATTTCACATGCTTGGAGGTTCTCAAAGTTGAACTTCTAAAAAAATGTCTTAGCTAAAAGACATTCTTCCAACTGCTCTTCAATAATGCTTAACTTCGTAGAAGTGTTCTCTCTCAAAAGAGTGAATCTTTTCATTTTTCTATCTCTCTCATCTTGCACAACTCTGATTTCATCATATAGCTTCCAAATTTTCTTCTCAACATCAAATACCTTCACATTGGGGCTAGAAAGAAGGTTAGTTTCATTCAGAATTTCTACTTCCTTCATCTTCATCTTCTGATCTTTCTGTTGTCAAGGTCTTTGATTTTGTACACTGTATGTACAAAGATTTTCCTGTTTCCAAATTCTTCCTCAAGTCCTTGATACAAATATCAAGATTGTTGATATCATTCCTGATATTCTAGCTGATGTTCAAAAGCATTTTGGCCTCATAGGCTGCTTGTGCTTTCACTTTTGCAATATCAGATAAGTTTGTGAATTCATTGTCAAAAGTGCTCATTACCTTCTTTGCTTTCTCCAGAGGGTTTGCTTCTGCAATTTGTGTAGTTACAATGCTTTGTAACTTCTCAGTAAGTTCCTTCAGGCATCCTTCAAGACTTTTCACTCTCCTATTCTTGCCAATGATTTTATTCAAGGATGTGATCAATTCCAACTGATCATCATCATCTACTTCCTTTCCCAAATGCTCAATCATAGATCCAATCTTATTCTTCTTTCCATTCTCAGGAGTAAGACTGATATCTTCTTTAGTGGGAATGGGTACTTGTTTTTCTATTACTGGGGGTTCTACAACTATTGTCTCTGTTGTCTCTTCTCCATTTGTAGTTTCATGTTCTTCATAGGCCAAATTGTCAACAATGTTCTCCAAATTCCTAAATACATTATCATCAGTATCCAAGGTGATCTTTGTTCCTTCTACATTCATGGTTTCATCTTCAATATTAATGGTTGGAGGAGAGGGAATGTCCTCTTGTTCTATCACACTTGCTTGCTCTGTTGCAACTGATGGTTCTCCAACATTTTCTGTCATAACCTTGATTATTGCTTGCTCTATCTTAGAATTAATTTCTTCATATCTACTTCCCATAATTTGAATGGTTCTCCTTTTGGTTCTCAAATGGGTGCTTAAGGATTTCATGATCTGACCTAGATGTGTTTCATCTCTTACTACACAAATCTTCCTTACAAGATTTTCTCTGATAGCTGTGTCTTCCTCTGTTGCTCTCTTTTTCCTATTCACAAGTTTATTGTACAAATCATCAGGTATCTGACCCTGAATTGTATCAAACTTCTTATTAGCCAAAATCATATGCTTTACCACTACATTTTCCAGATTAAGTCTCTCTGCATAATCATAAAGATCATAGTACTTATTCATTCTTGTAAAGTCTCCATCCTTAATGATCTATTCATTAAGCTTCTCAACTTTCGGTTTCCAAGATTTCTTCTTAATAGAAGTGACATCATCTTTGATTTCTACAATTTTTCTTGGAACTGGTTGCACTAAATTTTTCTATCTCTTTCCCGGTCCAGTAGCACTTTCCTTTTCTATTTTGCTAGGTGTGGAGGAAGTGGATCTAGTGGATATCTTTTCTTCTTGATCCTTCTCAATTTATTCCACTTTCACCGTCACTTGTGATACTTCCTAATGTGATGCAATTGATGATAAAGGTGGAATAGACAAAGCTTCTTTTTGTCCACTCTCTCTAATTGTTGCTGTTGTTTTCTTTGCTACTAAAAATTCATGCTCTATCATCCCTGTATCTTTTAGGATTTTTTTTATAGTACTCTCAACTCTTTTCTTAGACTACTTCTCTTCAAGTAAGGTCTTTGCGGAGTTGAAGTTCTCCTCAAAGGTTCCAAACTTGTTACACTGAGTGTCCAACTTACACTTAAGTAACCTGCTAACATACTCTTCTGTCTCTACCTCAGATATCTCATAGCCAAGAGGGTCTACGAACTCTGTTCTAGGTTCTACTGCTTCAATGTAGGTAAAGTCAGTATCCACCATAAAACATGTCATCTTTATACTTCTCTATAAGAGATTTTGGGATCCTTAATCTGCTAGACACAATATTCTGAAATGTCTTGATTACTAGTACTGCACTCTAATTTACTTTGCCAATAACATGTCTTCTGTACACTAGGTTAATCCTTTCCATTGTATTTTGGCCATTATTTCAGTCATTTCCAATGGTGTAAGGAAATCTCCTCAATAGATGAAAAAAAATATAGGTGATTAAGGATGAGAACCTAAACTGTGTATACTTAGTTTTCTTAATCTTCTCCAAATTCTCAAATAGTTGAATTCTCAGAATTTCACACATATCAATTTGTACCTTGTCAACACACATTAGATAAGTTGCATGTATCATTCTAGCTACCATGTCATCCTCTCTTGAGTTTGCACAAAACTTAGTGGTTAGGATCTTGCATAAGTATCTAACATCATCTTGTTTGATCTTACTAATCACAATTCCTCTACTATTATAGGATGAATTTGTGTTATCAATGACTATTTTCCTCATGTTTTCCTCATGTTTTTCTCATTTAAAGGAATAGCTCTAGTTTTAGATAATCTAGTGACTTCATGAATCAAATCAGTTGTGATATCTATCACTCTATCTTCTAACCAAAACTTCCCATTATGAATTCTGCTTAAGATAATCTTAGTACATTCTTCATTATCAAATTCATTCTGTAATACATACTTAACAATTTCATTATCTTCCAAATATTAAAATCCTTGTTTCAATGTCATATCCTAATTGTAGATCTTCTGATATTCATTTTTTAAATCACTATCACTGACAGTCTCTAGTTTGCATCCAAGATAACTTCTGACATTCTCTAGGTGTACAACTCCATCTGGTACGGATGATAAAGCTAACCTAGGATCATCTTCCAAGGTTTCTACTGGTTCCCTTTTCAACTTAGGTCTATTCTTATCTCTGACATTGTGTATTAAAGAAACATCCATAATTTCTTCTAATTCCTTTACTGATTTAAAGATCTATAAAGTAAAATACCTTGATTTCATGATTTTAGGGCTTGCGTAGATTCCGCACAAAATTCTTCTCCAAATCCTTGCAAAATGCTTCCAAACACTTCTCTTTGATCTTCTTAACACTTGATTTCACTTTGATGATCAAATAATACTGATCATGACCTTTTATTAATTTAATCTCATTTAGATCTGACATCACATTCAATTCTTTTGCAGCTTCTTTCCAAAAAGTTGTTTCTGCTAACCTGCAAATCTTAAAACTTCTTGTGATCTTGAAAAACATAATATTTTTCTTTGTGCTCTCAACCATAGCATTAGAACATCATAAACTACCTTGCATTAACTGTGCAAGAATCAGTTCATCATAAATCTACTTCTACACTAATCTAAGCTCCTATTCTAGCGTAATTTTCATAAAATTAAGTACTTTGAGATGGGTCAGGTAAAGATTAATTCTTACCTTTCAATACTTCACCTTCCTTATTACCTTCAATGTTGAATATGTCTCATTGATCTGTGCTTTTGATAAACTTCACTTCATCTAAATTACTATAGCATCCTTTGTGACTGTTACTTGCATCTTCATTTCTTCTTGCATGATTTTTGGGGTTAGGATTAGAATGAAAAACTCTATTTTTCATTTTACAAAACCTTGATGTATGTCCAATCTTGTTGCATATCTAACAAACAATTCCATTGTTTCCATATCTTGGTCCAGGCTTATTGATTTGTGATCTACAGTTTCTAGCAATGTATCCAACCTTGTTGCATCTATAACATATTACTCCATTTCTTCTATTCATATCTTCAGTAGGTTTCTTATCTGCATTGTTAGTATTCCTAAACATTCTACTACCATCATTATTCTCAATAAATTTAGGTTTCCTACATTCAATAGCTCTATGTCCAAAACCATGACAATTATAACAATAACCATTAAGAGGTTTAAATTGCTTACCTGTGCAATCTCTCTTTATATGACCAATAGTATTACAAGCAAAACATCTACCTTTGAATTCTTTTTGCATACCTTTGGGTGATTCCTCTTGCCTAGGTGATTCTTCTTCTTTAGGTGTATCTTCAGATTTCTTGATCTCATCAGACTTCTTCGCATCTATGCTTTCAGATATTTTCAGATCTAGTTCCTTGCTTTCATCATTTTCTTTAAAAGTTTTGAATCCAAGACTAGTCTTATCATAGAATGGTTTTTGATAAGATATTTGATCATCAATCTTCTCACTGGTTGAATATATCATTTCAAGTTGTTGTTTGGATTGAGTCAGTTCACCTTTCACAATCTTGTTGTATTTCTCAAGTTCAACATACTACAAATTGACTTTCTCAAGTTCAGATGTTACTTTACTAAGTTTAGATTTTAGTCCTTCATTTTCAGTCTTTAGACTTTCATTCTCAGATTTCAAATTTGCTTCATTCTTGCCATTTCCATCTTTCAAGCTAAGCTTTAGATTTGCTATCTTCAGTTCATGCTTAAGGATCTCATTTTCTTTTTCTAAATTGTCATCACAATCTTCAATAAAAACTTCAGATTCCTTTTCAGATCTCAGATCTTCCAACTTGTTTTTCAGTTTCTCAATGAGGTTCTTTGCATCATCATATTTTCTTTTCAAAGTATCTTTTTCAATAGTAAGCAAGTCAATATGTTCAAGAGATTCTTCAAGATTCTTTTGTAGTTGATCCATATCCATAGAGATCTTACTCAAGCTGCTAGGCTTTCCTTGTATGATTCTTTTTCGAGTAACTAAGCTCTGATACCAATTGTTAGAAATAGGGAATACTAAGAGGAGGGGGTGAATCAGTATTCTACAAACTTTATCTTTTCCCCAATTATGGATATAATAGATTATCTTTATACATGCATAACATAAGAAGCTAAACAACATGCATAACAATAAAACTAAAGAACTCATAACACATTATTTGTTCTCGAGGAAACCCTGGCCAAGGGAAAACCCCAATGGGGATGGTACCCACAAAGATCCACTAATCAAAAGTATCTTGTTAAGGATGTTGACCCTGTTAGGAGTCTATTACAAACATATAGTGTATTAGTCCTGATTAAGGGACTATAGGCCTTGTTAGAAGCCTCAACCCTGTTAGGAGTCGGCAGTACAAAATGTGATTACTAGATGAGCCCATTGCCCAAACAAGTAATTTACAATATGCACTGATTACAAAAATAGGTTAAGGTACATAACCTTATACTGCTTGCATCAATATCTCTTTGCTGCTCTTTCACTATCGCTATTACATATGCATCATATCACTGCTTCATTACATTTCATTACTTCATCATTCCTTTATTCTTTCAATTACAATTACATTTATACAAATAACTTTATCCAAGGGTTAACATATAGGATGTCATACCTTTATATTGTTAAGTCATTATTTTGATAAACAAAATAATCCGTTAACTCTTTACTAATTTTGTCTTCATATTATGTCCTGTCGGCTTGACACTGTCTTCGATAAAACTATCATAACTTCTTCCGTACATGTCATAGTGACTTGCACTCTAAGATGGGTGTTCAATAGTCATAATAGAGTCTATGTTCAAGTGAACAAGTACTGAACTTACTCCAATCAACATCGCAAACAAAAACTGTGTCCAGGTTCACTGGTAAAAATATTATCTCATACTTAGACAAATTTGCAATGTGCTATGTCATACTTGCTCTCTAACCTATGCGATCTTCATGTGGATCATATGTTGCCATAATGACAACATCTATGTAATCAACTCAGCCAAATTGCCAACATTTCATACTTTAAGCCCATTATTATCTTAGAATTAGCTTCTTCATATCTCCCAAAAGTCTTGGATTTACTATCAATTTCTTCTTCAAGTAAAGCAGTTATAGCTGCAGATGTTTCATCTATATTTACCTCATAGGGAAATGGTCTCAACCATGCTACTCTCAGTACAACAGCTTGTAAAAATGTATTTTTGGTGTCCACAAGAAAAAATACATCATCATAGAATTTCTCAACTAATGATACTGGAATTCTACTTCTTTTCCTCATTTTATTCTTAAACTCAACAAAATAGTTCTCCATCACACTATCAAAGTTATCTCCTAGTTGTTGAATAAAATTACTAATTTATTGTGTCACAGGTCGGTCCTGACTCCAAACTACATCTCCTATAGTAGGAAAAGTATTTTTATACATAGAAAAATATACAGACTATCAGGGATCCGAACTTACAGAGAGAGTTATTTTCTTTCCTAATTGATGATAGGTTCTTGGCCAATTGTGTCAGTTGCATCTCGAAAAGATCATATGTATGATCCTTCTTTTCAATTTTCCATGTCTGGTCCACTGCAATGCAAGGGATGTTATCCATCCTACTTGACTAGTAGAGCTTGTGTGCAATTACCCTTATTGCAAAATCAATCTCAAGATTTGTGATGGTGGAAATAGTCATTCCTCATTTATTCCATATTGCCACAGTGCTCTCTTGAATGACTTCCTTACTTTGACATCTCATAGTCTTCTTCTCGATAAGATTAGGGTATCCAATGACTCAGTGTATGATGTCCTTAGTGATCTTCACCGGCCCATTCTCCAACCATACTTGCATGTCGTGAACTCGATTCAAAAAATCTTGATCCATTCCATTTTAAAATTGTGAGGGAAGTCTAGGGCATGAACTAACCCTTTGTCAGCAATGTACTAATGCTCTGCCTTTAGCACTCCTTTCTCACATAATTTATTGTAACCCTCCCGCAACTCATAGTCTCCAATTTCACTAATCTTGCACATGTAGCATGCTCACACATTGTGGATCATCAAAACTTTAGGCGGGATTGATGACAACACTTCCAAAAGATCTCCCTTCACTGCACTCTTAGGTACAGCTCAGAAACTTGGTGGTTTTCATGCATCACTTTGACTAACTGAACATTTTTTACCTCCTTTCCCTGCTTCTTCAGTCCAATAGATGAACTTGATGCCATTTCTCAAATTAGGATTTGTAAAATAAATTTTGAGTAACTTGGTAATACTTGGTCTTAACAATACTTCAATATTTGTCGATGGTACGATGTTAGATCTTTACAAACTAACTTCAAACAAATCTCTCTTCTTAATCGCCTTTAAATCACTTTGCAAATTCTCAAAGCACTTGGTGAAATGAAAATAAATGGTAAAATTCATTATATAGATTCAAACGGTCAAATTAGATCTTCAATAAATGCTCCATACACTAGTAGGTATAATATAGTTGTCTCAGCCTTTGCATGATAGCTCAGTTAACACATTTCCACTTTAGCTTGGTCATTATAGGAGCTTGACACATACTGAGTGATTCGGTCACTATAGACATAACTACTTGTTAGGGTTAGTAAGAGTCACCATTAGGAAGTGTCTTTGACCCTTCATAGTACATTCATTTGAGGTCTAATCTAGTGCATTCCCTTGATGGTCTTCCCTTTCAGCAATCCTCCAAATGTGCATGTCCTTCAAGTTGTCAAGAAATAGCCTCCAAGTTTGTCAAGTTCAATTTTGGCTGTCCTTGGTTGAATCTTTTCCTAAGATTCATGCTTCTCATGAACCACTTCGAACCTCTTTGAACTCTGGTTCAAAGTATTTTGAAGTAGTTCAATGAATGATTATTTTTCTAATGTCTATTTTTTGCAAGTGGGCCCCGGCCTACATCACCTTTTTGTGGTGAACCACTTTGAACGCCTTTGAACCCCGGTTCAAAGTTTTTCAAAGAGGTTCGAGGACAGATAGCAGGCAGGGTCATAAGTGAAGTGACAGCTGATGGGACATATGACACAAGCTGATGGTGAAGTAATGGTCAAGTTATTAATATGGATAGCTTGGATTTGATGGAATCCACGGGGCATGCCTTAGATATGTTTCGAGTTGTGATTAGTGAAATCTCTAACATGAGTGAGAGATATTGCTTATAGGATGATTAATCATGTTATTAAATTTTTTAGATTTCAAGGATATCCTGCTACTAAGTCATTATTATTCACATCATTTTACATTAATGTTCCCGACTAATGCTCATTAAAGTCGACTATTCAGGGCACAATCTTTCAAAAATATAAACAGCTCTGTAAGTGTTCTCTTCTTGTTATATTTTTGCAAAGTCTCAGCTGTGGGAGAGGGAATTGTTTTGAGTTTGCATAAAATAGGTAGCCCCTAAAGCTCTTTTTCATTTCCTATTGTTGTTTGATAATATTGATTCAAGAGGGGGGGTTTATTTTTATTCCTGTGGGAGAGATGAGGACTAGTATGCATTTCTTCAGGAATGTCAAGAATATGCAGTGTCGAGCCCCTGTTGTCATAGATACAGACCTATTAGGTGTATTAGTAGAAAAAATGGCAATTGACCTCACAAACCATGCAACAGAAGATCATAGTCTAGAATTCCTATCAAGTGGATTATTGGAAGCCGCAGCTTTCCCTTTGTCAGCTATATGACTGGAGTTGGTTTAGCAATGTATTAATAGATATGATGTTACATCCAAGTGCATAATGAATGCAGAAGGCCAAACCCTTGTGCCAGTTAATAGAGAGACTATCATGGCTATTTTTAAAATCTCAGAGGAATCTCTCATCATTTTCACTCCCACCCAATCTCTAGCTCAGTATAGAGAAAACATAGATAAAAATTGTAGTCATGTGGCCCAGAAATGGACTCAAACTAATTATAAGGTAGGATCTAGGTTGCCTAAAGTCCTCACTAAAGACCATATGAAGCCACCTATTCATGACATGATAGTTTTGCTTCACCGGATTAGAGGTTCAGAGCAGGTTCTCCTCTATGAGGAGTGGATGTTCCACTTTATAGAAATAGTCTTGGACAGGAGGAAACATCTTGATTGGGTGGAGATTATCACCAGTTCCTTGAGGGACCAACTTAAACAAGCCTAGGCCATTAAGAAGGATTTATTTATGTCTTCCTATTTGATATATTATCTGGCATGCACATAGGATCTATCAGCCATTCAACATGTCCCTTGGAATGAAGACCTTTTCATCTATGAGTAATGTCCCTTATTAAGAAAGGATAAGATTTTAGAAGACTACAGGAAGGTTCATGATGTTTTTCTGGGAAGATTGTATCAACAATTGGTAGGAGTTCCAAACCAAAGAGTCTCATTGGAAGCACAGAAACTGGTTCAAGTCTATGAAAGTCTATACATTCAATTTCCATGTTTTACTTACATCAGGGTTGGAGGCTTTGATGAAGAACCTCTTAGGCTCCCAAGATATGCCTTTGACTATTTTATATTGGTAGAGGTTTGCAGACAATTGTTCATAGTAATTAAAAATACCCTGCCAGAAGAAAGATGGCCTTTTATCTTTCCAGTTAAGGTTGGCAACTTGGTCTGTAATAGTATGATGGATGCCTCGGTGATAGGAAGCAACCTGTTAAGTTTTCACTTGCAATTTTATGAGTTAAGAAGGGGTTTTGATAATAAGGGCTTTTCCAGACAAGTTTTAAGTCTAAGTAATTATCCATCACCCAGTTCACACCTGGAAGATCTATTGGAAGATCTTAGTGATGAAGAAGCAGTCTGGGAACAGGATCACTCAAGACTTGTTTTCCCATAGATCAAACTATTGCAGTTAAAGTTTGATCTAAAAGGAATAGAAGAAGATAGTTCTAAAACTGCGAGTTCAGATGTCATCAATATAGAAGCAAGAAGTCCTCTGGTCATAGATTGGAATAGAAAGAAGGAAGATGATATAAAATTAAGAGCCCAAACCATATTCAGGGTTACAAAGACCTGGTTGAAAGAAATGAGAAAGAAAGGAGCAAAGAACCCCCCTCTTGAAAGGCGTAGTATAGAATCAGCCCTAAAAAATGTGAAACATGTCTCATCTAATGTATCTCCTATGGTTCCTAATGTAGGTAAAGTCACATCTCCTAAGAAAAAGGTGGTTCCCAGTGAACATCCTACCATACCTAGATCGAGGCCTAGAACAAGATTGGAAAGGAATTCTCAGATGGCATCCTTAGGACCTGACTATCTGGATATTGAAATTGATGATGAGGATATTTCCTTTCCATTGGATCAACAAGAAAAGGCTCAAGAAATTCTCACCAGTAACACAAAAGTACCTTAGGTTGAGAGCACTCCTGTCAAGAGCCTAACAATCAAATAGTCACTGGTTCAGTTCCTCCTTGGTTAACTGAATCAATGAGTAAAAGGAAGAGTTATAAGCCCATTTCACTTCCTGTGAAAGAGATTGTCACCAAATATGCCACCTAGACTCCTAAAGCAAAAATAATGAAAAGTGATTGAAGATTATCTACTGATCCATCTGCTAGAAAGGTGACTGCAAAAATAGCAACCTTCAGGCCTAAAGAAGGAATTCAGGAACCAGAGGTGGAAGACTTTGAAGTCACTAAGATGGAATTAGGTGTTCTAACCAGGGACTCTAGAGATCATCTTTTTAAATTTTCAATTGATCATATGCTCAGGTAGTCACAAAATGATGGGAGAGAGAAACATGAGTTGAAACAGCTAGTATCTACCATGGTCAAGTTTCTTTCCTCACTCACTGATGTTGGAGCACTATCATTGGCCCACTCCCCACAAGACTTTGATCTGAATTCAGCTGCAAGCCAAAGGCTAGTGAAATAGATGCAACAGGGTAGAGTTCTGATGGAGGTCATGATATCTTGGATAAATAATGTAATTGATGAAGGGAGTGCTTTCATATGAGAGTTTATATCAACATGATTAGACGGGGAAGGATTATTGGGTGAGGTTCAAACTCTGGTCCCAAGCTGGGAAATAGAAGAAGAGAAATGCATAGTGGTTGTCATACAGATTCAAGAAATAGAGACATATGGAGTGACTTAGTTCTTAATAGAAAATTTGATGAAGTTGGTAGACCCTTGTATGATGTTCATCTTGAAGCATAATTTCAGTTGGAAAAACACAATGTTTAAAGCTGTGATTTCTCAAGCCAAAGAAATAGAGGAGGTACTAGATATGTATGTAGATGCCCTTAAAGACATCAAGATAGTAAATCCCTCAAGTATTTTATAGATTGATGAAGGTAATAGAGACATAGACACCATGGTCAAAGTCTTTATAGATACCATGAATGCTCTTGAAGAAATCAAGCACCGACGGTACAGGACTTCACCAAAGTAGCAAACGTGGAATCCATGTTGTTGTTGAATAGGGCTAGTTACCTAAATAGGTAGAGAGGATCAAGGAGTTAAGATGGGAGAAGAATGCGACTCGAGAAAAGCTGATAGGTCTAAAGAATCTACATTTTCAGCCAGCTCAGGAATTGGTGAACATGTTCTAAACCTAGAAGTTCCTACAAACAACCACGTCAGAAGGCCTTGGAGGGAATTAGCTTTTTTCGGGATTGCATTTACCTTTATTTTTGTTTTAAAAAACATGTGTTCTGAAACTCTCATTTTAGTTGTATAATTGGTTTTTAATGGCTTTTCTGGTGTTTGAGAGGCCGGGTTTTTCTAGAGGCTCTCTCGAACCTAGAACTATAAATGCTGGAGCATTGAACTGTGAAAGGGTTAGAAATTACAGATATAAAAATAGATAGTTTTTCTAAGTAGATAGTTAGAATAGTCTTTAAAGTTCTAAAATAGTTTGTGACTTTTTTTTATTAGACTTTGATCTGATCATATATGAATATATAGATGCATGGTTTGATTTAGATCTTTGAATCAAAATCTAGAATGTATTGGTTACTTTGAGAATTGGTACATTTATATCTATGCATGTATTATTTATACTTAGTCACTCCCGGTTTCTTTCTAGTTGTTTCTTCTTGAGTTATTTTATAGGTTCTTTATTTTAGAAGTAATTAGTAGATCTCAGTATTCTTCATAGTTGAATTTATTCATCTGCTTATTCTTAAAATTACCTCAATACCCAAGAGTATTTGAGCAGTCCTTCCACACTTTCTGGTGAAAAGTGTATGTATTTACTTTTATGTTAATCATTCATTGAATATCCTACAATGAAGCTGAACCTTCAAAATTCAGAGGGAAGCAATTTATGATGCTTACCCAACTATTGATGAATTATTTGTCTTCAAAGGCATAGAGTTTTTATTCAATTTCATTTAAAAAGAAGAAGACAAATATGTTCGCCAACAAATTTTTGGTGACTCTACTGGGGAGAGTCCAATATAAAACACTAGGTTCTCAATTGATATAATGCCACAAGATGGTATTACTACACAATGATATGTTTCCTATGCTTCAACCTAACCTGGGATTTGAAGACACACAAGAAGACATAATTTCAAGCCTAGCTAGAGCAGAGTGGATATTTAAGCGTAGTAACCAATAGTTTCATCAAGTCCAAGTAGTGCTTAAAAGAGAAGAGGGAATAGATGAGTGACTGAGGGATATACCAATTGCTCATGAAGTAGTTATAGTAAATAGACTTGCAAACTCCCTAGCAAGAAATTAAGGTCATTCCTGAGTATTGAAGCTAGCAGAAAAGAGATATACTAGAGATGATAGAAGTAGGGGATTGGTTGATGAAGACTTTGAAGCCTTGAGGAATCTTAGTTTCAAACCTGATCTCAATACCCACAAGAAGAAAAAAACCCGAACATTTAGCAGACCTTCTTCACCTCCACCTAGCCCATTTGTCCCACCCCTTTTCTAAGCTATTGTAACACCTGGTACTGTGGTACCTACTATTCTTAATATCTAGCCTTTGAATTTCTAGTTACCTAACATGGCTTCCAATCAACCCTGGGGTCAGAATATTGGCCCACTGAACTTAGGAGCTAACCCCCTTGGGGATTTTCCTAAAGGTGCTAATCAGGTCTTGCCCAAGTTCAGTGAAGATGGAAAAGTAACCATTGATGATCATCTTAGTGCCTTTCATACTGCTTGTGGTGTTATTAGTGTTCCTACTAAAGAAGTAGTGGTTAGGCTCTTTGTCAGAACCTTAGTGGATACTGTAGCTGACTGGTTCAGTCATTTACCTAATGGTTCAGTCACTAATTGGAATGACATGAAAACCACTTTTGAAATAAGATTTAAAACTCCTAATAATGAGATTTCATTATTGCTTCAACTTAGCCAACTAAAAAAAGAAATACATGAGCCTATGCAGGAGTTTGTGGCTAAGTTTAATAGAATCTTGCAAAGGATACCAGCTAATTTAGCACCAAGCAATGAGAATAAGAATATCTTCTTCTTGAATGTTGTTCTGCCTAATATAAGATTTCACGTGTTAAAAGATGGGGTGGCTGATTTGGCTGCTACCTAGACACAGGTTATTCAGATAGAAGATACGCTCATAATGGCTGGAAAATGGAAGAAAGAAGTTCAGGGGTTGTCATACAGGTTTAAGAAATAGAGACATATGGAGTGACTCAGTTCTTAACAAAAAATCTGATGAAGTTGGTAGACCCATGTATGATGTTCATCTTGAAGCAGAATTTTGGCTAAGCTGTGATTTCTCAGGCCAAAGAAATAGAGAAGGAGGTACTAGATATGAATGCAAATGCCCTTAAAGACATCAAGATAGTAAATCCCTCAAGTATTTTATAGATTGATGAAGGTAATAGAGACATAGACACCATGGTCAAAGTCTTTACAGATACCATGAATGCTCTTAAAGAAAATGAAGCATCGATGGTTCAGGACTTCACCAAAGTAGCAAATGTGGAATCCATGTTGCTATTGAATAGGGGCCAGTTACCTAAATAGGTGGAGAGGATCAAGGAGTTAAGATGGGAGAAGAATGCGACTCAAGCAAAGCTGACAGGTCTAAAGAATCTGCATTTTCAGCCAGCTCGGGAATTGGTGAACATGTTCCAAACTTGGAAGCTCGTACAAATAGCCACGTCAAAAGGCCTTGGAGGGAATTAGCTTTTTTCGGGATTGCATTTATCTTTATTTCTATTTTAAAAGACATGTGTTTTGAAACTCTCATTTTAGTTGTATAACTAGTTTTTAATGGTTTTTCTGGTGTCCAAGAGGCCAGGTTTTTCTGGAGGCTCTCTTGGACCTAAAACTATAAATACTGGAGCATTGAACTGTGAAAGGGTTAGAAATTACAGATAGAAAGACAGATAGTTTTTCTGAGTAGATAGTATAGTCTTTAAAGTTCTGAAATAGTTTGTGACTTGTTTTGATTAGACTTTGATCTGATCATATATGAATATATAGATGCATGGTTTGATTTAGATCTTTGAATCAAAATCTGGAATGTATTGGTTACTTTGAGAATTGGTACATTTATATCTATGCATGTATTATTTATACTTAGTCACTCCTGGTTTCTTTCTAGTTGTTTCTTCGTGAGTTATTTTATAGGTTCTTTGTTTTAGAAGTAATTAGTAGATCTCAGTATTCTTCATAGTTGAATTTATTCATCTGCTTATTCTTGAAATTACCTCAATACCCAAGAGTATTTGAGCTGTCCTTCCACACTTTCTGGTGAAAAGTGTATGTATTTACTTTTATGTTAATCATTCATTGAATATCCTACAAGGAAGTTGAAGCTTCAAAATTCAGAGGGAAGCAATTTTTTATGTTTACCCAACTATTGATGAATTGTTTGTCTTCAAAGGCATAGAGTTTTTATTCAATTTCATTTAAAAAGAAGATAAATCTGTTCGCCAACACTACTGATGTTCCTCACCAATTGTGCATAATAACTCTTTTCTCAAATCTATCTTAATGCATCTTTACTTATGCAAATATCGAATTTAACACATGTAATGTTAGGAACTAAGAAAATTAATATAACATTTGAAAATACAGTTCCTTACATAACTTTTTTACTTAGTTAGAAGTAGTGTGATCAACTGATCTATTGGATTGGGTGATCTCAAGTTCACTTGTTCCACTATTTCTTGCTTCCTCTTTCTTTCTCCATGTTTGATTCATCTGGTTCTTTATTTGATCAATAGTCTATTTACCTTTGCATTGTTCATTACTCAATGTTGGTACTCTAGTCCTGTAATATTTTCTTAAATGGCCAATATTGTGACAACTATAACAGACCAAACTTCCATTGATCCAACTCTTGGATTTACCTCTAAAGTGTGTCCTTATACAATTTTTTGGAATATACCCATATTCACCACAATAGTGACAACTATACCATGTATTGTAATCCCAAATGAATATGTTACCTTTTCTAGGTGCATTGTCTTGCTTCTTGGATGTCCACTTAGGTTTTGCATTGGATTTGCATTCTTCTTCTCTATGAATGGATATTTCTGAAAATTGTAATAATGTCCTCGAAATCTAGGTGTAGTGGGTGTATTGTTAGCCTTAGACTTGCATTCATCTTCCTGATGTCCATGATTTTTACAGTTAAAAAAATATCCATTGAATTTAGGCTTAGGATTAGACTTACCATTCTTTCTTTTGCAAATGTTTTTTGTGTGTCCTAGTTTCCCACAGTGATGACATGTAGGTTCGTTATTCTTTGGCTTTGGATTCTTCTATTCTCCACTTTTTTATTATTCTCCTTCTTCAGTGGATGATAGGTGTTTGTTATGGCCTAGTAAAGAGGTGTCACTAGATCTTCTTGGTGATCTCATTAGTTCCTAAAAATATCTCATAGCTTCATTAGGTTTTTTCATCCTCTCATTGAGTTCCTTTTCAGATCTTAACTCATTTTTCAATTGATTATTCTCTGATCTCATATTTGTAATTTCCACGTCTTTCTTGTTTAACTCTTGATTTGCAAGTAACAATTGATTTACCATGTCCAATTGATTATTTGTAAGCTTCTGCATATCACATGTCCTTTCATCAAGTCTAGTAGCCATTTGTCTCCTATCCTCTTCTTCTATTGTCTTGTCTTCCTCAAATTTCTTTTTCCATTCAGTCACTTCACATAGTCTTACTAATTGAATTTCTTGTTCTCTCTTAAAACTTCCAACCTCTTCATTAAGTGTGTTGTTTCTCTCCAATGGTTTTTCTATTGTTGCATCACTTTCACTGGAGTTTCCATTATCAAATAGACCTTTGGTTTCTTCTTCTTGATATTGAGTGTCATTCAGTTGGATTTCCAATTCTTTCCTTCTCTATAAGGATTTCTTCAATTCCTCTTTTGCTACCTCAAGTTGGTGCAAAGAAAGATGGATGTTAATCTTTTGATTCTCTATGATCTTTCCCAACATATAATCCTCTATCTCCAAGATCTTAACTCTCAAGTGCTTAAACTTCTTCTAAGAGAACAAATCTCTAATACCAATTGTTGGAAGTCTTATTGGGAAACCAAAATAATAAGAGGGGGGTGAATCAGTTATCCATAAACTTTTACACTTTGAAATTAATTCAACATATATATCATAAACATAAAATTCAATGCTAAAATAGATCTAACTACTAATCACATCCATGCAAATGAAACACATAACACAAAGATGTGGTAATCCGTAAACCCTTGAAAGGTAAAACTGGGGTGGGGATGACACCCACAAATCTTGACTACTACAACAATAAAGTGTGCCTGTTAGGGCTAAAATATTTTGATCACTTTTGGTGATCTACCCTATGAGGGATCTGCCCTGCTAAGAGCTTACAGACTTATACAATCTACCTTGATTAAAGGATTTAAAACTTACAACTAAGTAAGCACTTTGTTAAGAGATTTACAAAGGCCTGTTAGGACCACTCTGTTAAGAGATTTACCTTGATTCACTTGCTAGAATGTATCAGTACCTGATCCTTTAGTCTGTACTTCAAATGCTAATAACATATCTCCTCTTTCCAATTCTTATCTGATCTCAAAATCAAATATTACTCTGGTCTGTCCTTCACTACTCTACTCGGTCACTCTATCTAATCTATGCATCTGATAATAAAAACATGGCTTCCTCCGCATACATGTGAGATCTCCTTATTGTTACAATATTAGGGTTTTGATGTCACCTTAAATAAACAATGGATCAATCTCCTAGATCAAGATCAATGATCTTGATTCATCACTTATGTTGCTTAAACATTCTCTTTTTCTGATTGGTTACAACACTTACATAGGGATTAATGATTGAAATCACAACGCATAATCAACTCCTTAATTCTCTCAACAATCATTAAATCATACATAGAATTCAACCAAAATGGTTTACCTAGGTGTTTGTGCCATTACAAACACATATACCAAAATTGGTTCACTCAGCATATGAAGTCTCTAATGCTCAGTCAAAATTGTTCTCCATATACTGGCGCTCGACACTAATTCTTCTATACAACTCAACATATATAATGCTCAGTAACTACTGTGGTACTTGGTGACCTCTGGCTTTCTCGACAGTAACTACTACTCGGTACATATATAAAATAAAAGTCTATAGATTACTCAGCCTTAATAGGATGTCTCAGTCAGAGTGATGACCAACCAACACTGCCTTGAAAATAACTAAGTATTTGACACTAATAGACATGACTTGGAGATTAATAATTTGTACAGAAACTTTTGTATTGAATCTTAGACGAATAAAATAATGATTCACATGATCAAGACCGTGTAAGAGAAGCATTTTTTTTCCTTCACTCAACAATCTGAGGAGGTAGGGCCCACTAATTAGAATGCTAGTGATTTCTATAATTTCAGTATGGTGTGTTTGATTTTTCATAGAATAAGATTTCATTTTGAATCAGTACTTTATTTTGTATTATTACTTCTCCAATCATATTAACATTATTATTGAGTAATACAGTGGCATAATTTATCAATTTTTCATTCATTCAACTGAATTGATTCATATTATGAATTTGTGATCTCGAATCTACATAGGAAATTGTCATTATTATCATACAAATTGTTAGTAGATCCTATCATATTTTGAGTTCCTGTAGCACTTTCATCAAGAGACAAAATAGAAAGTCAATTCAGATTTTCATTTAGGAAATTATTTCTCTATTAGATCAATCAGTCATGCATTATGTTCTTTTATTATTTATTGATTATTTTTCTTTGGATTTGTGAGTTTAATTTCTAGAATTATTGCATTCAGTAATGTTTCTGCTGCCAGGAAATGACAATTCCTATCACCAGAATTATTTTGGTTTCTTGTACAATTACCTTTGTGTGTTCTAGTTGCATTCATAATCACTTAGCTCGCAACTAGCACTCCTTCATGGCATATTTTCTAGACACCTTTCAAAATATTACGCCCCTAGATTGACACATATAAACCATATTGAATTCATTATAAATTATTAATCTTTATTATTATTTTCCCTAGTGTTGGTCTATCACTATGGTCCAAGATTCAATATTATTTATAGGCATGGGTATAAAGGAAATGGTCTTAGACACATGGAACAAGGATTTAAGGTCCCTTTAGAATGGAAACCACATCCATCTATGGTGGTTTTAGGATGCTAAACCACTCCTTTGGCTTCCTTTATTCCTCCATCATCTAATGTCTCTATGCCTTCTTCTTGTGAGATGTCAAACCTTCCTTCACAAGATAAATTATCCCTTACTTCTCATCATTATTTATCTAAACAAGATTATATGTTATTATGGCTTCTCAAATCCTACTTGATCACTCTTCCTCCCCCTACATGTAAGAAGATCCATGATATGACCAATAAAAAAAGACACCCTTTTGTGCATATCATAAAGTTCTTGGTCATCCACTAGTGAATGTAAGGCCTTTAAAGATAAAATACAAGAACTTCATTAATTATGTATCATCAATCATTCACCTATTAATAGACTCTCTTCTTCTTCTATGCAAGACAAGTGATATTGAGGTTTACCTCTATCCTATCTCTTTTGCATATTTATCTTAAGATCTGGTCTTATCTTGTTTTCCTTTGTGGGGGTCAATCCACTTTCATATCTTATCTTATTTTCCTTTGTGGGGGCCAATCCACTATCTTATCAAATCTTTCCCTATGATACACCTATCTAACTTAATGTTATGTATACTGGCATGATCTAAATCCACCCTATCACATGCCCTCACCACGCATGTCGAGGCACTATCTAAAACCTCCCTATCACATGCCTATCTAGAATTTTCTACAAACATTTGAGCACAATGAAAATTTCCCTATTCTATTGCCATATAGAATAACACAATTTTCTACCCATACCATCATAATCTTCTCAATAGTGGCTCTCTTCCATAGAGAAGTTGGTTACATTGAGTATCTTTTTTGGTAGTTTATTTCCTCTGTAGTGGGGTTTTTTCTACTAATAATGATCATCTGCATGACCCCTAGTAGCAGAGAAAGCTAGTGTCTTAGTCATATGGTGTGTCTTTGACATTGGTTTCTTCCCTATCTATTGGTTTCATTCTTTCTTGAAGTAATCAATCCTAAATTCTTATCTCCTTGTTTAGAATTCCTCCATGTGTTATTTCTTGTATTTTGAGGATGACTCATTGTATTGAAAAAACCTTTTTCATCAAGGTTTCTTTAACATTGTTGACCCATAGCTTTAGGTAGTTTTTTGTGTGTTCTCATTTTCTCTAACCCCATGGCTTTGTGGATTTAATGTTCTAACCTTTTTATTTTGTGCCTATTTTTCTCTCTAATGCATATGTCGTGTAGATTCTTATCGTAGGGGCATGCTTCCTTAGCTCAAAGAGTTATCTTCTTCCTCTACAATATCCTTTTGGTATCATGATTCCATTTTCCTTAGGTATATTTCCTTTAGCATACATACTCATTATATTTATAAGGCCGCTAAAGTTGGGGAGAAAATGTAGATTCAAAAATTGCATAGCCCCATTTGCAATTTAGGCCACAATTTGCACTACAACATTTGGGGTCGAATTTTGACTCCAATTTGTGACGCCACTATAATTTGTGTTTTTTTTTGTAAGTGCTCCCGAAGGTGTCGAAATAGCAATGATGACATCATAATTGTGACACCCATTTGGTTATAAAAAAAAAAGAAAGAAAAAGAAAGTGTCATTTGTAAGTTTGGTGAATTCAAATAGCTACCATGAAGATAACATTGCACTTTTATGTGGCGCAAAGAGGGCATTCAAGATTGGCATGCGCAAAGAGGCCGATACCATGTGGGAAGAGGGCACTAGCACTTGAGGTAGGCATTTGAGATTTATCTTCTCATTAACTTAATTTCATTTTGATGGCATTTTTTGATTTAATGGCATGATATGAATTTTAATAGTGGCATTGTTTACATCTTAGCATTTAGAATGCTCGATGACCCACGAGCTTTGAGAGCTAGGGCATCATTGCTATTACCTTCAAGGCATTATGTGAAGTGTTTGATCCCTCTTTATTTGTTTTTTTGTTGATATTCACTATGTGGTACTCCCTGTTTATGATCATTTCA
Organism: Chamaecyparis obtusa; assembly: GCA_027943335.1. Taxonomy (NCBI): domain Eukaryota; kingdom Viridiplantae; phylum Streptophyta; class Pinopsida; order Cupressales; family Cupressaceae; genus Chamaecyparis; species Chamaecyparis obtusa. The sequence goes on along the minus strand of BSBK01001597.1, from coordinate 444,894 downwards.
TGAGGAAATGTCTTGGTGGCTTGCAGGCTACAAGCTAGGGTATCATACATTGTTTATGAGCTCACTATTTAATACTGGCATTGTTTACTTCTTTTCATTTGGAATTCTTGATGACCCATGAGCTTTGAGAGCTAGGGAATCATTACTATTACCTTCAAGGCATTGTGTGAAGTGTTTGATCTCTTTTTATTTGCTTTGTTGTTGATATTCACTATGTGGTACTCCCTGTTTATGATCATTTCATGAGGAAATGTCTTGACGGCTCATGGGCTGCAAGCTAGGGCATCATACATTGTTCATGAGCTCACTATTTAATACTGGCATTTTTTACATCACTAGTATATTTGAGACCTATTTTTGATGGCTAAACATCTGAATTTAGACATTAAACTATCGATTAACCGACACCACCCAATGTCGCAGTTTTGTAGTTGGAAAGACCGATGGTTTTGTTAGGCATCATAATTATGACAACCACAACCATCACAAAATGAGGGTGCCAACATAGAGAACCTATCGTTGGACCTATTTGTGGCCCTCACAATTGAGACACCTATACGTCACAAAAAATAACAAATGACAGCGACCCATCAAAATAGTCCGATGTGTAGCTATCATTTGTAACATGTTTGCCAACGAAAATTCTTTTAATGCAACGGATATCCATCGGAAGGTTATGATGCATATCCATCATTTGTGGTTTGTAACGACAACTATGTTGTACATGCGACAGACATTCGTTGGATAATTATGACGCATATTCATTGTTTATGGTTTTTTTCTGACAACGATGCTATTATTGCAATGGATGGATGTTGGATGTTTGTGATAGACCACCATCATTATTTTTAATCCGTCATAGTTATGAAGATAATCAGTTTTTAAATATATATATATATATATATATATATATATATATATATATATATATATATATATATATATATATATATATATATATATATATTTGTTGATCGAGTTGGTATCGATTCAGAATGGTGTTCTTGTAGATCTAGTTCCTACTCGTGATTTGGCTATGGATCATTCAGAGATAACTTTGTAGTAGATTCGGTAGTGGCTCATGGATTATTGATTTGATTCTACAAACTTGGATTTGGAATGGATCCTACTGAATCAAGAGTTGTGACAGTGACTGCTCCAACATAATTCAGAGATAACTTTGCAATAGATTTGGTAGCGGCTCATGGATTATTGAGTTGAGTCTAGAGATTTGGATTTAGAATGGATCCTACCAAATCAAGACTTGTGACAGCGACTGCTCTAGCACAAGAAGTTAGTGTGGCGATCAGAGATGCATTTTTCCTGATGTGTTCATGGGATATATGCGGACCTCATTGCATTCGGATTTGATTCGAGTGACTTCTTGACTTCTTTGGTCTGAATTTGATGTGCAGGTTCATGGTGTGGTCTATGGTGTTTCTTTTCATCTAGGTTCTTGATAGAGATCTATTGATTTGGTAGCCATTGAGATGGATCAATATATATTTGTCATACGTGGATTGAGATCTTAAATTATTGAGCTTCTCTTTGTTTCGAGAATAGTTTAACATTCTCTACTTAACAGGGCCAACCACATGAAGTTGGAAGCTCATCTGACCCCTTTTAGGAACCTCTTATGACCCTTTATGACATTTTAAGATATCTAAGATGTATTCTTAGTGATCGTAAATGGTCATAAAGGGTCATAAGGGGTCCTAGGATACAACAGTTGAGAAACATTAATGTAGGCATCATTGTGACAATTTTTTGTAGACACAACATATTTGAATGCTATACCCAGACAATGCAACACAACCACTACTCCTGTAGTTCTAAGTTGACACTACGGGATCTAAAAACCAAACATACAGAATCTATATATGGTTTTTGGATCCTGTAGTGTCAACTTAGAACTACAAGAGTAGTGGTTGTGTTGCATTCTCTAGCTATAGCATTCAATTATGTTGTGTCTCCAAACAAATGTGACCATGATGCCTACAATGTTTCTCAGCTGTTGTGATACCTACATTTATGTTTTGTAGCTATCGTGTTTATTTGCATGTTCTTTGTGTTTGGCTTCTCTCCCTCACATTGAAAATAAGATTTTTCCACTCTGAATCAAGAATGCGTGTGCAACACAAGAAGAATATGCATGGATAGCACGTGGAGCTAAGAAGACCCAACATGTTTACATTTTTTTAATAGGTCAACATTACAATGTTCACAAATAACATCTAAAATCATTATTGAACTTTTGTGTATGGCTTCTCTCTCTAACATAAGTGTATGAACATAAATAATGAAGGTACCAAACATTACCTGAAGTAATGAAGTGTTGACCCGGGCTTCAATCCAGTATTCTCTTGTATGATCCAAAACCTGCAAGGAAGGAAAAGATGGGGTTAGATCCAAAGGATCTAAGCAATGTCTGGAACCCTATTACCGATCCTCATCTACAATTATGCATGTGCATAGTCAATCCATACACTTCTAAAATGAACTATGCTACAGAACATGGGTGTGTGTTAATGTGATTCAAAAGCTATTATGCAAGATTATTTTATTATTGAGATAAAGATATCTTAATTCTACAAGAATAAATGTTTTGAGAAATATTTGAATTTAATTTTGACAATAACATGAGTGATATATTTCAAGCTTTAGCGAGATTTCATACCACCCAGTGTTTGTAGATTACGTTCAATGCATTATTTAAGCTTGTATTGGTGGGAAAACTCTCAAAAACATGCAAAAGAGATTGAATTCAACCATGTTGTTTACATAGAAATTGCAGTGTAAGTAGTAGGATGATTGTTCATGAGCTCACTATTTAATATCTGGCTAGGCCATGTAAATGGTATCAAGCCAACCCAATCAGCCCAACAAAATGTGTCATGTTTATCTTTGTCAAATACACTCGTTCACCATTTTTTTTCTTGTTCTTCACACAAATATTGCATCGAAAGTAATTGTAAACAATGATTCAAAGAAAAAAGAAACAACTACAATAGATTTCCATCCCTCTACTCATCTCTTTAGTTTTTGTTTTCATAGATTTCACCATCTGACGTTCCTTTTTGGTAAGAGATGGTTGTGAAAAAGATATTTTTGTTTTTCATTCTAAGAAGATCCAGAAAGATTTTGGGTCACAAAGGAAATGCCTTGATCCCTCTGCTATCAAATAAAAGTTACCTTGAACAAAAACTGAAGAGATGAGCAGAGGGGTCCGCAGTATAGGGATCGGGGTATTTCCTCCGTGACTCAAAATCACTCCAGATCTTCTCACAATGAAAAACATAAATATATTTCTCATAGCCATCTCTTACTAAAAAGGAACGTCAGATGGTGAAATCTACGAAAACAAAAATTGAAGAGATGAGCAAAAGGATGCATAGTCATAATGTTTCTAGCAAACGTCATGTTAATGCAATAGAAAAGAAAATGACCCTAGAGGCTGCTAAGTCTTTTGAATTAGAAAATCCCTTTGGCTTAGTAATTAATGAGGTTTCTGCTATTAGATCATACATTAATACACTTATTGTTTTGAATTTGAGCTCGGGCATCATGTAATGTTAGTGTTGTCATTGCATGCTTGCTACTATTGTGCACCATATATTGTTTTATACACATAGAATAGTAGATTTGCGGACTTAGACTTATGTTCAATCCTTAGTAATGGTTTGGGGAACTAATTACTAATTACCTGTGCATATTAGAGTTGATCAGAGAAGGTATATGCACAACAAAACAAATGTTATTACTGATGTCCCTATTTAAATCTTTTCATCAAATGACCCAAAAACATCAAGAATGGTCCTATATGGTCACTAATAGCCAACTTTTAGAAGAATATGAATGATTGAAAACATACATAAGTGGATGAACATAAATAATGAAGGTACCAAACATTGCCTAAAGTAATGAAGTGTTGACCTAGGGTTCAATCCAATATGCTCTTGTATGATCCAAAACTTGCAAGGAAGGAAAAGATGGGGTTAGATCCAAAGGATCTAAGCCATGCCTGGAAACATATTACTGGTCCTCATCTACAATTATGCATGTGCATAGTCAAGCCATATAGAGACTCAACAACATGGTAGCATTGATCCAATAACAAAAAATACATTACAAATGTCAAGCTCGTGGTCTCAATGAAATAAACAATGTATAAAACAATATATGGTGCACAACAATAGCAAGCATGCAATGATAGCACTAACATTGCATGATGCTCGAGTTCAAATTCAAAATAGTAAGTGTATTAATGTATGTTTGCATGATGCCAAATATTAAATAGTGAGCTCATGAACAATTCTAGTATTAAATAGTGAGCTCATGAACTATGTATGATGCCCTAGCTTGTAGCCCATGAGCCATCAAGACATTTCCTCATGAAATGATCATAAACAAGGAGTACCACATAGTGAATATGAATAGAAAAACAAATAAAGAGAGATCAAACACTTCACACAATGCCTTGAAGGTAATAGAAGTGATGTGCTAGCTCTCAAAGCTCACAGGTCATCAGGCATTCCAAATGATAAGATGTAAACAATGTCAGTATTAAATAGTGAGCTCATGAACTATGTATGATGCCCTAGCTTGCAGCCTGTGAGCCATCAAGACATTTCCTCATGAAATGATCATAAACAATTAGTACCACATAGTGAATATCAAAAGCAAAACAAATAAAAAGAGATCAAACACTTCACACAATGCCTTGAAGGTAATAGCTCTCAAAGCTCATGGGTCATCGAGCATTCCAAATGCTAATTAAGATGTAAACAATGACACTGAAATTGATTTAATGAGAAGACAAAGCTTGAATGCCTACCTTCCAAATGAAAAGATGTAAACAATGCCAGTATTAAACAGTGAGCTCATAAAAAATGTATGATGCCCTAGCTTGCAACCCGCGAGCCATCAAGACATTTCCTCATGAAATGATCATAAATAGGGAGTACCACATAGTAAATATCAATAGAAAAATAAATAAAGAGAGATCAAACACTTCACACAATGCCTTGAAGGTAATAGAAATGATGCCCTAGCTCTCAAATCTCACAGGTCATTGAGCATTCCAAATGAAAAGTTACAAACAACGCCAGTATTAAACAGTGAACTCATAAACAATGTATGATGCCTTAGCTTGCAGCCCACCAACCATCAACACATTTCCTCATGAAATGATCATAAACGGGGATTACGCACATAGTGAATATCAATAGAAAAATAAATAAAGAGATATCAATCACTTCACACAATGCCTTGAACGTAATAGAAATGATGCCCTAGCTCTCAAATCTTACAGGTCATCAAGCATTCCAAATGAAAAGATGTAAACAATGCCAGTATTAACAATGCTAAGATGTAAACAATGCCACTGAAATTGATTTGATGATAAGACAAAGCATGAATGCCTACCTTCCAAATGAAAAGATGTAAACAATGTATGATGCCCTAGCTTGTAGCCCGCTAGCCATCAAGACATTTCCTCATGAAATGATCATAAATAGGGAGTACCACATAGTGAATATCAATAGAAAAACAAATAAAGATAGATCAAACACTTCACACAATGCCTTAAAGGTAATAGAAATGATTCCCTAGCTCTCAAAGCTCGTAGGTCATCAAGCATTCCATGAAAAGATGTAAACAATGCCACTAAAATTGATTTAATGAGAAGACAAAGATTGAATGCCTACCTTCCAAATGAAAAGATGTAAACAATGCCAGTATTAAACAGTGAGCTCATAAACAATGTATGATGCCCTAGCTTGTAACCCATGAGCCATCAAGACATTTCCTCATGAAATGATCATAAACAAGGAGTACCACATAGTGAATATCAATGGAAAAACAAATAAAGAGAGATCACACACTTCACACAATGCCTTGAAGGTAATAGAAATGATGCCCTAGCTCTCAAAGCTCATCGTTCATCGAGCATTCCAAATAAAAATATGTAAACAATGCCAGTATTAAACAGTGAACTCATAAACAATGTATGATGCCCTAGCTTGTAGCCTGCCAGCCATCAACACATTTCCTCATGAAATGATCATAAATGAGGAGTACACACATAGTGAATATCAATATCAAAACAAATAAAGAGAGATCAAACACTTCACACAATGGCTTGAAGGTAATAGAAATGATGCCCTAGCTCTCAAAGCTCGCAGGTCATCAAGCATTCCAAATGAAAAGATGTAAACAATGCCAGAATTAACAATGCTAAGATGTAAACAATGCCACTGAAATTGATTTAATGAGAAGACAAAGCTCGAATGCCTACCTTCCAAATGAAAAGATGTAAACAATGCCAGTATTAAATAGTGAGCTCATGAACAATGTATCATGTCCCTATTTGATATAATAGCATCAATATAACAAATAAAGTACCGACCAATCATATAGGGACATGAGGTACTCAAACAGTGAGCACATAAAATAATATATTTAGTCTTAATAAAATCTTATAAAAAAACATATATTGTGTGAAGTGTTTGATCTCTCTTTATTTGTTTTGTTGTTGATATTCACTATGTGGTACTCCCCGTTTATGATCATTTCATGAGGAAATGTCTTGATGGCTTGTGGGCTACAAGCTAGGGCATCATGCATTATTTATGAGCTCATTGTTTGAGCACCGGCCAATCAAATAGGGACATGAGGTGCTCAAATAGTGAGCTCATAAACAGTGCATGATGCCCTAGTTGTACGTAGTTATCTCTTCTATAATGATGGAGGAGTGAAAGGTAATGATTAATGAGGTTTTTTCTATTATATCATACATTAACACACTTACTATTTTTAATTTGTGTTCATTTCATGCAAAGATACATGTAAAGGAAAATAGATTTTTGCATCTAAAGATTACATGTACATATGAAAAATAACTTGTATATACTATACAAAGAAAATAACTTTCAGAAGAAAATGCAAGAGTACAGGCATACATAAGAGGATGAACATAAATAATAAGGGTGTTAAACATTGCTTGAAGTGATGATTTTTTGACCTGGGTATGAATCGACTATGCCCTTGTGTGATCCAGAACCTACAAAGAAAAGAGAGATGCAGGTTAGATAAAAAATATCTAAGAAATTAATGGCATCCTATTACGTATCCTCATCTACAATTATGCATGTGCATAGTCAAGCCATACACTTCTGAAAGAAAAACCAAGCTCACAGTCTCAATGAAATAAATAGTGTATAAAACAATATATGGTGCACAATAGCAGCAAGCATGCAATGACAACAATAACATTGCATGATGCCCGAGCTCAAATTCAAAATAGTAAGTGTGTTAGTGTATGATCTAATAGCAGCAACCTCATTGATCATTACCTTTCACTCCTCCATCATTATAGAAAAGATAACTACCTACAACTATATTACTAGCCAATCAAATAGGGACATGAGGTGCTCAAATAGTGAGCTCATAAACAATGCATGATGCCCTAGCTTGCAGCCCGCAAGCCACTGTAATGACCCTTACCAATAGGATCACTAAAAACCCCCAAATCTGAACCGAGTCAATTTGTCAAACACTTGGCATGCACTGAACTGTTTGGTTTGGAATGATGTGTTTCAATGTGATTGTTATTTTTGGGCATCAAAGCAATTGAGATAACAATGAAACTCAAAGCAATGTAAGACTTACTACAAATATATCAAACTTCTCTAATTCTGATTGCACTTTCCAGAATATATATGACTGTTGCATCTATCACATATGAGCACTGTTTATGGTCTGTTTACAACACATGATCCATATTACATAAACCAGTCCTATTGATGCACTTTTCCTATTCCAAATCAATAGCAAAGTCTGAATAAAATATGCAAAGAGATAGCATTGACTGATTTTCTGAATATGCATTAACTATTACAGCAGTGTCTATGAATGCAACCCTTATACCAATGCAAGGACCTACACAACTAACTAAGATATGTATCATTCAAGGACTGATTACAACAGACTGTTCTTCAAATTAGTACATATCCATTAACATTTGCTATTTTTTCTTATGACCAAATACAATGTAAAGAACCTGGAAATTGACGCAATGTGTAAGCCAAAATGCTAAAGGAAATGAGGTCGAACTGCACCCCAAAAGCGCTGACTGTCAATGATGACTGGGACTAAACTGGAGCACCAAAACTGGGCCATACCCCTGCTGCTGTACCTGGCCATATAGTACGGACATGTACGGCACTGATAACAATTTTTTTGCAATGATGTTGGCAGCTGAAAATACCAGGAACAGAATCGCCTGGGGTTGTATGATAACCTCCCAAATTCATAAAATCAAACTCCAAGGGTATAGGGAGTTATGAATGAAAATGTGTGACTCGGCTGTATCACAGGCCTTGATAAAAACTCCACAAAAATGCACCGTATTGCTTCCAAACCCTTGTCAAAATGATTCTCCAATGAGTAGATGAAATTCAAGACTCCTATGCAATCAATATCAAACCCTTATTCAACCAGTTACAAACCCTCAATATCAATTTTTCAGGTCTGCTTTTTCGGGTCTGCTTTTTTGGATCCGCTTTTTCATTTTGCTTTTTTGGATTGCTTTTTCAGATCCGCTTTTTCATTTTGCTTTTTCATATTGCTTTTTTGGACCTGCTTTTTCTTCCTATTGCAACCAAAACTCAAACCCTCAGGTAAATCTGAGGATTCCAAATAAGCTCAACATGAAATGGCTGAATACCACTTCCAATGTGCAACCCTTCAGAAGATATCTCACTTCCTCAGTTATGCAAATCCAAGGGAGTTTTCATTCCCAAAGATCTAATGAAAATTTGTAGACCAAATGACTACAAATTGCTCCAATATGGAAAAGTAGAAGAATCCTCAAATCAACTTCTCCAAATGAATGCCCAAGCCCCCTATTTATTCACTTTTTGAGAAGTTACTAAGAACTTCTAGAAGCATCCATTATAAAATCCCATTATAATGCACTTTTATAATAATATAACTTTATAAAATAAAAAGTGCAACTCAACTTAAAATTATAACATGTGGGGCCCGCATAACTCATAATAATAAAAATAAGCTCTACATCACTTCTCCAAGAGCAAATACGACCACTGATCTACAAAATGACTCTCTCCACATTGTCACCAGTCTACGAGAGCCTGTGATAGACTGATCTGGCATGCTAAACGATGTCAGCCAGAATGGGGACATGACAGTCCACCCTTCCTGAAATTGCTTGTCCCCAAGCAATGATTGAGCAATAAACTAATCAATCCACCTGGATCCCAAATGTAGTCATGAACTATACTGCTATCAACCAACGCAAGCTCCTACAATATCCTCTGCAATATAACCAAGAGGAATCCATGAATGAATCGTGAACCACTGCTCAACTGAATTCCAACTCCATGACTGCCACAGTCAGGAACCCACGAGACACCAATTCTGAAAATATCAGAACCCAAGTAAAAACAACTCAAACTGCCAACACAGTAAATACCATCAACGCATCCCACTGGCCTATGCAGAGTGCACAATCCAACTCTGCAACAGTGGTGAACACTCCCGAATGAAACTGCACCAAGTATGGAAAATCCACACATTGTACAACTCCTGCAGTCAACACAACTCTGCAGATCACCGGCCACTGTCCCATAACTATAACTCCCATGCACCGCTGATGGTGAATAGTCATCACTTGATAGATAGCAAGAACTAGAATCCAAACCAAATCTGACGGCCATCAACTCCTCAACACAAGGATCAAATGCAAACTGATGAATATACCCTGCAGTATAATGCTGATAAAAAGAACCACCCTCGGTCAACAGCTCACCATGCACAGGTGATACAACCCACTGCGACTGATCACCAGCTAAGTCAAGATTTTTCATAGCCAAAGGAGTAGAATCAATAACAACCACTGAAGCAACACTTCCAAACTCCTGCTCAAAGTCATGTACTCTCAAGCTATCAACCGCATAACCTATCACCATGTTATGCCCATCACAACTCTCATCTCGTGGCATCAAACCATCCCATAACTGATGACAAACACTAGAGCCCAAAGTACATCTCCGTATCATCATCTCATCGACATATGGATCAAAAGTAAACTGATGAGCGTACCTCACAGTGTAAGGCCGATAGAATGTGTCAATCTCAGTCAGTGGCTCAGACTGCAATCCAGATGAAACTAACTGCAACTAATCACTAACCAAGCCCGAACCAACTACTACCTCCGAAGACACCTCCAAAGGAGTAGTATCACAAACAGGAACCAAGCCAACTGCCGGCTCACCAACATCAAACATGATCCCTAGTACAACATCACTAGTCTCTGTGCCATCAGTAGTAGAGACCACCACCAAGTCAAACATACCACAATGCTCAGCGCCCAACTCCACTGAACTTGACTGTAGTGGAAATGAACTCGATGTGCCAATGCTAGTATCGAGGATAGATATATCCTCATCTCCACTGCCTCTATCAATCTCAACCATGGACATCCTCGAATCACCAGACACCACAACTCGTGACTGTACAGAATCTGGTAAAGACTGTAGTCGCTCTAACTCCATGGTCACCTCAGCCAAATGAAATTGTGACTCCTCGAAAGCCAACTGTGTACTCTCAAGAATCTCAGAAGTCACCTCAAGCTGCTGAGTAAGCTCACTCACTTCATCTTCCTTGACTAGTAATGCATCATATGTTGTACTGCCCCACTACATAAGGTAATCTCTATCAGCTACCAACTGCATATAATTCTGTCTCAAAATCTGGATAGCCTCCCATAAAGACTGGATCTTTGTCAAGGAAAGATAACTACCTCCCTGCTCGTCACTAGTAGGAGAACCCCATCCATAAACTGCTAACAACTGACGAGCAGCATCGAAATGCTGGCAAGTGATAGCAATGTCTCATTCACTAACTCTCAGCTGACTAGACACGTGATGGCGCTGGCTAGACTGTCTCCTACAATCCTCCTCTGACGCATTGTCCAAGGGAGTATCCTCAAAACCACTAATCTCTGGAGTACTACTATCCATACTTTGTGAATCAACTCCAAAGCTCATACCAACATACGGAGCATCAAAAATTGTAGCATCACTGCCCAACTCCGCTGTAACAAATGAATCTACCGAGGAAGCTAAATCTTCAAAACTGTCCGCAGTAGACTCCTGGATGTCATCAAGGCTAGTGCGATCCTGGGACTCATTTGTAATCACTAACACCTTAGATGTGCCTAAATTATCACAAACCCACTGCACCCTGAGTGGTCGACTGGAAATGTACACTACTCCTAACATCGGTGTATAAAGACTAATACCAACATCTAACAAGCTGCTGGTATGAATGAGAACAACACCGTGTAATCTGCTAATCAAATCCATGATAGCACTCAAACAATCACTACTACCAATAGATGATAAAGATCTCCAGTCAATAGAATCCCAAACGCCAATGTAACAATCCTGAGTCCTCATTTGTAAACTGGAACCGACTAACACCTCAAGCAAAATCCATACCTGAGTAGCCTGCTCAATCCCAATATCAGCTGATCCCACATCCATGTCTGCCATAATTGACACTATCCCTGAATCCTGGATGCAAGGTGAACTCTCACAACTATCGACAACCACATGTGATCCGCATGTCACAAAAAGCTGAGTATCAGGTGTTTAAGATGAAGTTGAACTCAACTCCATGCCATACCCATCCACATGTCTCTCTGAGTCCTGTAATGCCAATGGAGTACTCAACAAAGAGGCTCGAGTGTCCTCGAACTCTCGAGAAAGCCTGCCAACTTCCTCCTCCTTCCTCATCAAGGCATCTAAATGATCTCTGGCAAGGCTAAGAAGATGGTCACGATCTGAAAGAAGATGTAAATAACTCATCTTCATCGCTCCCATTCCTTCCCTGATCGCCTGTAAGTCAACACAAGAAGACTCTGCCTGAACTCCCTTATGTCTATCCTGTAACTAAATCAACTAGATGTGATCCTCTATCATCTCCCGCATCCTATCATGATGAGATAATGAAGTCACAATCCCATCCTCACTTACCCTAAGTTGACTGGACAAAACATGTGAAGTACTATGTGCCTCAACCTCGTGTGATGTAGCATCTAACTATGCCTGATACTCTCTATCAGCAAAGTCTTGAATACTCAATGTCTACTCATCACTGATAGGTATCTCATCATCATGCACAACAACCTCCTCACAATCATCATCTAAATCCACTATGTTGTAGTTACTATTTTGAGCACCTATGACATCATCAAGACCAACTGTACCACAATCACTGTCAATGTCACTCATGCCATCCGGTGTGCCTGTGATATCACCTTCTGATGCAACTAGCTCAACCTGTACAACATCTATAACCACTTCTTCCTGTGAAGATGATGCAAATAAATCATTACGTGAAGATGTGCTAACATCTCCCAATACCGGATCAGCATGTCTGTCAAACTCATCATACAAGTTTTTGCCTATCATAGGGAAGGTACTTCGATCTTTAGGCCTATTAATTAGGCTCTTTAACCATGTACATGCCATAGGTGACACATTCCTCTCTTTTGTCCAAACATGCCATAAATCTTCTGCCAAAAGTTTAGAAATTTCATCCTTCTCCTCAAACAAGATTGTGAACATGATGGAGTGCATTGATGCTAATACATCACTGGAATGAAACTCATCCAAAATATTCCAAAATGTGTTAAACATTATATGAATGTCATCAATACAACCTATTGACAACATAATGTTTTCAAACCTACACCATGCAAATACTTCAAGTAATCTTGCCCTCTTTGTGAAATGAGGGTCCCTGATGTCATCCAACCTTTCGAATCTTTTCACCATGGCATGAAGTACCTCTCTCATAATCTGATCATCATAAGAATTAAAGCCAGCTATTATCCTCATGATTTCACTAATGCAAGAGAGAGCTGCAAGTCTTACCACCTCATCATGATGTCTCAATAATCGGGGCTTCACCAAAGAACCAAATACTGGAGATAAAGCTGTTTGCATAGCATAGGAATCTGACTGATCAACCTTGCCTAAATAAGTTTCCAACTCCTCCAAAGTTCTTAGGAGGTCCTTTGTTCGCTGAAATGGATGATCTAGTTTCTTCAATGCAGTGTGCATTCTCTCTTTCAATTCCTTGTCTCCTGTTAAAGCCATGTTGACAGTTGAATTCAATCTGAAATAACCCAATCAGGTTGGCCGGAAACCGCTCTGATACCATTGTAATGACCCTTACCAATAGGATCACTAAAAACCTCCAAATCTGAACCGAGTCAATTTGTCAAACACTTGGCATGCACTGAACTGTTTGGTTTGGAATGATGTGTTTCAATGTGATTGTTGTTTTTGGGCATCAAAGCAATTGAGATAACAATGAAACTCAAAGCAATGTAAGACTTACTACAAATATATCAAACTTCTCTAATTCTGATTGCACTTTCCAGAATATATATGACTGTTGCATCTATAACATATGAGCACTGTTTATGGTCTGTTTACAACACATGATCCATATTACATAAACCATTCCTATTGATGCACTTTTCCTATTCCAAATCAATAGCAAAGTCTGAATAAAATATGCAAAGAGATAGCATTGACTGATTTTCTGAATATGCATTAACTGTTAAAGTAGTGTCTATGAATGCAACCCTTATACCAATGCAAGGACCTACACAACTAACTAAGATATGTATCATTCAAGGACTGATTACAACAGACTGTTCTTCAAATCAGTACATATCCATTAACATTTGCTATTTTTTCTTATGACCAAATACAATATAAAGAACCTGGAAATTGACGCAATGTGTAAGCCAAAATGCTGAAGGAAATGAGGTCAAACTGCACCCCAAAAGCGCTGACTGTCAATGATGACTGGGACTGAACTGGAGCACCAAAACTGGGTCGTACCCCTGCTGCTGTACCTGGCCATACAGTATGGACATGTATGACACTGATAACAATTTTTTTGCAATGATGTTGGAAGCTGAAAATACCAAGAACAGAATCACCTGGGGTTGTATGATAACCTCCCAAATTTGTAAAATCAAACTCCAAGGGTATAGGGAGTTATGAATGAAAATGTGTGACTCAGCTGTATAACAGGCCCTAATAAAAAACTCCACAAAAATGCACCATATTGCTTCCAAACCCTTGTCAAAATGATTCTCCAATGAGTAGATGAAATTCAAGACTCCTATGCAATCAATATCAAACCCTTATTCAACCAGTTACAAACCCTCAATATCAATTTTTCAGGTCTGCTTTTTCAGACTACTTTTTCGGGTCTATTTTTCGGATCCGCTTTTTTGTTTTGCTTTTTCAGATTGCTTTTTCGGATCCGCTTTTTTATTTTTCTTTTTCGGATTGCTTTTTTGGACCTGCTTTTTCTTCCTCTTGCAACCAAAACTCAAAACCTCAAGTAAATCTGAGGATTCCAAATAAGCTCAACATGAAATGGCTGAATACCACTTCCAATGTGCAACCCTTCAGAAGATATCTCACTTCCTCAGTTATGCAAATCTAAGGGAGTTTTCATTCCCAAAGATCTAATAAAAATTTGTAGACCAAATGACTACAAATTGCTCCAATATGGAAAAGTAGAAGAATCCTCAAATCAACTTCTCCAAATGAATGCCCAAGCCCCCTATTTATTCACTTTTTGAGAAGTTACTAAGAACTTCTAGAAGCATCCATTATAAAATCCCATTATAATGCACTTTTATAATAATATAACTTTATAAAATAAAAAGTGCAACTCAACTTAAAATTATAACATGTGGGGCCTGCATAACTCATAATAATAAAAATAAGCTCTAAATCACTTCTCCAAGAGCAAATACGACCACTGATCTACAAAATGACTCTCTCCACATCGCCACTAGTCTACGAGAGCCTGTGATAGATTGATCCGGCATGCTAAACGATGTCAGCCAAAATGGGGACATGACAGCCATCAAAACATGTCCTCATAAAATAATCATAAACAGGGAGTACCACATAGTGAATATCAACAACAAAATAAATAAAGAGAGATCAAACACTTCACACGATGCCTTGAAGGTAATAGAAATGATGCCCTAGCTCTCAAAGCTCACGGGTTATCAAGCATTCCAAATGAAAAGATGTAAACAATGTCAGTAATAAACAGTGAGCTCATGAACAATGTATGATGCCTTAGCTTGCAGCCCGCGAACCATCAAGATATTTCCTCATGAAATGATCATAAACGGGGTGTACCACATAGTGAATATCAACAACAAAACAAATAAAGAGAGATCAAACACTTCACACAATATATGTTGTTTTATAAGATTTTATTGAGACTAAATATATTGTTTTATGAGCTCACTGTTTGAGCACCTCATGTCCCTATTTGATTGGTCGGTGCTCTATTTTTTATATTGATGCTATTAGATCAAATAGGGACGTCAGTAATAAAATAACACACATACAGTTTTGAATTTGAGCTCATAAAGATTAACTTTTAGAAGAATATGAATGAATACAAACATACATAAGTGGATGAACATAAATAATGAAGGTACCAAATATTGCCTGAAGTAATGAAGTGTTGACCCAGGCTTCAATCCAGTATGCTCTTGTATGATCCAAAACCTGCAAGGAAGGAAAAGATGGGGTTAGATCCAAAGGATCTAAGCAATGCCTGGCACCCTATTACTAATCCTCATCTACAATTATGCATGTGCATAGTCAAGTCATACACTTCTAAAATGAACTATGCTACAGAACAATATGGGTGTGTGTTAATGTGATTCAAAATCTATTATGCAAGATTGTTTTATTATTGAGATAAGGATATCTTAAGTCTACAAGAATAAATGTTTTGAGAAATATTTGAATTTAATTTTGACAATAACATGAGGAGTGATATATTTCAAGCTTCAGTAAAATTTCATACCATGCAATGTTCATAGATTACGTTCAATGTGTTATTTACACTTGTATTGGTGGGAAAACTCTTGAAAACTTGCAAAAGAAATTACATTCAACCATGTTGTTTACATGACACATGTAGTTTACCTCCAGCCTAAATAAGTGTTGCATACAAATTTGCGGATGCTGTTGTTAGAATAACTGAGAGGGGGGTGAATCAGTTATCCAGTGTCCCACTTCAAAATATATAATCCAAAACAATTTTATTACTTCTGCAAGTCGATAACCATAGAAGTTATCCAGTATCCCACTTCAAGGTGTGACCTTGTTAGAGGATTTTAGACTAGAAGTTATCATCCAACCAGCAGTCACTCTGGGGTTGACAGGATAACAATGTTCACTCTATGAATGAAACATCAAAAGACTTTTATAGTCCACTTGGTTAAGAGATTTAACTGTGTACAATGGTTAAATGTGTAATAGTATGTGATCTACCTAAATACAACTTCAGTTTGCAGTTTACAGATCAATGTTCAACTCGTTTAATACTTCTGACCAATATAACACTTCAGATTCAATACCGTATCAACTTACTGTCCATTGGTAATATCTCTTTGTAGCTCAGTAACTGTTTTGCAGCTCGGTTCTCATTAACCAGTATGATCAGAAAAAAATTCACGTGATTATTCTGTAGTATCTTCTTCTTCTAGCATCCTTTCATAATGAAATCAATGTCTCTTATATAGACAAGTAAATTGTTTTCTTTTCCTCCATCAGATTTTTCCGCTTAATCATATTCATAGATTTTGCCACTTTAGGCTCCCTTGGCTGATGTGTCAGTAACACATTTCAATTTGCTCCATTAGATCCTTTTTTACTTATGTTAGCCATTGATCTTCATAACAAACATTATCTGTTACCTCGATTTCATACACTTTACAGCTCATCACTTTATCGGCTAAATTGATCATTTAATTCCTTTCTATTTTTCTCGGTTAACAAAGAAATGCATCGGTGAACACAAGCTCGATTAATACTACGCTCGGTATACACTAAACTTCATTGGTGTATACTGAAATGCTTTATTTACCGACAACACTGCTTTGTGTCTTTCAGCTCTATTCTTCATTATAAATGAATGCAACATAATAAAGTCAATTCCATCAATTCATAGACTCATCAACAAGTTACTCAGTGTATTCCTTATCCTCATCTGTCATATACATCTTCCTCATGTAGATATTTATGTTCTTCATCTCTTTCACCTTCCTTCAGATGTGTCGGTATAGTAACTTACAAGATAAGTACTGTCAAGCTAGTTGACATCAATGACAACATAATATTGATTTAATCATCTTGCATTGTCTAATCATCAACTCCTTAGTAATCTTGAATTATAGATTCTTCATTCTGGTTTTGAATCAGTTGTAGTTCATCAATCTCTCCCTTTGGCATTGATGGCAACTCAAGTAATATGAAATGTACCATACAGATACCAAACATGTTTTCTACAACTCTATGATCAAATGCTATGTAGTGTAAGCTCTCCCTAGCTTAATATGTTTAATCACTATGTTACTAAAATAGCATTATAAAATACAGCTTTATCATTTTGTAGATATAACCTTTTCAGTTCTCAATTTCCTTTCAGATCATCTCTCCCTTAGATAGTTCTCATCGGTGCAAATCTCCTTTTCTTTTCATATTATTTATCTCTCCCTTTGACAACAATGCCAAAGAAACAAATAAATAATCAGCTCTATAGTAGCTAAGTAACTCTTTGGTGTCCAATACTTCCTCTGTATCTTAGTTTACTGATATCCCAATCTGCATTAGTTTTTCAAACTTAATCACAACCTTGAACAAAATTCAAAGTGTGAACTATGTCACATCAACATGGATGATCTTTTGACAAGATTAGGCTGATGCAACATCTAGATCACATTAGTGACCGATAGATAGGGGACGGACCCCAAGTCTAGTCCTCAAATATTCAAAAGTGTCCTTCGGTAGAGGTTTTGTAAAAATGTCTGCAAGTTGTTCTTTAGATGTAACAAATTCTAACTTTACTTGCTTATCTTGCACTTGTTCTCTTAAGTAATGATACTTAATTGATATATGCTTTGTCTTTGAGTGCATCATAGGATTCTTTGAGATATTAATTGCACTTGTGTTATCACAGTATATGATCACCGAGTCAGTGATTACCTCATTCATTCCTTCCAACACTTGTTTGATATATGCAATTTTTGAGCAATTCGTAGCAGCAGAAACATACTCGGCTTCAATTGTAGACTGAGAAATACAAGCCTGCTTTTTACTTGTCCAGGTTACAAGTCTTTCAACAAAGAAAAATGCTCCTCCGGTGGTACTTTTTATGTCATCCACATTTCCAGGCCAATCAGCATCGGTGTAAACTTTCAGCTCAAACTTACCTTCCTTGGGATACCATAATCCATAATCTTCTATCTTTTTCATATATCTTAAGATTCTTTTAGTAGCAATCATGTGTGATTCTCTAGGATTAGCAGAATATTTAGCAACAATTCCCACAGCATGTGCTATATCTGGTCTATTGTGAACTACATACATTAGTTTACCAATCATGGATCGGTAAAGTGTCTAGTTTACCTCTATAGTTTCATCTTCCTTTGTCAATTTACTACCAGTAGCCATCGATGTTCCCATAGGTTTAGCATCTTCCATGCAAAATGTCTTCAAGACTTCCTTTATGTACTTGGACTGTGTGATGAATATCCCATCACTCTGTTGTATGACTTGTAATCCTAGAAAGAACTTAATCTCTCCAAACATAAACATTTCAAACTCATTCCTCATGTCATTAGAAAAATATTTACATATATGATCTTGACCTCCAAAAATAATAGCATCAACAAAAATTTCAGCAATGATAATAGTGTCATCAATATCACCTTTCATGTACAAATTATTGTTCTCACTAGTTCTTACAAATCCAATACTTAACAAGTAAGTATGCAATCTTTCATACCATGCTCTCGATGATTGCTTTAAACCATATAAAGCTTTTTGTAATCTACATACCATGTTTCTATTGTCTAGATCAATGAATCCTTCAGGTTGTTCTATGTAGACCTCTTCTTCAAGTATACCATTCAGAAATGCTGATTTCACATCCATTTGATAAACCTTAAATTTCTTGTGTGCAGAATATGCAAGTAACATTCTAACTCCTTCCAATCTAGCAACAAGTGCAAATGTTTCACCATAATCAATGCCTTCTTCCTATGCATATCCCTTGCATACCAATCTCGCTTTATTTCTTGTCACTTCACCATTTTCATTCATTTTGTTTCTAAATATCCATTTAGTACTAATAAAATTCTTATCTTTAGGTCGGGGTACTAAGGACCAAGTTTTGTTTTTCTCTATTTGTTCTATTTCCTCCTTCATTGAATTAACCCATTCTTCATTTTATAATGCAACTTTCACATTCTTTGGTTCAAATTCACAAACCAAACATGTACCTTGTCTTGTTTTGCTTCTAGTCTGCATCCCAACTTGTCTGTTTCCAATAATTTGTGTCTCGGGATGATTCCTTCTGACAAAACCAGCTAGTGCTCAGTTTCTTCTTTCTTGTTCATCCTATTCAGGCTCATTTGCTTGCTCGGTAGCACCATCTTGTTCGTCGGTTTTCCTTTCATGTTCCTCGGGGTTATTTTCCTGCTAACCAGTTATCACAGGTTGCGACTTTGGTAGATAGTCAGGAAGTTCAATGTAAGTGAATCTACCATAGTCTTCTAGTTCCTTTCTTTCTTCTGTATTTATGTCATCATACTCATCAACACGAACATTAGTACTTTCAATCATCTTATTCTTATCCTTATTTAGACATTTGTATGCTTTACTCTTAGTAGAATATCCTAAGAATATTCCTTCATCACCTTTAGAATCAAATTTCCCATTTCTCTCATCCTTCAAAATAAAACATTTGCTTCTAAAAATTTTGAAATAACTTACAGTAGGTTTGTGTCCAAACCATAGCTCATAAGGTGTCTGGTTGGTGTCCTTCTTCAGTTGTACTCAGTTAAGCATATATACAATTGTGCTGACAGCTTCCCTCCAATATGTCTGAGAAACATTATTTTGTAGCATTAGTGTCCTAGCACAATCAATGATTGACCTATTCCTTCTTTCAGCAATCCCATTCTGTTGAGGTGTTCTCGGTGCATAGACCTATCTCTTAATACCATTCTCATTATAGAAATTAGTAAATTCATCAAAGATAAATTCACCTCCTCTATCAGATCTTAAGCATTTGATTTCTTTTGCAGTCTCTTTTTCTACCTTAGCCTTATACCATTTAAACAACTTAAAAGCTTCAGATTTCTCTTTCAAAAACATAATAGTCATCAGTCTAGTGTAGTCATCAACAAAAAGAATAAAGTATCTATCACCATAATAGCTCTGAGTTCTCATAGGATTGCATAGGTCAGTATGAACCAATTCAAGTATCTTCTTTGTTGAGTAGTCTTTTCTTTAAAACTAGATTTAGTCATCTTACCTTTCTAACATTCATGACACATAGCATGATCCGGTTTAGACAAGTTAGGCAATCCTCTAACTCTTTTCTTCTTACTAATCTTGACCATGTTATCAAAATTCACATGACATAACCTCTTATGCCACAACTATGCATCTTCATATTTCATTAACAAACAAGAGGATTGATCAATATCAAGATAAAATAGATTACCTCTAGATTGTGTACCGGTTCCAACAAGTCTTCCTCAATCATCATAAATTCTTACCTTTCTACTCTCAAAAGCAAGTCGGTGACCTGAGTTGTTCAAGTGTGCCACACTTATCAAATTGTAGTTCATTCCATCTACCCAATATGCATTCTCACATTTTATTCTATCATTAATCATTAGTGAACCTTTACCTCTCACCATACAAGGTGCATCATTTTCCATTCTAATAGATCCACCATCATATTCATCAGTTAGATCAAATTTCTCTATATCACCAGTCATATGATGTGTACAGCCACTGTCTATGATCCATGTGTCATTTCTGCTTACTTTAGAGATCAGTGTTGTCTCCTCATGTTTCTCTTCTTCCTCTGAATCATCCTTCATAGAAACAAATGCTACTTCTACATCATAATCAGTGTTAGATTCAAATTTAAATTCTTCATCTATGTAACGTACCTTTTTCCCTTTATCATAGCTATCTCAGTTGTCTCTATTATTGTGTCAATAGCCTCTGTTAACTCTTCTCCCATAGCTTCCTTCAGATCAGTCTTCGGATCTATCATCATCTTTCTTATTCGGACATCTAGCAACGATGTGGCCAACTTCTTTACAATTAAAACAAGCTAGAGGTAACTTGCCTCTATATCTTCCCTTACCTTTGGGCAATCTTCTGGCCATAAGAGCTTCAAGCTCATCAAGTTCATCATCAGTATTACTGTCACTGTCATTGTTATTATCAATCTTGCTACTAGACTTACCAATCTTCAAAGAGGACATGAAACTAGATTCAATAGAAGGTACAACACTGTTGTCAAAGTTATTCAGTTCAAAGGTTGTAAGCTTACCGATCAAAGTTTCAAGGGTGAGGTTGGATGTAGCCCTTGTTTCATGAATTGCAGAGATCCTGATTGCATAAACTAGCAGCAAAGTTATGAGAATATTGCTTATAATTGTTTCATCATCAATAGCTCCACCAAATGCTCTAATAGCATGTACCACCTCTTTTAGTCTGTTTGAGTATTGCACAATGTTCTCACCTTCTTTCATCTTCATATCATCAAATCAACTTCTTAGAATTTCTACTCTCACTCTCTTGACATTCGCATCTCCACTGTATATTAGAGTCAGCTTCTCCCACATCTTCTTAGCAGTATCACATTCCTTGATATCATTAAATCCGGCATCGGTACAGGCAGCAGCAAGTTCCATCATAGTAATATTATGTTCATGCCTATCCTTTAGTTGATCAAGAGTTAGGGGACCTGGTTTTGGTTCAATGTAGCCATTCTCCATCAATTCTAGTGAAGAATTCCCAATTCCAAATATGTGCAACTTCATCCAACTTTGCCATACTATGAAGTTATCTTTGTTTAGCTTTGGCACTTCCCTCTTATACATCGTGAGACCTTTTTACTGAAGTCCTTAAAACTCTGTTCTAAGCAACCAACGCTCTAATACCAATTGTTAGAATAACTGAGAGGGGGTGAATTAGTTATCCAGTGTCTCACTTCAAAATGTATAATCCAAAACAATTTTATTACTTCTACAAGTCGGTAACCATAGAATACTTCCACTATTTGTGTATTTACCGATTGACAATCTAAACTCTGTATTAATTACCAAATAAATCTAACATGTAATATGAAAAGTATGATCACAAACAAATATCACAATCAACACATAACACAAGAGATTTAATGTGCAAACCCTGTAAAGGGAAAAAACACTTGGGACCGGCAACCCAAAATTGTTCACTCTTCTGAAGTAAGGTCAGTGAAGACCCAACTCTATTAAAGGTTTACAAACACACTGTTAGGTGTGACCTTGTTAGAGGATTTTAGACCAGAAGTTATCATCCAACCAGCAGTCACTCTAGGGTTGACAGGATAACAATGTTCACTCTATGAATGAAACATCAAAAGACTTTCATAGTCCACTCGGTTAAGAGATTTAACTATGTACAATGGTTAAATGTGTAACAGTAGGTGATCTGCCTAAATAAAACTTCAGTTTGCAGTTTATAGATCAATGTTCGGCTCATTAAATACTTCTAACCAATATAACACTTCAGATTCAATACTATATCAACTTACTATCCATCAGTAATAACTCTCTATAGCTTGGTAACTGTTCTACAGCTCAGTTCTCATTAACCAGTGTGATCATAAAAAACTTCTCCATGTGATTATTCTGCAGTATCTTCTTCTTTCGGCATCCTTTCATAATGAAATCAATGTCTCTTATATAGACGAGTAAATCATTTTCTTTTCCTCCATCAGATTTTGTCGCTTAATCATATTCATAGATTTTACCGCTTTAGGCTCCCTTAGCTGATGTGTCAGTAACACATTTCAATCTGCTCCATTAGATCCTTTTTTACTTATGTTATCCATTGATCTTCATAACAAACATTATCTATTACCTCGATTTCATACACTTTATAGCTCATCACTTTATCGACTAAACTGGCCATTTAAATCCTTTTTGTTTTGCTCAGTTAACAAAAAAATGTGTCGGTGAACACAAGCTCAGTTAATACTGCACTTGGTATACACTACACTTCATCAGTGTATACTAAAATGCTTCATTTACCGACAACACTGCTTTGTGTCTTTCAGCTCTATTCTTCATTATAGATTAATGCAACATAATAAAGTCAATTCCATCGAGTCATAGACTCATCAACAAGTTACTTAGTGTATTCCTTATCCTCATCTATCATATACATCTTCCTTATGTAGATATTTATGTTCTTCATCTCTTTCACCTTCCTTCAAATGTGTCGGTATAGTAACTTACAAGATAAGTACTGTCAAGCTAGTTGACATCAATGACAACATAATACTGATTTAATCATCTTGCATTATCTAATCATCAACTCCTTAGTAATCTTGAATTACAGATTCTTCATTCTGGTTCTGAATCAGTTGTAGTTCATCAGCTGTGTGGTATCAAGCTTCGCTAAAGCTTGAAAATGATAAGCATTATGATGTTGAGGCATGGTGTGGTAAGCACAAGTATAATTTCTCGTAAGCTACTATTGGTATAGTTTTTTTTTTCAATAGTTGCAGAATCCAACTTCTCCTATACTTACACGTACATATACATTTTGGGCTTGGCTTTAATATCATGTAAATTTGAGTGAAATGGTAATAATATTTAAGAGCAACAAGTATGGCATTTTAAACAACTATGCATATACATTATATAACAGGAGGAGTGATATATTTTAATGGAAACACTTAATGAGAAGACACAAAGAAACCCAAATACTGATGAAGACACACTTGGAGCCATCAAAGATTATAAAGACATCCAAAGACATCAACTAGAGGATTTTGGCACCTATAACAGCCTATGAGGTCATTTCATGCAATAAGAATGGCAAATGTGTAATCAGTCCTAAAAGGCTTAATGATGATAGATACATATGTGTTTCTTCCTTTTGCAACAGTTTATATTCTGATATTTATATCTTGAATTGTCAAATGACCAATGAGTGATAATTTCAAAAGTGTATCATAATTAAAAGCATGTGAATTCATAGTGTACTTAATC
Source organism: Chamaecyparis obtusa (assembly GCA_027943335.1). Lineage (NCBI taxonomy): Eukaryota > Viridiplantae > Streptophyta > Pinopsida > Cupressales > Cupressaceae > Chamaecyparis > Chamaecyparis obtusa. The sequence continues at coordinate 420,671 of BSBK01001597.1, read as the reverse complement.
TGAATGCCACTGTGTAATATTTTTACTTACGATATTAATCTTAATATATCCCTACTTTATTATTGATGTCCCTATTTACATCTTTTCATCAAATGACCTAAAAAAATCAATAATGGTCCTATATGGTCACTAATAGCCAACTTTCAGAAGAATATGAATGAATACAAACATACATAAGTGGATGAACATAAATAATGAAGGTATCGTACATTGGCTGAAGTAATGAAGTGTTGACCTGGGGTTCAATCCAATATGCTCTTGTATGATACAAAACCTGCAAGGAAGGAAAAGATGGGGTTAGATCCAAAGGATCTAAGCAATGCCTAGCAACATATTACTAATCCTCATCTACAATTATGCATGTGCATAGTCAAGCCATACACAGACTCAACAACATGGTATCATTGTTCCAATAACAGAAAATACATTACAAATACCAAGCTCACGGTCTCAATGAAATAAACAGTGTATAAAACAATATATGGTGCACAATAGTAGCAAGCATGCAATGATAGCAATAATATTGCATGATTCCCGAGCTCAAATTCAAAATAGTAAGTGTATTAATGTATGTTTGCATGATGTCAGATATTAAACAGTGAGCTCATGAACAATGTCAGTATTAAACAATGAACTCATGAACAATGTATGATGCCCTTTCTTGCAGCCCACGAGCCATCAAGACATTTCCTCATGAAATGATCATAAACGAGGAGTACCACATAGTGAATATCAATAGTGAAACAAATAAAGAGAGATCAAACGCTTCACACAATGCCTTGAAGGTAATACAAACCATGCCCTAGCTCCCAAAGCTCGTAGGTCATCAACCATTCCAAATGAAAAGATGTAAACAATGCCAATATTAAATAGTGAGCTCATGAACTATGTATGATGCCCTAGCTTGTAGCCCGTGAGCCATCAAGACATTTTCTTGTCAAATAATCATAAGCAGGGAGTAGCACATAGTGAATATCAATAGCAAAACAAATAAAGAGATATCAAACACTTCACACAATGCCTTGATGGTAATAGCAATGATGCCCTAGCTCTCAAAGCTTGCGGGTCATCAAGCATTCCAAATGAAAAGATGTAAACAATGTCAATATTGAACAGTGAGCTCATAAATAATGTATAATGCCCTAGCTTGCAGTTTTCCAGCCATCAAGATATTTTTTCATGAAATAATCATAAACGGGGAGTAGCACATAGTGAATATCAATAGCAAAACAAATAAAGAGAGATCAAACACTTCACACAATGCCTTGAAGGTAATAGAAGCGATACCCTAGTTCTTGAAGCTTGCATGTCATTAGGCATTCTAAATGATAAGATGTAAACAATGCCATTATTAAACAGTGAGCTCGTGAACTATGTATGATGCCCTAGCTTGTAGCCCACGAACCATCAAGACATTTTCTCATGAATGATCATAAACGGGGAGTACCACATAGTGAATATCAACAGCAAAAAAAATAAAAAGAGATCAAACACTTCACACAATGCCTTTAAGGTAATAGAAGTGATGCCCTAGCTCTCAAAGCTCCCAGGTCATCAGACATTCCAAATGATAATATGTAAACAATGTCAATATTAAACAGTGAGCTCATGAACTATGTATGATGCCCTAGCTTGCAGCCCGCAAGCCATCAAGACATTTCCTCATGAAATGATCATAAATGGGGAGTACCACATAGTGAATATCAACAGCAAAAAAAATAAAGAGAGATCAAACACTTCACACAATGCCTTGAAGGTAATAGAAGCAATGCCCTAGCTCTCAAAGCTCATAGGTCATCAGTCATTCCAAATGATAAGATGTAAACAATGCCAGTATAAATAGTGAGCTCATGAACTATGTATGATGTCTTAGCTTGAATCCCATGATCCATCAAGACATTTCCTCATGAAATGATCATAAACAGGGAGTACCACATAGTGAATATCAACAAGAAAACAAATAAAGAGAGATCAAACACTTCACACAATGCCTTGAAGGTAATAGCTCTCAAAGCTTGCAGGTCATCAAGCATTCCAAATGCTAATTAAGATGTAAACAATGACACTGAAATTGATTTAATGAGAAGACAAAGCTTTAATGCCTACCTCAAATGTCAGTTCCCTCTTTCCACATGGTGCCAGCCTCTTCACACATGCCAAACTCAAATGCCCTCTTCATGCCATGCAAAATTGCAGTGTCGTCTTCGCGGCAGCTCTTTGAATTCACAAATTACAAATGACACTTTCTTTTTCTTTTTTTTGTTTATAGCCAAATGGGTGTCGCAATTATGATAGTATCATCTCTATTATGACACCATCAAGGGCACTTGCAAAAAAAAACACAAAAAACAAACACAAATTGTAGTCACGTTGCAAATTGGCATTGAAATTTGACCCCAAATGTTGTAGTGCATCTTTTCATTTGGAATGCTTGATGACCTATGAGCTTTGAGAGCTAGGGCATTGTTTCTATTACCTTCAAGGCATTGTGTGAAGTGTTTTATCTCTCTTTATTTGTTTTTCTATTGATATTCACTATGTGGTACTCCTTGTTTATGATCATTTCATGAGGAAATGTCTTGATGGCTCGCGGGCTACAAGCTAGGGCATCATACATTGTTCATGAGTTCACTATTTAATATCTGGCATCATGCAAACATACATTAATACGCTTATTGTTTTGAATTTGAGCTCGGGCATCATGCAATGTTATTGTTGGCATTGCATGCTTGCTACTATTGTGCACCATATATTGTTTTATACACTGTTTATTTCATTGAGACTGTGAGCTTGGAATTTGTAATGTATTTTTTGTTATTGGATCAATGCTACCATGTTGTTGAGTCTATGTATGTCTTGACTATGCACATGCATAATTGTAGATGAGGATCAGTAATATAGTGTCAGGCATTTCTTAGATACTTTGGATCTAACCCCATCTTTTTCTTCCTTGTAGGTTTTGGATCATACAAGAGCATACTGGATTGAACCCTGGGTCAACACTTCATTACTTCAGGCAATGTCTAGTACCTTCATTAATTATGTTCTTCCACTTATGTATGTTTGCATTCATTCATATTCTTTTGAAAGTTGGCTATTAGTGACCATATAGGACCATTCTTGATGTTTTTGGGTCATTTGATGAAAAGATGTAAATAGGGGCATCAGTAAAAAAATAGGGATATATTAAGATTAATATCGTAAGTAAAAACATTACACAGTGGCATTCAGATTAAGTAAAATATGAATTTACATGCTTTTAATTATGATACACTTTTGAAATTATCACTCATTGGTCATTTGACAATTCAAGATATAAATATCAGAATATAAATTGTTGTAAAAGGAAGAAACACATATGTAGCATCATCTAATACAAAATATAAAAGTATCCCACAAACACATAGTTTATATTATAACAACTATCCTCTAATCCCATCGTGTACTAGTCTCAAGGTAAGAAAAATTTACTTAAGCCATCATATAAGTATCATCTTAAAGTTTAAATAGACATTGACTATGGATATACAACACTCAGCCATAATAAATTATAAAATTTGACTGCAATTTTTATGTCCACTTACAATCATCCTACTACTTACACTGCAATTTCTATGTCTACTTACAATAATAAATTATAGAGTTTCATTGCAATTTCTATGTCCAATGCCATTAAAATATATCACTCCTCATGTTATATAATGTATATGCATGCTTGTTTAAAATGTCATACTTGTTGCTCTTAAATATTATTACCATTTCACTCATGTTATATAGGCATCCTTCTCATTAAGTGTTGCCATTAAAATATATCACTCCTCATGTTATATAATGTATATGCATAGTTGTTTAAAATGTCATACTTGTTGCTTTTAAATATTATTACCATTTCACTCAAATTTACATGACATTAATGCCAAGCCCAAAATGTATACATACGTGTAAGTATAGGAGAAGCTGGATTCTGCAACTATTGAAAAACTAAAAACTATACCAATAGTAGCTTACAAGAAACTATACTTGTGCTTACCACACCATACCTCAACATCATAATGCTTATCATTTTCAAGCTTCAGTGAGGCTTCATACCACGCATTGTCCACAGATTTGTATGCAATGCTGATTTAGGCTAGAGGTAAACTACATGTGTCATGTAAACAACATGGTTGAATGCAATCTCTTTTGCGTGTTTTCAAGAGTTTTCCCACCAATACAGGCATAAATAATGCATTGAACATAATCTACGAACACTGCATGGTATGAAGTATCACTGAAGCTTGAAATATATCACTCTCATGTTATTGTCAAAATTAAATTCAAATGTTTATCAAAACATTTATTCTTGTAGAATTAAGATATACTTATCTCAATAATAAAACAATCTTTCATAATAGCTTTTGAATCACATTAACACACACCCATATTTTGTAGCATAGTTCATTTTAGAAGTGTATGGCTTAACTATGCATATGCATAATTGTAGATGAGGATAAGTAATAGGGTGTCAGGCATTGCTTATATTTTTTGGATCTAACCCCATCTTTTCCTTCCTTGCAGGTTTTGGATCATACAAGAGCATACTGGATTGAACCCCAGTCAACACTTCATTACATCAGGCAATGGCTGGTACCTTCATTATTTATGGTCATCCACTTATGTATGTTTGCAAACATTCATATTCTTCTAAAATTTGGCTATTAGCGACCATATATGACGATTCTTGATATTTTTAGGTCATTTAATGAAAAGATGTAAAAGTTTCTTAAAAGTTTATATTTTTTATTTCAATTTTTAAAATCATAAAATGAATAAAATTTAAAAATAACAAATTAAGATAATCTTTGCCTTCACTTTTAAAAAAACATAAATCTCATAAAGCATGGTAAAAGAGGGCCCTAACTGTGTTAAAATGGGAAAGTTGCCACCTTGCATTGCTCTTCATATGGCAATTGCTAAGGAATTATGTTATAAAATTTCAAGGCATGAAATTTCATACTTTTTTCTCCTTAGCATTGAGTTTACAATGTGGGGGAGTTGAAGAAAATATATGTACAGTTATAAAATTTCATGCCTTGAAATTTGGCATGAAATTTTATAACATAGTTCCTTAGCATTTGATCTTTATATGGAAGCCATGACTTGAGGTAGGCATTTGAGCTTTATCTTCTCATTAACTCAATTTCATTTTGATAGAATTTTTTGATTTAATGGAAAAATATGAAAGTTAATAATGGCATTGCTTACATCTTTACATTTGGAATGCTCGATGACCCGCGAGCTTTGAGAGCTAGGGTATCGTTGATATTACCTTTAAGGCATTGTGTGAAGTGTTTGATCTCCCTTCATTTGTTTTGTTGTTGATATTCACTATGTGGTACTCCCTGTTTATGATCATTTCATGAGGAAATACCTTGATGGCTCACAGGCTGCAAGCTAGGGCATCATACATTGTTCATGAGCTCACTGTTTAATACTGGCATTGTTTACATCCTTTCATTTGGAATGCTCGATGACACACAAGCTTTGAGAGCTAGGGCATCATTTCTATTACCTTCAAGGCATTCTGTGAAGTGTTTGATCTCTCTTTATTTGTTTTGTTGTTGATATTCACTATGTGGTACTCCCTATTTATGATCATTTCATGATGAAATGTCTTGATGGCTCATGAGCTGCAAGCTAGGGCATCATACATTGTTAATGAGCTCAATGTTTAATACTAGCATTATTTACATCTTTTCATTTGGAATGCTTGATGACCCGCGAGCTTTGAGAGCTAGGGCATTGTTTCTATTACCTTCAAGGCATTGTGTGAAGTTTTTGATCTCTCTTTATTTGTTTTGTTGTTGATATTCACTATGTGGTACTCCTCATTTATGATCATTTCATGAGGAAATGTCTTGATGGCTCATGGGCTGCAAGCTAGGGCATCATACATTGTTCATGAGCTCAATGTTTAAGACTGGCATTGTTTACATCTTTTCATTTGGAATGCTTGATGACCTGCAAGCTTTGAGAGCTAGGGCATCGTTTCTATTACCTTCAAGGCATTGTGTGAAGTGGTTGGTCTCTTTTTATTTGTTTTTTTGTTGATCTTCACTATGTGGTACTCCCTGTTTATGATTATTTCATGAGGAAATGTTTTGATGGCTCACGGGCTAAAAGCTAGGGCATTATACATTGTTCATGAGCACACTGTTTAATACTAGTATTGTTTACATCTTTTCATTTGGAATGCTCGATGACCCGCGAGCTTTGAGAGCTAGGGCATCATTTCTATTACCTTCAAGGCATTGTGTGAAGTGTTTGATCTCTCTTTATTTATTTTTCTATTGATATTCACTATGTGGTACTCCCTATTTATGATCATTTCATGAGGAAATGTCTTGATGGATCACGGGCTGCAAGCTAGGGCATCATACATTGTTTATGAGCTGACTATTTAATACTGGGATTGTTTACATCTTTTCATTTGGAATGCTTGATGACCCATGAACTTTGAGAGCTAGGGAATCATTGATATTACCTTCAAGACATTGTGTGAAGTGTTTGATCTCTCTTTATTTATTTTTTTGTTGATATTGACTATGTGGTACTCCCCGTTTATGATCATTTCATGAGGAAATGTCTTGATGGGTCACGGGCTGCAAGCTAGGGCATCATACATTGTTCATGAGCTCACTATTTAATATTGGCATTATTTACATCTTTTCATTTGGAATGCTTGATGACCTACGAGCTTTGAGATCTAGGGCATCATTTCTATTACCTTCAAGGTCTTGTGTGAAGTGTTTGATCTTTGTTTATTTGTTTTGTTATTGATATTCATTATGTGGTACTCCCTGTTTATGATCATTTCATGAGGAAATATCTTGATGGCTTGTAGGCTGTAAGCTAGGGCATCATACATTGTTCATGAGCTCACTGTTTAATACTAGCATTGTTTACATCTTTTCATTTGGAATGTTGGATGACCCACGAGCTTTGAGAGCTAAGGCATCATTTCTATTACCTTCAAGGCATTGTGTGAAGTGTTTGATCTCTCTTTATTTTTTTTATTGTTGATATTCACTATGTGGTACTCCCTATTTATGATCATTTCATGAAGAAATGTCTTGATGGCTTGCAGGCTGCAAGCTAGGGAATCATACATTGTTTATGAGCTCATTGTTTACATCTTTTCATTTGGAATGCTTGATGACCCACGAGCTTTGAGAGCTAGGGCATCATTTCTATTACCTTCAAGGCATTGTGTGAAGTATTTGATCTCTCTTTATTTGTTTTGCTATTGATATTCACTATGTGGTACTCCCCGCTTATGATCATTTCACGAGGAAATGTCTTGATGGCTCGCAGGCTGCAAGCTAGGGCATTATAAATTTTTCATGAGCTCATTATTTAATACTGGCATTGTTTACATCTTTTCATTTGGAATGCTTGATGACCTATGAGCTTTGAGAGCTAGGGCATCATTTCTAGTACCTTCAAGGCATTGTGTGAAGTGTTTGATATCTCTTTATTTTTTTTGTTGTTAATATTCACCATGTTGTTGAGTCTGTGTAAGACTTGCAAGGTTTTACCCCAAAATTTATCAGTAATAAAATAGGGACATCAATAATAAAATAATACACTTACTATTTTGAATTTGAACTTAGGCATTATGCAATGTTATTGTTGTCATTGCATGCTTGCTGTTGTTGTGTACCATAACAACAATAAGATTGCAATGTTACAAAATTTTGGGATTAAATTTGTGTGTTTGTATACTTTCTCCATTTTAAACTAACCTATGACTTCAAAGGAGGAATTATGAAATATAGTTGTAGGTGGTTATCTCTTCTATAATGATGAAGGAGTCAAAGGTAATGATCAATGAGGTTGCTTCTATTAGATCATACATATATTAATACACTTACTATTTTGAATTTGAGCTCGAGCATTATATATTGTTTTATACACTATTTATTTCATTGAGACCGTGAGCTTGGCATTTGTAATGTATTTCTTGTTATTGGATTAGTATTTCCATGTTGTTGAGGTTGTAGATCTCCTTTTACTGATCTTGTATAAACAACATATATACCATGTTGACTCATAGCCCATGAGGTGTTTCTTGATAACACATTTGACATCATACTTTTTTCTCCATTTTGGTTTTGATTTACTCACTGCATGCATATGTTTCCTGAGTGCACATGTTATGTAGCATAGTTCATTTTAGAAGTGTATGGCTTGACTATGCACATGTATAATTGTAGATGAGGATTAGTAATAGGGGGCTAGGCATTGCTTGGATCCTTTGGATCTAACCCCATCTTTTCTTTCCTTGCAGGTTTTGGATCATACAAGAGCATACTAGATTGAACCCTAGGTCAACACTTCATTACTTCAGGCAATGTTTGGTACCTTCATTATTTATGTTCATCCACTTATGTATGTTTTCATTCATTCATATTCTTCTAAAAGTTGGCTATTAGTGACCATATAGGACCATTGTTGATGTTTTTGGGTCATTTGATGAAAAGATGTAAATAGGGACATCAGTAATAAAATAGGGATATCTTAATCTTTATGAGCTCAAATTCAAAATAGTAAGTGTATTATTTTATTACTGATGTCCCTATTTTGAAGTGTTTCGTCATTTCTATTACCTTCAAGGCATTATGTGAAGTGTTTGATCTCTCTTTATTTGTTTTGTTGTGCATATACCTTCTCTGATCAACTCTGATATGCACAGGTGATGAACATTCATATTTTCCTAAGCAATACTCTGAGCTTTCCTTCCAACACATTTACTATTGTGAAAATCATCACAACTCCATTTGTTGCGGGAAAGCTCACAGTACACATGTTTGGATATCTGCATGTTTTTCACTTTTTCATATACCAAATGATGAATGCTCAATTGTTGTAATGGAAAAGCATTAGAACCATCCATATAGGACCTTCATTATTTATGTTCATCCACTTATGTATGTTTGCATTCATTTATATTCTTTTGAAAGTTGGCTATTAGCAACCATATAGGACCATTCTTGATGTTTTTGGGTCATTTGATGAAAATATGTAAATAGGGACATTAGTAATAAAATAGAGATTGTTGGCATTGCATGCTTGCTGTTGTTGTGCACCATATATTATTTTATACATTGTTTATTTCATTGAGACTATGAGCTTGGTTTTTCTTTCAGAAGTGTATGGCTTGACTATGCACATGCATAATTGTAGATGAGGATCAGTAATAGGATGTCATTCATTACTTAGATATTTTTTTATCTAATCCTCATCTCTTTTTTCTTTGCAGGTTCTGGAGCACACAGGGGCACACTAGATTCATACCTGGGTCAAAAATTCATCACTTCAAGCAATATCTGGCACCCTTATTATTTATGTTCATCCTCTTATGTATGCCTATACTCTTGCATTTTCTTCTGAAAGTTATTTTCCTTGTATAGTATATACAAGTTATTTTTCATATATATACATGTAATCTTTAGATGCAAAAATTTATTTTCCTTTACATGTATCTTTGCATGAAATGAACACAAATTAAATAAGATCATCTAATAATGAAAATTAGGGTATTGTAGTCACTCATCTAGTAATTAGTTCCCCAAACCATTACTAAGGATTGAACATAAGTCTAAGTCCCAAACCTATTATTCTATGTGTATAAAATAATATATGGTGCACAACACCAGCAAGCATGCAATGACAGCAATAACAATGTATGATGCCCAAGCTCAAATTCAAAATAGTAAGTGTATTAATGTATGATCTAATAGCAGCAACCTCATTGATCATTACCTTTCACTCCTCCATCATTATAGAAGAGATAACTACCTACAACCAGGGCATCATGCCTTATTTATGAGCTCACTATTTGAGCACCTTATGTCCCTATTTGATTAGCTAGTGCTCAAACAGTGAGCTCATAAATAATGCATGATGCCCTAGCTTGCAGCCCACAAGCCATCAAGACATTTCCTCATGAAATGATCATAAACAGGGAGTACCACATAGTGAATATCAACAACAAAACAAATAAAGAGAGATCAAACACTTCACACAATATATGTTGTTTTTTAAGATTTTATTAAGACTAAATATATTGTTTATGAGATCACTATTTGAGCACCTCATGTCCCTGTTTGATTGGTCGGTGCTCAAATAGTTAGCTCATAAATAATGCATGATGCCCTAGCTTGCAGCCCACAAGCCATCAAGACATTTCCTCATGAAATGATCATAAACAGGGAGTACCACATAGTGAATATCAACAATAAAACAACTAAAGAGAGATCAAGCACTTCACACAATATATGTTTTTTTATAAGATTTTATTAAGACTAAATATATTGTTTTATGAGCTCATTGTTTGAGCACCTCATGTCCCTATTTGATTGGTCGATGCTCTGTTTGTTATATTGATGCTATTAGATCAAATAGGGACATCAATAATAAAATAATACACTTATTGTTTTGAATTTGAGTTCATAAAGATTAAGATATCCTACTGTATTGAATTTCTATGTGCTTTGAGCCAATGAAATTTTTGTAGTTTTGTAATTTTGAAAAAGAAAATGTCATTTGTAATTTTTGTGAATTCGAAGAGCTTCCACGAAGATGGCACTATACTTTTGCGTGGCACGAAGAGGGAATTCAAGTTTGGCATGCGCGAAGAGGCCGACACCATGTGGGAAGAGGGCACTGGCACTTGAGATAGGAATTTGAGCTTTGTCTTCTCATTAAATTAATTTCATTTTGATGGCATTTGTTGATTTAATGGGATAATATGAATGTTAATAGTGCGCATTGTTTACATCTTAGCATTTGGAATGCTCGATGACCCACGAGCTTTGAGAGCTAGGGCATCGTTGGTATTACCTTCAAGGAATTGTGTGAAGTGTTTGATCTCTCTTTATTTGTTTTGTTGTTGATATTCATTATGTGGTACTCCCCGTTTATGATTATTTCATGAGGAAATATCTTGATGGCTCGCGGGCTGCAAGCTAGGGCATCATACATTGTTCATGAGCTCACTGTTTAATACTGGCATTGTTCATGAGCTCACTGTTTAATATTTAGCATCATGCAAACATACATTAATACACTTACTATTTTTAATTTGAACTCAGGTATCATGCAATGTTATTGATGTCATTGCATGCTTGTTGTTGTTGTGCACCATATATTGTTTTATACATTGTTTATTTCATTGAGACCATGAGCTTGGCATTTGTAATGTATTTTTTGTTATTGGATTAATTCTATCATGTTGTTGAGTCTATGTATGGCTTGACTATGCACATGATTGTAATGTATAGATGAGGATCAGTAATATGGTGCTAGATATTGCTTAGATCCTTTAGATCTAACCCCATCTTTTCCTTCCTTGTAGGTTTTGGATCATACAAGAGCATATTGGATTGAACCCCGGGTCAACACTTCATTACTTCAGGCAATGTCTAGTACCTTCATTATGTATGTTCATCCACTTATGTATGTTTGCATTCATTCATATTATTCTAAAAGTTGGCTATTAGTGACCATATAGGACCATTCTTGATGTTTTTGGGTCATTTGATGAAAAGATGTAAATAGGGACATTAGTAATAAAATAGGCCATGTAAATGGTACTAGGCCAACCCAATCAGCCTAACAAAATGTGTCATGTTTATCTTTGTCAAATACACTCGTTCACCATTTTGTTCTTTCAGTGCTCCTAATGAGCATAGAGAGAGGCCGGAGTATCTTACAAGCCTAAAATGTCGGTATATCACTATATGGCCTCATAATTACTAAGCCAAAGGGGTTTTCTTATTCGAAAGACTTAGCAGCCTCTAGGGTCATTTTCTTTTCTATTGCATTAACAGGACATCTGCTAGAAACATTATGACTATGCATCCCTCTGCTCATCTCTTTAGTTTTTGTTTTCGTAGATTTCACCATTTGACGTTCCTTTTTAGTAAGAGATGGTTGTGAAAAAAGATATTTCTATTTTTCATTCTGAGAAGATCTAGAGTGATTTTGAGTCACAAAGGAAATGCCCTGATCCTTCCACAAGTGTTATTCTGACAAGTTTTGATCACTTGACGAATATAAAATTATCTATTGAGTTGAAAAGAAAATCAATAGAAGACGCTAAAAATGAAGTGAAAAAACCTAAGGTTTCTTCTCAACGTAAGTAAAATCCTTTCCCTCAATGAAAGATTGAAGTCTTTCCAAACTCATTTCTCCCAAATTATGGGAAACTTTGAAGTTACTATTTAAATAACCACAAGTTTTTATTTGTATGCAGGCCATTCTTCCAAGATTCGAGAACATTTCCATCCATTTCTTATCGAAAAGGAACGTCAGATGGTGGAATCTACGAAAACAAAAACTAAAGAGATGAGCAGAGGGATGCGCAGTCATAATTTTTCTTTATGTGTGTCTCCCAATCCTTGAACAACCACAACCTAGGGTTCTTCATAGAATATCGTCTAAGCCATGTACTAGTTACAACCACTTCTCTTATAGGGTATTATAATTCTTCACCATCGATAACTGAGTGATCCAATTTCTTTTTTGCCTCAACACAATGACATACATAAAGAACATGCACATAAACATGACAAATGAGAAACATAAATGTAGATATCACAACAGCTAACAAACATAAATGTAGATATCCAAAAAAAATTGACCAAGATGCCTACATTTATTTTTAACAATTTTTGTGTCCCAAGACCCCTTATGACTCTTTACAACCCTTTATGATACCTAAGAATACATCTTAGAGGTCTTAAAATGTCGTAAAGGGTCATCAGAGGCTCCTGGAGGATTCAAATGAGCTTCCACCTTCACGTGGTTGGCCCTATTAAGTAGAGAATGTTAAACTATTCTTGAAACAAAGAGAAGCTCAATAATTTAAGATCTCAATCCATGTATGACAAATATATCGATCTATCTCAATGGCTACCAAATCAACAGATCTCTGCCAAGAACCCAGTCACAAAGAAACACCATAGATCACATTGTGAACCTACTATGAAGAGGCATCTAATGTCTCATAAGTTGCATCAAATGACCCATTTTTTATAATCTAAGTCTCTCAGTTTGGTTCACCAAGAAGAAGACTTCTCCCAAGTCATCATGGACACCATAGTGGTCTATGAATCTCCAATGTGAAATTTCTACATGTCGCTCTCTTGACATCACATCTAACTCAATAATCCACGAGCCGCTATCGAATCTACTACAAATTCATCTTCGAATGATCCATAACCAAATCACGAGCAAGAACCAGATCTGCAAGAACACCCTTTTAAATTGATACCAACTCGATCGACAAATATATATATATATATATATATATATATATATATATATATTTTAAAAACTGATTTATGTCGCATTCATGATGGCCATAAAATAATGATGGCTATCTATCAAAACAATACGACATCTAGTCATCGCATGTACAGCATTGTTGTCGGTGAAAAACTATAAACGACGGATAGTCATCGTAAAATTTTGACGGGTCTCCATTGGATGTACAGCATCGATGTTGTTAAAAAATACAATCAACGTATATCCATCACACACTTCCGATGGATATCCATCACACTAACAATATCTCCATCGACACACAAATTACAAATGACGGTAACCCATCGGAAGATTATGATGGGTCGCCGTCATTTTTTATTTTTTTACGACGGATAGGCGTCACAATTGGGATGGCCACAAATAGGTCTAATGCCAAGTTTGCCTTGTTGGTACCCCCTTCTTGTGACATCCATTATCATCGTAATTATGATGCCAATCGAAACTATTAGTTTTTTTAACTGCAAAACTACGATGTTGGGTGGTGTCATTATATCGGCAATTAACCGTCCCAATTCAAATGACCTGACATCGAAAAAAGGTCTCAAATGTACTAGTGTTGTAACCACTTTAGTGTCCATTTCCCTAGTATCTTTATAGGTCAATTTTAGCCCTTGCATTAGCCTTTTCCCTCCCAGGATGCTTAGAGTCCTTTTCTTGGAAATTGTCTATTAACATCTCTTTTGCATTAATCGCATACTATCCTTTCTACCTATCGTGTTTGAGTGTGATTCATTTGGACACTAAAATGTCATGTGAACAATCGCATGCCACACACTTATCCACCAACTTGTCACTTTATTTTGTCATTGGAATGTCCTAGAAGCCTCTTTTCCCCTCCTCTTCATACCTTTAAATTCATCTCCTTGCTTCATTAAAAATGGATCTCTCTTAGAAAATTTCTTTTGCACTCTTGAAATTTCTCTTGCTTGCAATATCTTGCACTCTTTTACTCTCACTTGCTACAACACTCTCTCACATTGATCTGAATAACACTCTTGGCTTTCTCAAAAACATTCATTAATATCCTCCCATTTATCTTGCATCTTTGAGAATGTTGGGAATTCTCACATCCCTTATCCATCATTTATCTTGTATAATAGGGGATTTCCTCCCTCAAGTGAGGTTTGTTTCTATTTCTTGTCTTATTTAATAGGGATTTTTCTCCATTAAGTGGAGTTTGTTTATGTTACATTATCATTTATCTATTTATCTTTTCAATATATTTGGTTGTTGTAGAGGTGGGAATACCAAATAAGGGACTCAACGAAGGCAAGTCTCCATACAACCCCAACATCTTTCCTCTCTTGCATGTGTGCATGTTCATTGGAAGAATTCAACTTCATGGAGGTTTTCTTGTATTTAATTATCTTGTTTATTTTTAACCTTTTTATGCAGTGTTTATTGTTATATTTCTAACTTTGTATTTTTCAGGTCATCCAAAGAATAGACCTGAGTTTTTGCCACATTTTGGGTATTTCTTGTTGCGGTCTGTGTAGGACTACAACACGTTGCAGAGATGTCCATGCACTGTGTTGGTGTCCTTGGTTAAGATGCTCATATTTGGACTAAAGACTCTCTATCATCTGGTCTTTCCATTTCTAAAACCAAAATATTATTTTTCTTCATCTATAATAGGATATTTCCACTACTTTATCTAGTTTGGAGGTATCTAAATGTGTGTTGTGAAAATATCTCTCAAGAGAACATAGTTTCCTTTTGGTAGGGTCAGATTTATGACATTACAGTTTCTATATTGAGAGAATTTTCATTTTTGGAAAGTTTCCATTTTGAGTAATTTTTTCTTTTTGAAAACTTTCTTCTTTAAAAAAATTCCATATTTGAAACCTTTTTCAAACCCTAATTGACCTACCTTCATTTTTTGGCCATAACTTGGCCATAGAAACTCACAATTGGGAAAATTATATATAGTTGGAAAGTTGGTTTCAATGAAGATCTAGTCAATGTGGAGGATTGATTATATTGTACACCAATTTTCTATACCATGTCCCCAAATTTAACCTTCACTTTAATATTTTGGAGCCATATCTTGCACATCTAGACTTTATTTTCTAACTTCTACACATTATCAGAAAGCTCTCAAAGTCTTATATCTAAATCTACAATCAATTTTTGTATTGTTATCTAGGTAAATAAATTATTCAAATTTTTATGCTTTCACTATCTTATTAATTAATTAGATGTTTTAGCACTTAGGCTGGATGCATTTATTGGAGAGGGTTGTAAATTTTTTTATCTATATCTGATGATTTTGGGGGGGGTTTCTTATTTTATTTAAAGATTTATCATGGGTTTTTTGTTCATCATTCTGATATTAGCGTATAAAAGGGAAATTATGATCCTTGGAGTCATCCCATCCTCACATATCTTAGGTGGCTAGATATATTTTGACATTTACATGGACTTATACTTGAACCAACAATTTTTGGAGGCAAATCAACTTGGGGTATTTTCATGGGCCATTTTACATTATGATTTGTTCTAGTGTCGATTTTAACACTATGTGTGCTATCTCAGACCTTGAGTGTCCTTTCGTACTTTGGACCCAATTATGGAAGATGCATGGAGATCCTCATAGCTCTCCATTCCTATAGGATCTTACAGCAAATTTTCTTCTAACTCTTATACATGCAAAGTTGATACCCTTTAGTGATGATATTGTAGTGGAGCTTGATTACATCAGAGGTCTTGCATGTTCCAATGGATTAGAGTCCTATCTTCATAACATCCTACTCATCATATTGAGACGTTGTCTCAATCATATTCACCTTTAATCATTCTTGTTTAGATTGGAATTAAATCATTCATAAACCCCATTGATTTTGTGCAACAAGACATTGTTCTTCTAGGCGCAACTACTTGGGATCTATATCTTGCAAATATATAAATTTTCTTGTTTGTGGAGTCTCATATTACAGACCTAGAGAATTATTTTGATAACATTCCTCCTGTATGCACCCTAAAATGGTCGCCTAGACTTTGGGCCCCCATTTAGCAATTTATCAAATCTTGAATCAATATTTTCAAAAATCAACATTTTTCAATAATATCGATTTCCTTGATCAAATCCTATTTTCATCATTTTCAATTATTTGCCTTGGGCTAACCATTTTATCCTAAGTCTTTATTTGATTAAAAGGAATATTTCCTCCCCTTTTAATAAATAAAAAGCCCCCACTTTTCATCTTATCCTAAGTTGCACAAATAAAGCACTATTCTTATTTCATAAAAAGAGGAAAAGCACTTTTTATCTCATATGGACACAAAAGTCAACTCCTATTTTCTCATTAGAGGATGTTTGTGCACATGGATTGCTCCTTTTTGATGCTCCACCATTGATTAAGTCTTTTTCCTCTTAATCTCCACGGTCCATTCCTTTTCATTTCCTATAAAAGGAAAGCTCTCTTCCTCATTTGCATATATCCACTTCATGTTTTATGCTAATGTTATGCTGCAGGTTTTCTAGGTCACTTTGGAGCTTTTGAAAATTTGGAGCATTCTTGGCTTTTGCATCTACATTCCATTATAGTTTTATTTCTTGCATTCTTGTTTCATTATCATGGCATTCATAGTATAGATTTCCTTTATGCTTTAGATTACTTCATCTAGTCTAATTAGGAAGGATTTGTAATACTTGTACTTTCCTTTCATAGCATAATTTGTACTTTCATTTTCATAGAATAATTTGCATACTCATATAAGTTGAATTGCATTGCATTCATTTGGATTTCATTGGAGATATTGGCACTCTTGCCCTTGTCTTTGATTTGAATCTCTCATTGTATGGTTGACTAGCAAGGTCTTGAGTTTATAGCTCTAGCTGAGAGCAATTTTACAAATCTTGCAACTCCATGCATAAAGAGCTATGGATCGATTTGTGAGGGCCCATTCTTAAGTTTCCTTACATGTAAGGATTCATAGAAGTGCACTACTTTTGTGTGTACATTTTTGGCGCCCACCGTGGGGCAGAACATTAGCATTTTGTCTTTTATTTTTTGCATTTTCGTCAAATTTTTCATCAATTTTTTACTTTATTTTTGGTCTCTGGTTTTCTATCTCAGAGTGTCATGTGACACTTTTCACCAGTGTCGTGCGACAGTTTCCTGTATAGCAGTGTGACACTTTACCAGTTAAAAGTGTCACCCTGTTTGAGAGAAAGTGCCACTTTGTTTTATGCATTATGTCGCCTACAGGTAAGGAGAACTATCACCCCAGGACAAACTGTCACCCCCATATGTAGAGAAGTGTCGCGCGACATTTTTGGTGACTGTACTATCACCTATACCCGATAGTGAGTTTTTTTAGACCTTTTTGGCTGAGTTTAGATTAATCTGTTTACTGGTTTGATTTGCTATAGTGAGATAGATTCATTTGCAGATTTCATTTGGATTTTGGATCTAAAAAGAACCTCTCATGTGTTTGGCTTAAATGTTTACTTTCTTTCATAGGCACATCTCTTTTATGCTCTTAATGGTGAATGAAAGAATATGGATTTGTTTTTACAAGTTTGTGTAAGTGAATGCTTCTTGGTTTCCAATATCAAATATCTCATTGAGTGATTGGGGGCATGGATTCATTCCTTGTTTACATAGAGAGTTAAATGCACCACTTTGTGGACTCACTCTATGTTTTCTTGGAAAGTTAAATATTCCATTGGTTCAACCTTTTTTCATTTGTGAGTAGTGTTGATAAGCAACTTTAGAATACTTTTGATTGATCTTGTTAGCTAAATTGGGTTGTTGGACTCGCTTATTTCTAATCGCCCCTCATTTCTGCCCTTTGGATGCAACGTTAGCATTCATACATAAGGGAGGGGTCTACTTGAAAAGAGCGTTAAGTGTTCCGCAAAGTTTCACCCTTTTTATGCTTCCTTGATCTCATTAGTTTTCTAAGGTATGGACTCACCTTGAGTTTGTGTGAGGAGTTAAATGTCCCACTTTTTTGGACTCACTTCACACTCACTTGAAGAGTACTTTTGATTGATCTTGTTGGGTACATTGGGTTGTTGGACTCGCTTATTTCTAATCGCCCTTTATTTCTGCCCTTTGGATGCAAGGTCAACATGCATACATAGGGGAGGGGTCTACTTGAAAAGAGCGTTAAGTGTTCCACAAAGTTCTCCCTTTTATGCTTTCTTGATCTCATTAGTTTTCTAAGGTGTTGACTTGCTTTGAGTTTGTGTGAAGAGTTAAATGTTCCACTTTTTGGACTCACTTCACATTTACTTGGCGAGTTAAGTGTTCCACCTTTAGTCACTAATACATTTGGGGGCATTTTGCGACGGCTATGTGTCGCAATTGCGACAGCTATGTGTCGCAATAGCAACACCCATAGACGTCGCTATTTTTTAGTCGCAAATTGCGACGTCTATGGGTAGCCGTCGCAATTGCGACACATATCCCGTCGCAATATGACTAAGATTTGTTAGTGGCATGGGCATCGCCCCCCCGTCGCATGGCTTCAGAGGGCCATCGCAATCGTGACGAGCCTCCCAAGCAATTGCGACGGGCACCTGCATCGCATTACGATGGGTTGCTTTTGCAATTGCGATGCCCGTGGGTGGATTAAAAAAAAAAAATTATTTAATACATTGCTAATGAACCACATTAATGCTTTTTTCTTTCAACAAATGAGGACAGCCACTGTAAAGACAACATGATAATGTACACTCACTGTAAGGATAGTCACAAATGAGGACATCTCACAGTGACTGTCCCTTGTGTAATTGCCACTTGAATGTATTGCTATTCAGCCACATTAATGCTTTTATTCTTCAACAAATGAGGATAGTCACTCTAAAGACAACATGATAATGTACACTCACTGTGAGTGTACATTATCATGTTGTCTTTAGAGTGACTATCCTCATTTGTTGAAGAATAAAAGCATTAATGTGGCTGAATAGCAATACATTCAAGTGGCAATTACACTAGGGACAGTCACTGTGAGATGTCCTCATTTGTGACTGTCCTTACAGTGAGTGTACATTATCATGTTGTCTTTACAATGAGTGTACATTATCATGTTGTCTTTACAGTGTCAATATATGCATTATTACTTAAACTGAAGAGTACTCTAAATAATATGTCATTGTGGAGTTCTGATTGCTTCCAATTTGATATACGCTTGTTCTACTTATGTATCCAGCATCATGTAAGAAAAGTTGATGCTTTTAAAATAGATTCATTTATCCATGAAATGCCTGTGCATGTTACATACAAGATTCCAAGGCCCAAAATTGATTACTCATTATAATTCATGTATAGAATGATAATCAACCACAACGAGGCATGCGTAGGCGCTGCTTAGATTTTGAGGAATCAGAAGCTCGTAGAATAAACTTGACCAATGGCTCATGGAATGCAACAAACTTATTGCCTAAAATAGGAGCATTGGTAACCACAGATGATGGTTTTGAAAAGAACACTTCACCATCAATGTCACGTGAGGGAACTGCAATTTCTGATGGCAAGCAACTTGTAGTATATAAGAGAGATGCAGGTACAGATGCTGGGAATACATTGCTAATGAACCACATTAATGCTTTTTTCCTTCAACAAATGAGGACAGTCACTATAAAGACAACATGATAATGTACACTCACTGTAAGGATAGTCACAAATGAGGACATCTCATAGCGACTGTCCCTTGTGTAATTGCCACTTGAATGTATTGCTATTCAGCCACATTAATGCTTTTCTTCTTCAACAAATGAGGATAGTCACTCTAAAGACAACATGATAATGTACACGGGCTGTAAGTGTACATTATCATGTTGTCT
Source organism: Chamaecyparis obtusa (assembly GCA_027943335.1). Lineage (NCBI taxonomy): Eukaryota > Viridiplantae > Streptophyta > Pinopsida > Cupressales > Cupressaceae > Chamaecyparis > Chamaecyparis obtusa. Next base: position 400,501 of record BSBK01001597.1, on the reverse strand, counting down.
TTACAGTGACTGTCCTCCTTCAAGTGGCAATTACACAAGGGACAATCACTGTAAAGGCAACATGATAATGTAGAGAAACGTTGTCATTTTTATTTTCAACAGTGCCGAGAGAGATTCCCTCCGCGAAATCACAGCTACAATTTCTGAGTACGTTGGGTTTATTTTTCTTTTGTCATTATTATGTAATCTGGTATTCAGCTGTTACAGAGCTAAAATACCCAGAAATGAGGACATATCTGTGTTGAATTTATTGTTAGCGGCTTTGGTTATTTAGAAGTTTAATTTTATTTGTTCATCTTTCAAGCACAAACGTTTTGTGGACCGTAACATCTTCATTGTTTTGGGTATGCAATGAAACAGCCGTAACTTGCAACTACCTTCACGGTACTTGTGTACATTATCATGTTGTCTTTACAGTGACTGTCCTCATTCAAGTGGCAATTACACAAGGGACAGTCACTGTGAGATGTCCTCATTTGTGACAAGGACAGTCACACATGAGGACATCTCACAGTGACTGTCCCTTGTGTAACTGCCACTTGAATGTATTGCTATTCAACCACATTTATGGGCCCGTTTGGACCACAGCACACAGTAGCATCTACAAAGAAGAATATCCCAGGTGTAACAAGTTGTAAGAATATACCAACAGTTCTAAGAAGTTCCCTAGCACATAGTAGCATCTACAGAGAAGAATATACAACATGAGGGCAGCCACTGTAAAGACAACATGATAATGTACACTCATTGTATGTGTACATTATCATGTTGTCTTTACAGTGACTATCCTCATTCAAGTGGAAATTACACAAGGGACAGTCACTGTGAGATGTCCTCATTTGTGACAAGGAAAGTCACACATGAGGACATCTCACAATGACTGTCCCTTGTGTAATTGCCACTTGAATGTATTGCTATTCAACCACATTTATGGGCCCGTTTGGACCGCGGCACATAGTAGCATCTACAGAGAAGAATATCCCAGGTGTAACAAGTTGTAAGAATATACCAACAGTTCTAAGAAGTTCCCTAGCACATAGTAGCATCTACAGAGAAGAATATGGGTCAATGAGGTTGACTTCAAAGCCATGCAATCTAATGGTAATAGTAATATCATAATTTGACATACTATCAGAAATACTTCCTAAATAGACTATTCAATCTTATAAGAGATGGATTCATGAGAACTATTATTTATGAAATATGAGTCAATGACTTTAATTAAAAAAATTACACAATCTAATTCTTGTAAAAATATCAAAATTTGACACATTGAAAATACCTTCCAAAAGTATCGTTAATTGATTAATATGAATCACTACTCATGAAATATAATTTTATAAACCTAATCTAAAAACTACACAATAAAAATCTTAATAGCAATATTGTAAGAAACTATTCCCAAAAGCAAGCCTAACAAAATTTGATGAAAATAATTTTTGTTTCACTCAACTTTGACATTCACAACTTCCTCTTTTATTATAATAAGAAAAAAAATGTCTTTTTAGATATACCTCATGAACCATACTCGAATAATCTATCATTTTTCTTCTCAAAAACATATTTGCAGAGCCTGCTTCTTTTACTTGTTTGTACTTTTATCTCTCTGATGGAAAGGGTTCCTTCAGGACACATTTTTCCAAGTTCACTGCTTGAGATATTTGAGGAGGGTTCCCCTGCTTGATTATCCATCCAACCCATATTCGAGTAGTTCTACAATTGCACAGTCTAAATTAATAATACTGACAATTGAATGACGAATGATGATACATAGAATTGATATAAACTAATCCTAAAAACACTAAAACATTATTAATATATTTATATTTCATAAATAAAATTGATATAAAAGATCTGGAAAGATACATTAAAAAATAGAAAAACAGTAATTTATAATAGAAGGAAACTTAAATTGCTATTTAAAAAAAAAACAAGAGTCTTAAATCTTATCATTTTGTTTCATTATCATCCATAAGTACACACCTCTAGCATAATAATTATATTTTACCACCCATAAAATGAAAAAAAGATTTTCACAAGAGAAATTGAAGCTAGATTATAAAAATGAACCATCTTATTGGAAACTGGAACTGTTATCATACCCAAAAGGACTACAAAATTTCACCTTATCATACCCAGATTGTTGCTTTGCCTAGCGGAGGGAAATTTGATCAGTAAAATTGACACAGAGTATGTTGTCTCCATTGTCATGCTGGATAACAAAACACCAACTTTAATGGGCATGTACTGTCCCTTGTGTAATTGCCACTTGAATGCATTGCTATTTGATGCAGGGGCATCCCTAATGCAAGCCAAAGACACCATGATTGAAGGAAGTTGCCATGAAGCCAAGGAGTCAAATCCTATCAATTGGAACATAATATTTTCACCTTGGAGCTTTGAAGGATTGACTGGTGAAAGGTCCTTTTGATTGACAAATCAGAGTCTTTTTGAATGACAAATCAGAGTCTTTTTGAATGACAATAAATTAGAATAGGAGTTTTAGATGTTTTCTTGGTTTGTAATAAATATTAAGGATTGATTTTATCTCCTTATAAACATCCACTTGTTGGACACAAGACCCCTTGGTGACTTATAAACCTTGGGCATCTTTTGAGTCCTTGGATGAAATGAGCATAGTAAGTGTTTATTAGGTGTCTTTTAGATGTTGTTAAGAAGTTTGAAGGTCCAAAATAACTTTAATAAGGTTCCTAAAGTTTCACAACACATTTTTAACCTTCTCGGAAAAGTTGTTTGCAAAGTTGTAATGCAACTTTAAAAGTTGCTTAGCAAAGTTGACATTTGTTGGATAAACTGTTCTAACCACCTAGATGGTTGAACCAACATTTGGAGAGCCTATTTTAGGCTTCAAATGGTCGAAGACAGACAGAGAACCAGTATTGTAATCATTTTGCTTTCATAAAAAATAAAAATAACCCTATTTTAGTGCATTTCTGGTGAAAAACGAACTCTGTACGGCTGTACGGATGGTGGTTGGATGATAAAATTTGCCTGGAAGTTGTAATAGTGACATCTGATGCTTTGGAAGTTGGTTTGATTGATTCTCTTTGTTTTATATCTAAGTTATTTCAAATTTTCTGTGCATTGTTTACAAACCCTCATTTTCAGGGTTTGACTGATGTAAAGACCTTAACTCACGTTTCAACCATTGGAATTCCTTCTTCCTTGGTGGAATGAGAGTTAAGGATGTATATTTGTATATTCTAAAAGCCCTGACTACTCTGCATCACTATTGAACCACATTAATGCTTTTTTCCTTCAACAAATGAGGACAGTCACTGTAAAGACAACATGATAATGTACACTCACTGTAAGGATAGTCACAAATGAGGAAATCTCAGAGTGATTATCCCTTGTGTAATTGCTGCTTGAATACATTGCTATTGAACCACATTAATGCTTTTTTCCTTCAAGTGGCAATTACACAAGGGACAGTCACTGTGAGATGTCCTCATTTGTGACAAGGACAGTCACACATGAGGACATCTCACAGTGACTATCCCTTGTGTAATTGCCACTTGAATGTATTGCTATTCAACCACATTTATGGGCCTGTTTGGACCACGGCACACAATAGCATCTACAGAGAAGAATATCCCAAGTGTAACAAGTTGTAAGAATATACCAATAGTTCTAAGAAGTTCCCTAGCACATAGTAGCATCTACAGAGAAGAATATACAACATGAGGGCAGCCACTGTAAAGACAACATGATAATGTACACTCATTGTATGTGTACATTATCATGTTGTCTTTACAGTGACTGTCCTCATTCAAGTGGCAATTACAGAAGGGACAGTCATTGTGAGATGTCCTCATTTGTGACAAGGACAGTCACACATGAGGACATCTCACAGTGATCAATTGTCCCTTGTGTAATTGCCACTTGAATGTATTGCTATTGAACCACATTAATGCTTTTCTTCTTCAACAAATGAGGACAGTCACTCTAAAGGCAACATGATAATGTACACTCATTGTAAGGACAGTCACAAATGAGGACATCTCACAGTGACTGTCCCTTGTGTAATTGCCACTTGAATTACACAAGGGACAGTCATTGTGAGATGTCCTCATTTGTGACAAGGATAGTCACACATGAGGACATCTCACAGTGATCGATTGTCCCTTGTGTAATTGCCACTTGAATGTATTGCTATTGAACCACATTAATGCTTTTCTTCTTCAACAAATGAGGACAGTCACTCTAAAGACAACATGATAATGTACACTCACTGTAAGGACAGTCACAAATGAGGACATCTCACAGTGACTGTCCCTTGTGTGATTGCCACTTGAATGTATTGCTATTCAGCCACATTAATGCTTTTCTTCTTCAACAAAGGAGGATAGTCACTCTAAAGACAACATGATAATGTACACTCACTGTAAGTGTACATTATCATGTTGTCTTTATAGTGACTGTCCTCCTTCAAGTGGCAATTACACAAGGGATTTGTGTTTTCATTTGTGTTTTCAACAGCGCCGTAACCCTCCGCGAAATCACATCGGGATATAAGGGCAAAACAAACAAGAACGTTGTCATTTGTATTTTCAACAGCGCCGAGAGAGATAAACAAACTTAAAACTCAGACTTAAGAAAGATGAAGGCAATGCTTCAAAAGGTCGATGCCCTAAATACGGGAAAACATAATACCACCATTAAACGATGCCCTAGTCACCGTATCAATGCTGCCAGCTCCGTACCAGTATGCTGACTGCTCACTTTCATCCTGTGATAAAGGTAACTTCATTAATCATACTTGAAATGGCAGCATACGAACTAAAGTTGATGAACATTTATAAACTAAAAGTTTAAAACTACATATTACAAATGTAGTAGTTTCATACGAAAAGAACTTGATGTCTGAAATTTACCATTAGAAGTATCCAAAGGAATACCACAGTACTGTTGAACTTGGAGAATCGGAGATGATCTACACAGCAAGGTTCAACAGCTGTAAGGACTGTTACACCATCTTTAGCATTTGAATACATTTTCTCCTTGGCTTCTGGTGGATCCTCAAAGACCCCCAATGACGTTTTCCCTACAATTATCAATTGTTTGTCAGTATGAGATATTAATAAATAAACATTAATCACAATATTAGGCAAACAATGTTCTTGATGTCTGAATCTAAATCACAGAAAGCTCTAATAAAGCAGTTCTCAGTTTCACATTAAACTAAGTTTCAATTTCAAATGGTTATAATAATTTTTGCAAGTTATAAGTAGCTGGTTACAGTATATGACATAAAAAGAAAAAAAATCATTTCTATTCTTTTCTTCTTTTTCTCTTTCAACGAAGCTTTTGCACCACACAAATGCATACCAAGAATTTCTCAGGAGGTTTCAAGACCATTGCATACCAAACTTCTTCTCTGTAGATGCTACTGTGTGTCGTGGTCCAAACGGGTCCAAATAGACCTAGTGACTCTAGTAGGTCTCCAAAACCTGTTCTGCAGCAATAACTCTTCAATTTGACAAAGGACCTTATGAACTTATATGTTTTTTGAGTACCCTTTTTGATGTTCTAACAATCCTCCAACTCCCAGACCCTGACTCCACTCCAGCATATCAATGTCCTTATTGAGTCCGCAGATCTAATGCATGCCTTTGGGTGTGGGTTCCAAAACAAGGCATTGAAAATGGGTGCATGAAACCAAGATCAGAGTTTGAAGATGTCCACCATGCTCTAAAGATCTAGATTCAATAAGGTTTGAGGTCCTTTACTTGCCGCTACCCTCTGATCTTGCATAATCCATCAACTCCTAGTCAAGAACATTGAGATTCTTGACCTAGGGCTTGCTCTTGAAATTCTCTGGCTTAGTATCCTGTTCCAAAGCTTTTAAAATATGAAAATAAACCCCCTTAACTTGCATTTTACAAAGAACAGAGGATATCCTATGGTTTATTTGCAAGTTCAGGCCATTTGAATGCAATAACCCAAAAAATGAGGGTTTGACAGAACAACAGATAAGAAAAAGGAATAACTTTGATATAAGGTGTCTTGAATCTACCAAATAAACTCTCAAAGCATAAGATATAAATACTCTAACTTCCACACTGGTCTGCCCTCCCTTTCACATCCGTACACTGTACAGTGCTTGAAGGAAATGCACAGAAAAGGCTCTGAAATAGTGGCTCTATCTGACAGAGAGTCCATGCTAGGCTTCATGACTAACCTAGAGCACATTCCTTGTTATGGAGGAAGTTTGAATGGTGAAGAACTTATGGAATGGATAGAGGACCTAGATAACCATTTTGACTACAAGTATCTTATTAATAACCATTTTGACTACAAGTATCTTATGGATAGAGGACCTTGATAACCATTTTGACTCATTTAGTATCTTATTGAGCTTCACTTTGTTTCGAGAATATAGTTTAATATTCTCTACTAAACAAGGCCAACCACGTGAAGGTGGAAGCTCATTTGGCCCCACCCCCCTCCCCCTAACATCACTCTACATTCCCCGTTAACATCTAACATTCATTCATTCTTTCAATTATTAATAAAATGTAACATTCAATCAATATCACATGATAACATTCATTAACACATTAGATTCGTTAACACGCAACATTCATCAATATGAAAATAAACACATAATTCATGAACATTCATTAGCACATAATTAAATTCATTGAGACATAAAATTCAGTCATTATCAATTAAGGTATTTAGATGACAATCATTTCTTTTTTCTCTTTCTAATTTTTTTTTCTATGTAAGCTCTAAGAGGAGCATCAGTGTTATCATCAATACCCCCCTCATCAGTTGTTTTGTTCTCTATTCTTGATGATCTCAAATTCCTATGCTGCTGCAAAGGGGGGTCCTCTACAATAACAAATAAAAGAGTTAAATTTAAAATATTTAATTATAATTGTTACAAGTATTTAATTATTTTAAAGAACATAACTGTGGCGCTCTTTAATTACCTGATCTGGCCACATCATTTTGTCTAGACTCAACCTCAACATGCTCATGAGCACCGACCCCTCGATCCTCTACAGTTGCTATACAAAATGTTACATTAATCCAAACACCAATTGTAATTACATATAAAAAATTTAATAGCAAATGTATACCTCCACCACTAGGATGCACATCATGCGAACCTTCATTATGCATAGATTGTGTAGAAGGATTGTCAGGCTGCATTCCAATATCCTACACATTGTTATCATTGCTTTCTTAAAACAGATATACTCACTTTATATTAGAACTTAACATCAAATAGACTAATTGGTAAAGTATTCAATTTGAAATAAATTTCATTTAGCTTATTTACCTGTGGCTCAGATGCATCATTATTTGAACCTTGCACACTGATTTCAGCTCGTAGCCATTCAGCCACGGCTCTATAGCCTTGTTGGAAGCCAATTCTCTTGTCCTCTTCTGTGAGGCATCTATTGAACTCTGACCCCTACATTTTTTCTTGGTATGGTGAATTTTACTTGCATTGTTTGATCAAAAAAAATTTCCTTGCAATATATAAAAAAATTGATACAAGTTTTCATTTACTAATACTTACAACTCGTGCTTGAAGTTTGGAAAAACCACCAGAGCTGAGCTTGTGTGTCCCATGCTTTTCTAATCTTGCCTTTGTTGCCTTTGATGTGTCAGGCAATCTATGAAAAGTTTGAAATATGTTAGAGACCAGTACAGGAAAAATTTAGAGGTTAATTAGTACATAATTACATTCTCAAAAGTATCACATACCTTGCTCTACTCTCTACTGGCGTAATTCCTTTTTTCATGTCGGCTTTATACTTTCCATCCAAAATCAAACCCTGCCACTCAGCCTCAAGAACACAGGGCGGACGCTCGTGCCTTGGGTTAACCTCTAAATATTTCCTGTACTGGTCCCTAATATACTTCAAACATAAACCAGCTCTTTCAAGGAGCTTGTTTCTCTCGAATGCACGAGGTCCAAAAAGCTAGGTCATACTATGTACAAGATCATCCTTCAACTTTTTATCTTGGTTATTCCACCTTTTAAGTAAAAAAAAACATGTTAGACTCATAAATGAAGAGAAGCTACCTTTAATATAGTTCAAGAAATTGATGAAAAGGAAAACTATTCTAGCAATGATATGAAATCAAAATAGTGGTTTGGGGTTTTAGTTAGGATATGATGTTCCACCATGTACGTATGGTGGGCCCGAATATCCGCAAACACTCGTCACCAAGTTTTTGCCAAAAAATATCATTCCCTACAAAATAATCATGGGATCATTAGTCGATGAAGAGTGATCAAAAACTAAATTACTATTATATCACTATAGAATAATAATAACTTTAAAGTACCTGGAAGTTTGGATACTTTTAAGGGAATGCCTTCATCGTCGCTGATGATCAATACGCAATCCTTCACCATTCCCGTACTAGGAACACGGGAACATCCAGGAAATGATGTTGCATCGGGACTTGTTGCATCTCCTATTGCAAAAAATGAAAACCATTATCAAATGCCTCCAAGAAATAATACTTTAAGGGAAATAAATTGGTGCAAAGCACCCATGGCACAAACACAATCAAGGGATCTACATCGTAAACACATAACACTTAAACACATAACAAAAGAGAGAAAAAGAGGGATTTGTGTACCAGTAGATGGTGCAACAGTTGGTGCATTTAGGCTGTGTGTTGTTGACATGGCAGTTGGCAAGACATTTGTGGCTATCCTGGATGGAGGCGGCGTTGTCATATCATCATGGAAAGGAGCTGAAGAATAAAATTGTTAGAGCATGCATAAATATAGAACGCGTGGACTAGCATGGACAAGATTGTTAGAGCATTAAAAAAAAAGATTGTTCGAGCATGTATTGTCAATGATTATGATCATTCCTATATATATTCAGTGGAAAACACAAGTGGGGAATGGAACATGTGATCTACCTGAACCACTTGCAATACTGGCCTCATCATGGGAATGGGGTTCAAAATTACGCAAATAACTCTGTAAAGACAATGCATCCATATTTTAATTAATGTCATAAAAGAGCATAACATAAAAACCATTATTGAACTCTTGTAATAATTAAAAATTTCATTAATACTTACTTTAAAGTTTTCAGAAGTGCGCAACAACTCAGCTGCCCTGTCTTTTATTTCCTGAGTCTGAGGATGTATGGATACCAAACGTAGAAGTTCTTTCCCAATTTTCTTTAGCAGCTTTTTAATGGAACCGATCGGGTCATCGGTCTCTGCTAAATCAATAAAAAAAGGGTCCACAAGGGGGGACTCCTGAGGGACTGCAGGTTGCTTTCCCTCTCTCCGACCACCGGCCCTCTGTGACAACAATAGTATTAGTATTATCAAAATTACTCCAAAATAATGAAGAAAATAACATTAAAAAAAATAACATTTTGCTTCTATCTAGTTTGCACAATTACAATGAGTTTTACCTGCTCATGTGTAGATGAGCTAGGAATATCGTCACCATCACCTTCGGGCGGTTGCTCCATATTGTGCCCCTGTGTCAAAGATCAAGTATAAAAATGTTAGCCAAAAATTTAATAACTAAATGGTATGTTGGAGTCATTGATTAGAAGTTGGTTTAATAGTATGTACCACCCCCATGATAGTAGCCTCGTTTGTATCTATGCGGTTCAAATTGTAATCAATAAGCAGCTCTTCCCCTGCACGTATTGATTTTATCGCACAGATGAATACACGATTTCCCTCGCGTGCCTCAAATATGCAATTGGGTTGCTTTATAGTTGACCCAGGTCATGTACTATTTATAAAACCCGCAATATTCCCTGTTGCTTTTGGCCTTCCATCAATGTATATAGCCACACTTTTACTTTGATTATTGTCTTGCTGTTGTATATAATTTTCTGAGAGTGCATACCTACGCATACTTTTTTTATATTAAACAATATGCATCCAACTTTTGTAATCGTAACATGGTCCAACATACTCCATCAATTCAGAAACTTTGTTGTAAGACACCTTTATGCCATCCATAGAAAATAGGCCCAAACCATGTAATGATGATGGTGCTATGCGATATATCCTCTCATTAACACAAAAATCAGTGTTTATTGGAGGAAGTTCCTTGGGTACCCAATGTTTCTGTAGATGTTGGTACCTCAAGGGTACCTCGATGTCGCCTTTCGTCTCATCATCATAAGAACATGACCCCCCTTGAGCAAGGAAAAATTTCATGTGTTTATTGAATTTCCTTCTAGTCCTTTGACCTCTAGTTAATCTCCCTATTCTAGATAAACTGCATGTCTCACTTTCCTCTTCTATTCCTATATTTCCCTCACTCGAGGAAGACACTTCTGACAAATACCTATTTGCTGGTACCTGCAAATGGGAGAGATCTTAGAAGACATCAATCTTACTATTGATAAGTGTATTAAATAGACTTTCTATAAGGTGTATTGACTTATACCTGTCAATCCATGAGACTGTGCGGGATGCTCTTGAAAGGGGTTCAATTTCCTGCAAATGTAATTCAATTATCATGAGCATAATCACATCATAATCATAATCACATCCATCATAAGCATCACATAAAAATTAAAAACATTAAAACGTACACATTATAACACTTATAGCTTTTAAATAGATAATGAATAAACTATGTAACCATTTAAGACAAATATATTTCTATCAAGAAATAAATATTAAATACATTAAGGATTGATGGCATACCTTTAAATTTCATCATCATCATCCTCATCATCATCATCATCATCATCATCATCATCCTTGTCATCGTCGTCATCATCATCGTCGTCGTCGTTGTCGTCGTTGTCGTCATCATCAACATCATCATCATCAACATCAACATCATCTTCATCATCATCATCAGTAGCAGCATCATCGTCATCATCTTCTTCTTCTTCTTCATGAAAATTTGTCTCAGGAACATCATCCAATAATTGTCGATCGTGATCATCATCTACATCATCTTCTACTTCTTCGGTATCTTCTTCTTCCATCGCATTATACTTTATCGGCCTTCCTCTCGGTTCATGTCTAACAACAAATGACCAACCCGGTTTATGTGAAACCTCTGAGTAAAATACCTACTCACATTGGCTTGGAAGAACATAGGGCTCATCCCCAACTGGCTCAAATGACCTTGTATTAACGATTGTAAATCCATTATCATGTTCAATAATAGCTCTATTAGGATCATTTGGATTAAGTCGTAGCCTGTACCATTTGACAACGAAGAGTACTAATTTGAAAGAACTAAAGTCGCACTCAAGTATATCATCCAAAATGCCATAGTATTGATTTTTAGACTCTTGAGGATCTAATTCATTTCTAGATGAAATATTAGTCACTTGAAAGACTGCAGTTGTTCTAGAATCACAAGTTTTCTTCGTGTCATCCAACACTTTGACGCGAAATTTTTGACCATTACAGAACATACCCTTGTGGTGTTTAACCTGCAATAATATGTGAAACATGTCAAAATTATTATATCGTGAGTTGATAAACATACGGGTGATTAATAATTTTGTACGTACCTGGAAATCTCTTAAACCATATGCTAAATCTATTTCCCTTTGCGTAACATTAGAATCTCCATTACGATGAGCTTCTTTAACCAATGAAGATACACCTTCCCATGGTAATGTGTGACCAGAATGTTGGCATCGTTCAATCCATACCGTCATCCAATCAAGATTGTTTGCAATATACAAATGTAGTGCATCCCACTCTCGAGCAACTGTACAAAAAAAAAATAGACGACTTACAACCAATTTATTTTGAAGATTAAGAAATAATTTATTACAATAACATCTTATAATTTATTACCTGTCACTTTCCTCAATCTACCTTTCCCCATCAAGTACTCCCCTTTGAATTTTTTAAAAGGGTCGAGATCCCAAATGCGATCTACATGGATATTTGAAGCAAACTTAGGAAGATATTCAGTAATGTACACCATAGTCTGGTATACCATGTATCCCTCTACCATAGAACCCTCAGGATGTGCTCTTTGTCAAACCAAAGCCTTCAAAGATTTCAAGTGCCTCTCAACCATCCACATTGACCTAGTGTGTGCAGGTCCACACAATTCAATCTCCTCAACTTGGTGTATGAGGTAGTGTTCTTGTGCATTGAAAAAAGTTGGAGGTAGACACTTTTGCATTTCACATAATAAATGAGGAATTCTTCTCTTCCAATAGTTTATATCTTCTTTATGGATTTCTTTAGATGACAACCACCTACATTAAGAGATTCAAGTCACAAAAAATATATAAATACGAGACTTTACAAAATAATATACAATAGATTACATAGCAAGAAAAACAAATCGTGAATATAATAAATATATACAACAAATTGAACAGATATTACTACTTACCTCATGTATTTTCCAAGATCATATATCACTTGTTTGATGTTATTGTTGAAGTGCTCTGGGAGAGATAGAGGTAGCACATACTGCAGTAATTATAAACCAATCATTTCATTATTTTCTAACATAACATAATGAATAGTACACGTAGTTTATGAATATATTGTAAATACAGAAGAACATAACTTACCTTGATGAAAGTATGCCAATCATGCGTTTTGAGCCTTGGCCCAAATTCACTTTTCTTTGATATGAGATTGCTTATGTTCCCAGCAAATCCTGTGGGAAATCGAATTTTTCGTATGACTTCTTTTATGGCATCACTTTGCTACTCCGTTAATAACCAAGGAAGGGCACTTATATTAATCTGATCTCTATTTCTATTTGAGTGAATGAAATTCTTCAGTGCATGATTGGATTCATGAATGTCATTACAAATTTTGACAATTTTTTCTTTGTCACGCCTTCCATCCAGTATTTTCCACAATGTCTCTGTTATATTCTTTCCAACATGCATAAGATCAAACAAATGCACAATTTGTAGGTCCTCGTAGTAGGGCAACCTACTAAATTGTATGGGATAGCTTTTTAGTCCCTTTGGAAGGTTGTCAGTAGTGCCTTGACGACCTTCACGATCATCAATTACATAATTAGTAAACAAAAATCACAATAGAAATATATAAATTACAAACATAAACCATTAAGTGGAACGACATTACCTCGACGATTAATTCTATTATATTCCAACTTCCATAGGCGAGGTGTCATTCTTCGTGGCTTTGATGTAGTCTCTTCTTTCCCATTGAAAAGATGTTTTTCCATACTTCGATACTTATGATTCCTGTGGAGGAAGTGTCTGTACTCATCAAACACATGCTTTCCTAAACTTTTTGAATGACGAGATTTCATCTTTGGACCACAAACTGGACATGCAAATTTTCCCTTTGTTTGAAGACCTACAAGATAATGATATAATTGGATTATTAAATATGTTGATTTTTATAATTAGAATTATCATGCGCAACTTGAATTCACTATAACATACCACAAAAATGTGTTAGCCCTGGGGCATCATGTATTGTCCATACAAGTATTGCATGGAATTGAAATTGTCTTTGTCCTATTGGTCTAGACACGTCATACATAGTGACACCATTCCATAACTCCACCAACTCGTCAATAAGAGGCTCAATATATACATTCATATCTTTAACTTGATATTTACCTACTTGAATGAACAGTAACATTACATAATTATTGTGACCATTTTACTGTAAGATTTGTAAGTACATGTAAATTAATAACTATCAAATGATAAAATACCTGGAACAATCATTGCCAACATAATGTGCTCCCTCTTTATTGACATCCACGGAGGAATGTTATTGTTGATAACAAAAACAGGCCACACCGAGCAAACAGATCTCATCTCTCCAAATGGATTGACACCATCCACTGCCAATGAAAGCCTGAGATTACGAGGTTCTTCTTTGAAGTGTTGCCACTTTTCCTCTATGTGCATAAATGCCAAACCATCCGCAGGGATTCAAATAATGTCATCTCGACTTCTATTGTGTGCATGGTAATCCATAAATTGTGCCAAGATAGTACACCTGAATAATTGTCGCATCCGTGGAATAATGGGGATGTAACGAAGAACCTTGTGAGGCACCTTTTTTGTTATTCGATCTGTTCGATATCTACTCGTATGACATACAGGGCATTGTGTTGCAAATTCATGTTCTTTATAATATATAATATGATCATTGGGACAAGCATGTATTGCTTGATACTCCATTCCAATATCTTTCATAATAGCAGATAATTCTCGATATGAGTGAGGTAGAATATTTGATGGTGGTAACAAAAACTCGCCTATCAATCTACAGCAAAAAATATAAGTTGTTAATATAAACAATATTAGTGGTACATTATTCACCCTTTGTTAACTATAAAGACATATATGACATACCTTAACATACGTGACATTGTTATGTTGGATAAACCATTCATAACCTTCAAGTTCAACAACAACAATATAGCAGAGAGAAGAGTTGTTTGGGAGTCTTTGTATAGGGGCTCGTATGCCTTCTCAAGTAGAGGTACATCAAGGCTATCATCATCATCATGATCAGATCCGCTTGGACTAAATGTGTCATGGATCAATGTATTTATACCATCATCTTCAATTGTGTTTTCTGGCGCATGATCGTCATCTTCCATGGGATCATTATCTTCACCTTGGATATTTGCACCCCCATGTTCCTCCATATCATGTACTTCCCTGGGGAGATCAACCTATATAAAATTGATTAACATAAATAAACCATGATCTTCAACTCATCATCAAGTGATTTCATATGTATATAAATTGTTAAAATGATATAATGAACAACTTACCAGTGGATGATAGTCATGCCCCCCTTCAATGTGACCATTCTCCTTACAATGTCTCTTAACTGTTTTGATTAGCAATCTTCTACGGTTTAAGCCCTTACAAATTTTGCAGGGACAATAGCATTTTCCATCACCTTTTCTTTTCAAGTTAGACCACAATCTAGTGATTGTCTCCCTATTTTGTTCTTCACTTATATTATCTGACATGATCGTTCTTCGCAGGAAGCAAAAATTGGGCTATGAAAACTTCGGTCTACAACTTTCAGTGACTAAGCAAAATTGTCAAAAGTACACAAATCTTCTTAGACCTAGTTAAATCCTTTAATATTTTAAAAGTCTAGTTAAAATATACATTAGATTAAAAAATATACAATTTTCATGCCTAAGCGCGCGGCTACGACTAGTGCAATGGTCTTCTTGCTTAGCTCTAGAAGCTCTCTAGCAATCAAAACATATAAGCTACAAGGCCTAACAGAAATTTCAAAACATATAAGCTACAAGGCAAGACATATTACATGACATGGCAAAAGGATTAAAATATACATTAGATTAAAATATATACAATTTTCAAACCTGAGCGCGTGGCTATAACTCGTGCAATGGTCTTCTTGCTTAGCTCTAGAAGCTCTCCAGCAATCAAAACATATAAGCTATTAGAATTCATTAACTTTCTGTAATTGGAAAACTCTATTTGATATTAGACCGTAAACTACTACTATTCTCTCCATAAGAACTAAGTACAAAATTCTTTCAAGTTCACATCCATGATTCCCTTTAGATTAAAATATACAGCAAAAATAAGCTAAAAGTCTAGTTAAAATATACATTAGATTAAAAAATATACAATTTTCAAACCTGAGCGCGCGGCTATAACTCGTGCAATGGTCTTCTTGCTTAGCTTTAGAAGCTCTCCAGCAATCAAAACATATAAGCTACAAGGCCTAATAGCAATTTCAAAACAAGGGTCATCAAAAGAACCAAAAACAATGTGTGCAAACAATACCTTGTGAAGTGGTATAGACAATTAGAAGATGCTACTATGTGCTAGGGAACTTCTTAGAACTGTTGGTATATTCTTACAACTTGTTACACCTGGGATATTCTTCTCTGTAGATGCTACTGTGTGCCATGGTCCAAACGGGCCCATAAATGTGGTTGAATAGCAATACATTCAAGTGGCTTACACAAGGGACAGTCACTGTGAGATATCCTCATGTGTGACTGTCCTTGTCACAAATGAGGACATCTCACAGTGACTGTCCCTTGTGTAATTTCCACTTGAATGAGGTCAGTCACTGTAAAGACAACATGATAATGTACACATACAATGAGTGTACATTATCATGTTGTCTTTACAGTGGCTGCCCTCATGTTGTATATTCTTCTCTGTAGATGCTACTACGTGCTAGGGAACTTCTTAGAACTGTTGGTATATTCTTACAACTTGTTACACCTGGGATATTCTTCTCTGTAGATGCTACTGTGTGTCATGGTCCAAACGGGCCCATAAATGTGGTTGAATAGCAATACATTCAAGTGGCAATTACACAAGGGACAGTCACTGTGAGATGTCCTCATGTGTGACTGTCCTTGTCACAAATGAGGACATCTCACAGTGACTGTCCCTTGTGTAATTAAGTATTGTGGGGAAGCATTCTAAATAACCAAAGCCGCTAACAATAAATTCAACACAGATATGTCCTCATTTCTGGGTATTTTAGCTCTCTAACAGCTGAATACCAGATTAAATAATAATGACAAAAGAAAAATAAACCCAACGTACTCAGAAATTGTAGCTGTGATTTTGCGGAGGGAATCTCTCTCGGCGCTGTTGAAAACACAAATGACAACCCGCTTGATTTCGCGGAGGGAATCTCTCTCGGTGCTGTTCAAAACACAAATGACAACCCGCTTTGTTCAAAACACAAATGATAACCTGCTTGATTTCGCGGAGGGAATCTCTCTCGGCACTGTTGAAAACACAAATGACAACGTTCCTTTTTTTTTTTGCACTTATATCCCGACCAACATAAGGTCCATTTGTAATACAACATGATAATGTACACTTACAGTGAGTGTACATTATCATGTTGTCCTTAGAGTGACTATCCTCATTTGTTGAAAAAGAAAAGCATTAATGTGGCTGAATAGCAATACATTCAAGTGGCAATTACACAAGGGACAGTCACTATGAGATGTCCTCATTTGTGACTATCCTTACAGTGAGTGTACATTATCATGGTGTCTTTAGAGTGACTGTCCTCATTTGTTGAAGAAGAAAAGCATTAATGTGGTTCAATAGCAATACATTCAAGTGGCAATTACACAAGGGACAATCACTGTGAGATGTCCTCATGTGTGACTGTCCTTGTCACAAATGAGGACATCTCACAATGACTGTCCCTTGTGTAATTCAAGTGGCAATTACACAAGGGACAGTCACTGTGAGATGTCCTCATTTGTGACTGTCCTTACAATGAGTGTACATTATCATGTTGTCTTTAGAGTGACTGTCCTCATTTGTTGAAGAAGAAAAGCATTAATGTGGTTCAATAGCAATACATTCAAGTGGCAATTACACAAGGGACAATGTCATGAGCCGTGACATATTGAACTTAGTATAATAATAAAATGATTAGATGATATATAATAATCTATTATTAACGGTATATAACAATAATATATAATTATTATCAAAAGATAATAATAATATATAGTTAGCATAATAAGTAATATGTTAATTAAATAATATTAAAATATTAATAAATAATATAATTATGATTATAATTATAATATAAATTAATAATAAATAATTATTAATAAATTATATATATTATATTATAATAATATATTAAGTAATAATATTAAATCAATTATTGATATAATAATTTTAATATATAAATAATATTAATAAACCTCTCAATATAAAACAATATGTTATCACTATAATAATATTTATTATAATATTATTAATATTACTAACATCATTAATTATAATATTTAATAATAACAATAACATTAATAATAATAATAATAATAATAACATTTAAAGCAATATCGAATATCTGTAATCGATATACATCTACATTAAACATCTGCATTATCTATCACGATGAGGAATGAAGAAGTGATACAACAATCACTAGTCATTACACATCGATACCATGAGAGGATGATTAATGAACCAAATACTATGAAGTCAAGATCAACATGATATGAATAAGGGATAGGTCGCTATGTGTTTCAGAAGATGTATTGATAAGCAAGAAGGATAACCATTCATATATTATAAATAATCATTAATTGCACAAGTTTAGACAATGACATATCCGATAAAGCAATATCAAACATGAAGACCCGCTAGCAAATATGCACCATCACTTCCTATGTTATCATGACAATAACATAAACTAGATTGAATTCTACTATCTATATCAATAGACACCACATAGGAGGATATCGACTAAAGGATTGAAAGATTATCGATTGTCTGAGATAAACCACATCTTGTAGAAACACAAAAGCATCAGTGATTATATCACAAGCTATTGATGAATGAGGCATCAGTCATGGATAATAAGTACAATGTATCCTTAAGTATTAACAGGAATGGAAGTCAATTTGAAGATCAAACTCCATTACCAGCAATCAACCAATAAATGGACAATTATCAGAAAATGATATCAACTTATATCAGAGTAGAAAGATTGGATATCATCATAACAATATGGGATAAGGCAAGAGTTAATATCGATTGACTAAATACTAATGATAGTTAGACCAAACTAATACAAACACAATGGATGTTAACTACTGGTTGCACTACCAATTAGGGAAGATTACCTTCATAAAAAGATTTGATATTGAGTCAATCTGGGAGTTATCTATGATCAGAAAATAATGAAATAATATTATGTGAACTGTCGGATTATGGAAAGGTGTGATTAACAAAGGGACATGGAGGAAGAAACAAGACACGTCTCATTCATAGCATCTCTTCATTTGTTAAAGACAATATAAGAATGCATTCTCGTCAGTCACTCAAGGCATCATTAGAACTTTATTTACTTATCCATATTTGGATATACTCAATAGAGCATCTGCCTTTGGCAGTTTGGTTTCAAGTTTATCATTGCAGATCAGAGACAACACCATGATTGCACAGATAGAAAGGATAGTCAGATTCAGCATCAATATTTGAAGTTGCAAGCATATAATTCAGAATCTGAAATAGCAACATATCACTCATAGCGATATTACACATTTGCATAATTACATCATCATATCAGACACAGCAAATACATTGCTGTAAGCAATACTTATTGATTGTATATCGATATTGTTTATATCAGACATACCATCATTATACTATCACTATAAGTGATAGGAAACATCATATTCATAGCATATTTCATATCATTATATCCGACAGTGCTATTAAACATATTGGTATCAATATCATCTTGCACACATATTGTGATTGAATCTGAAATAGCGGTTGATATCTTAAGTAACCTCCATTACTTAGTTTAATTGTAAGTATCTGATAGAGTAAGTTTGAGAAGTGGAGTAATTGTTCCTGTTTTCCAAGTTAGCCAAAAAGGGGACATTACAGACAATCACTGTGAGATGTCCTCATGTGTGACTGTCCTTGTCACAAATGAGGACATCTCACAATGACTGTCCCTTGTGTAATTCAAGCGGCAATTACACAAGGGACAGTCACTGTGAGATGTCCTCATTTGTGACTGTCCTTACACTGAGTGTACATTATCATGTTGTCTTTAGAGTGACTGTCCTCATTTGTTGAAGAAGAAAAGCATTAATGTGGTTCAATAGCAATACATTCAAGTGACAATTACACAAGGGACAATCACTATGAGATGTCCTCATGTGTGACTATCCTTGTCACAAATGAGGACATCTCACAATGACTGTCCCTTATGTAATTCAAGTGGAAATTACACAAGGGACAGTCACTGTGAGATGTCCTCATTTGTGACTGTCCTTACAGTGAGTGTACATTATCATGTTGTCTTTAGAGTGACTTTCCTCATTTGTTGAAGAAGAAAAGCATTAATGTGGTTCAATAGCAATACATTCAAGTGGCAATTACACAAGGGACAATCACTGTGAGATGTCCTCATGTGTGACTGTCCTTGTCACAAATGAGGACATCTCACAATGACTGTCCCTTGTGTAATTCAAGCAGCAATTACACAAGGGACAGTCACTGTGAGATGTCCTCATTTGTGACTATCCTTACAGTGAGTGTACATTATCATGTTGTCTTTAGAGTGACTGTCCTCATTTGTTGAAGAAGAAAAGCATTAATGTGGTTCAATAGCAATACATTCAAGCGGCAATTACACAAGGGACAGTCACTGTGAGATGTCCTCATTTGTGACTGTCCTTACAGTGAGTGTACATTATCATGTTGTCTTTAGAGTGACTGTCCTCATTTGTTGAAGAAGAAAAGCATTAATGTGGTTCAATAGCAATACATTCAAGTGGCAATTACACAAGGGACAATCGATCACTGTGAGATGTCCTCATGTGTGACCTTTGTGAAGGCAAGTGCCAATTTGTACCCAAGTTACCAATATTGTGGCAAAAGTGGGAATGAAGCATTTAGGGGTCAAATTGGGCAAAGAAGTGTAGAAGTGGCCTATGTGAGGTCTAAATAGCCTAACTAAGTCATGGTTAGGGTCTTATGGTGTTTGAACAATAAGTTTTGAACCAAAATCCCAAAGGATGTAACAAGTTGTCAATGTTGTCATTCACAACATTGACAACATTTGTGCAAGGGAGCATTTTTGAGTAAGATGGTTATGTAACTATATGAAACCATTGAATTAGGCATCAGATCAACTATAAGAGGCCTCCATCGATCTGTGCAAAAGGTTGGGGGGAAAAACATTTGGAATTAAGAAGATTTGTAGAGTAACACGGTTTTAGTGAATTCTTGAATTTTTTTGTTTCTTTGTTTTCAGTTGATTAATGGATTAGATAGCTCGCAGTGTCTATTGGAAAAGTTAGTACAAGTTGTTTTTTTATTCTGTGTTTTGTTTTTTTTGAGTTTTGAAGCATTCCAACTAGTTTGTTAATTCTTTTGTTAAGTACCCTATCATTGGTTTGAACCAGGCAGGTTGAACAAATGGAGTCTTAGCTCATCATTCCATTGTCAATTTTGTACGGGCTCTTGGAATGGGTGAGGAGACTCCATGTACTATATGTTTGGAAGGAGGGGCCCTGGGAAGCTCATTTTCTATGTTTGCAATGATGTCCTAGGTGAGTCAGTTGAGCACAGTTAGGGATGACAAATCATTACAAGAAGATTACAACAAGTTGAATGCATTGGTTGCTTCAACTAAAATCTCATGGAGAGGTAGACACATATCTAAAGAAGCCCCAAGTCAAATTAGAAGATTGGGTGAGTTTCTTTGGCTGCTAAGAAAACAAACTCTTAGTCAGACTGTCCAAGTTGTGTCAAAATACTTGTTTTCAGGCATGGCTGTAGCAGTTGGTGTACAAAAAATCTAGGAGGAGAAGACCTTAGATATCTTGGAGTTCTCAATAAAGGGCATCTGAATCCTAAGCCCTTTAGGTGGCTTAATATAAACAAAAAGGCTTGACAAAGGCCTAATTGCTAGCAGCCTATTTTTGGGTGCAATTGGCATGGTTTGATGAACCGGATTGAAGTACTGATGAAAAGTATAGGTGAAGGAGTAATATTGAAACCAATAGAGGTCCTAGTGGCCAGCCTCTCCATGGAGTAAAGTTCTAGTTGAATGTGTTTCAATTTGTGAAGACAAGACTAGGAGTGTCCTAGTAGCTAGATTGGTATTGAGCAGAGTTCGTTGTATTTCTTGTTGGTGTGCACTAGTTGAAGGAGTGGGATCTTGGGTAGAGATACCTAAAGAGCGTAGGGATAGTTAAGTACCCTATCAAGTCAAAACATTGGCCTAAAGAGACCCTAGTGAAGGATAGGGAGTGAGCAAGACAAAGTGTTACATCAATTAACAAGATCATTTTTTGGTAATTGTGTACATTATCATGTTGTCTTTACAGTGACTGTCCTCATTTGTTGAAGAAGAAAAGCATTAATGTGGTTCAATAGCAATACATTCAAGTGGAAATTACACAAGGGAATATCACTATGAGATGTCCTAAGTGTGACTGTCCTTGTCACAAATGAGGACATCTCACAGTGACTGTCCCTTGTGTAATTGCCACTTGAATGAGGACAGTCACTGTAAAGACAACATGATAATGTACACAAGTACCGTGAAGGTAGTCGCAAGTTAGGGCTGTTTCATTGCATACCCGAAACAATGAAGACATTACAGTCCACAAAACGTTTGTGCTTGAAAGATGAACAAATAAAATTAAACTTCTAAATAACCAAAGCCGCTAACAATAAATTCAACACAGATATGTCCTCATTTCTGGGTATTTTAGCTCTCTAACAGCTGAATACCAGATTACATAATAATGACAAAAGAAAAATAAACTCAATGTACTCAGAAATTGTAGCTGTGATTTCACGGAGGGAATCTCTCTCGGCGCTGTTGAAAACACAAATGACAACGTTCTTGTTTTTTTTGCCCTTATATCCCGATGTGATTTCGCGGAGGGTTACGGTGCTGTTGAAAACACAAATGACAACGTTCCTTTTTTTTTTGGCCCTTATATCCTGACAACATCGCAATTGCAAGTTAGGGCTGTTTCACTGCATACCCGAAACAATGAAGATGTTACAGTCCACAAAACGTTTGTGCTTGAAAGATGAACAAATAAAATTAAACTTCTAAATAACCAAAGCCGCTAACAATAAATTCAACATAGATATGTCCTCATTTCTGGGTATTTTAGCTCTCTAACAGCTGAATACTAGATTACATAATAATGACAAAAGAAAAATAAACCCAACGTACTCAGAAATTGTAGCTGTGATTTCGTGAAGGGTTACAGCGCTGTTGAAAACACAAATGACAACGTTCTTGTTTTTTTTGCCCTTATATCCCGATGTGATTTCGCGGAGGGTTACGGCACTGTTGAAAACACAAATGACAACGTTCTTATTTTTTTTGCCCTTATATCCTGATGTGATTTCACGGAGGGTTACGGCGCTGTTGAAAACACACATGACAACATTCCTTTTTAATTTTGCGCTTATATCCTGACAACGTCGCAATTGCGACAGTGCCAAATGTATTGTCGTCGCAAATTGCGACGGTGTCGGGCTATATTTGAAAAAAAAAGGCCAAAACCGCATGACATTTGCCTGCCGTCGCAAATTGTCATCGCAATTTCACCCCAAATGTATTAGTGAGTGTTTTAAATACTTTTGATAGTGGATTTCTTAGAGCTAATTGGATTTTGGATTGTTCTAACCTTGTTGGGCTAACAAGTTGTGCTTGTAGGTGCTCCCATTGCTTGAAATATTTTGCCAAAAGAATGCATGTCAAAGCTTCAAATGCACAAGGGCTACTAACAGTTTTTGTAGGGCTGCCCAAAGCATAAAAACCCAATCAAGTGCTTGTTTAATTGCTTTCTGTATTGAGTGTGGCATATACTAGTTGTTTCATTTCATAGGCACTTAATATCTTGTGGAAGAGATTTTGAGGTGGTAGGAGAAGTATGCTCTTTACTCTTGTGGTGAACCAGAAAATCTTGACCCATCTTAGGATTTTGGAAACAAGAAGGTAATTGAACCTTTGCTTGGTGTGTTTGGGAGAAAAATTTGAGATAAGGGGAGTATGCTCTTCACCCTTGTGGTGAGAAAAAATCCTTGAACCTCATAAGTTGATCCACTTTTGTTTAGATCTCTAGAATCCTTTAGCGGGCCTGCTCTTGAGCAATCAAGAGGAACAACCCAAGTGGGGACAAGCTTATTGCCAGCTATTCCGACCCACTATAAACTCAAGGCTATCGAGGACACAAAACCTTGGTAGACGTAGTGCTTGTCTTTGCTTGATGTGAGTACTTGTGGGATTGTGACCATGAGGAAAGTATTGAGCAAGAATGCTTAAGGTACTCTTGAGGCCGCGAGGTCCCAATCCTTTATGAGGAGCAAGAGGGGTACTATGAATGGAAGCCCTTATTAAGAACTATAGATAGAGGCCACCCTATTTTTCCGCTTAGCTTCTTGGTGCAAGGATTGATCCAAGTGGAATAACCTAGATCACCCCAAGATTACTCACCATATGTGTTCTTTTGGTTGTGTCTTTGGCACTTCCATGACAAAGCTAATATCTATTGTGGGCAACCACTTTGTGTGAGGCAAGGGAGCATCAAGTGTGGGCCAAGTTGTTAAGTATTGAGCCTTGACTTTCTAGGATAGATATTGCTTGAAGTTTCTTCGATTGTGTAATACCAATGTCAACATTCTTGAACATTCAAACAATTAGTAGTATTCATAGGGTGTTTTTCTATTTTGATATCACAAGTGTTTGTCTTGGCAAGGTTGCTTTTGCCCTTGTTTCAAGTTCTTGAAGACACATTTGATCCCATACTGTTTGCAAACCTGTCAATTTATTGTGGTCATTGTGATTGGAATCAAAAAATCAACCCTCAAACTGAAAATATTGAACAAACAGGCCTTAAAATTGAGATTTTGACTTTCACTAGTCAAAGAGTCGTATGACACTGAAACATTGTCACACCCTGTTCTAAGAATTGTCATGCGATAGTTTGTCCCTGCACAACTATTGCCTCACTTGCCTTGTATTGTGCAAATTGTCACCTGGTCTTAAAGTGTCACCTGGTTAGCCTGGAAAGTGTCGCCTGAGAATTTTCTATTGTATACCTAGTTCCAATCATTTCGCAGTATCTTTTAGTTGTCTGGGTCTTTAGGAAGGTAGCTTATCTTGCCGCTGGAAGCCTGTCTTTATCCTAAATTTCTATTTTAGCCCTCTAGGGGTAGTGTCATTCGATTTACAAAGTCACCTTGGGAAGAATTGTCAAGTTAGAAGATTATTCCTATTGAGAAAGTATATTTCTAGAGTTGTTAGTAACATTCTTGGAGAATTCTAGTACTCTTTTTGTCCAAATCATTTCCACTCAAATTCTATTTTAATTATACAATTTGGCTAAGTCCATCCTCCTAGTTCAAACATGCAAGGATATTGATCCTTTGATTTTTAGCACCTCTTTGACAGTGTTGGTAACACCATTTGCAATTTATATCTTACCATCTCTTTTTGGACATTAGAGAACTTTAATTATCTTAGTTTGGTGTTGACACTTTGAGAGATCGTCTTATCCTCAAGAATCATTTTCTTTCATGTCATTTACAACAAGGTACCAAGTGAATCAAGGAAAATGACCCCTGGTTGTCTTTAATCAGTTACCCTTAGTTAAGACTCGTCAATAGTGAAAGGGAAAAGAGCCCATTTTCGATCGATCCCCTAAGAGTGAGTCTGAGGTTGGTTTTGACCCAAAGAGTAATCCTAATAGATTGAGTACTTCTTTAGCACCTAGTTCCTCAAATATGGATATGAGTTACACCTTCACTAGACAACAAAGAGAAGCAATGAATCAAACTCTTAATGACATGTTCCAATGACATAGGGGTGACACGATGTCTGCTGGGTCTTCTTCTGATAGTCCACCTAGATCACCCCCTATCAACACAAGGTATCTAGATGCTCATCAATGAGCTGAAAGACATCATAGGAAAGCTCACTCAGATACACGGTCACAACATGGAGACCAAAACAACGAATCTGGTGATGCTCATATCAATGCAGCTAATGTATCCAGACATTCAAGACAACCTTCTCCACTTAGAGACACCTCACGATACACAAGTGAGAGGTTGAAGCGCATTGAGAGGGAGAAACAAGCTTTCTTAGATGAACAAGCTGCTAGGAAAGAAAGGTTCAAAAAATTGGAGGATGCGGAACAAGCTTTGCTAGACATAAGGAGAAGAGCCACACAAGAAGAGCAAGATAGGCTCCTAGCACAACTCCATAATCAATTCAACAATAGGGGTACCAACAGTGGAACCAACTCTCCACCATCTACTCCCTCACCAAGTCCAAGAAGAAGGTCAAGGACCCCATCAAGATCACCTAGTCCTAGAGGAAGGACTTCTCGGTATAACCATCATCGGAGACAATCACCTCCTAGATATTCAAGACAACCCTCCCAATGAGCTCATCATGTCTCACAACATGGAGGAAGCAATGCCAACTTTGACACTATTGATTTCATGACAATGCAACAAGAACCATCCTTCCAACAATATGTGGAGAAGTATGTGAAGCAAAATAAGGATCAGTTCTTAGAAAGTCTAATCAATAAGGGTGCAAAAGTCCCATACAACTTTGATGTGGACCAAAAGATTAAGAAGCAAAACCCTTCAACTGATGAGGTGATTAAGCAAATGCAAAAGACAATGGAAAAAATGATGGCTCCTAAGAGTTCCTTCAACCTAGATTCTATATGTCCTAGTCCCATTGACAAAAGTGTGGTTATGGTAGATTTTCCTAGAAAGGTTGAAATCCCCACATATGACAAATATGATGGTAGTGGTGACCCCCATGACCATGTATGACAGTTCTATATCATGATCTTTGAATTTCATCATGAGGACTCCTACCTTATGAGATTATTCCCAAGGAGCCTTAAAAGCCAAGCTATGGAGTGGTTTACTAACATTACCCCTCCTGTTAAAACATTCAAAGAACTTGTCCAAAGGTTCGTGCAACATTTTGCATATAATTTATCAAGGTCAGTCACCATGCTTGATTTGTGTAAATTAAAACAGAATCAAGGGGAACCCTTTGTGACATTTTTACAAAGGTGGAGACGCTTATGCTCTAAATATTCTAGGACCATCCCTGAGGAAGAAAGGATTGATATCATCATGAGCAATCTAGTGCCAAAACTAAGATATGAAGTTAGAAAAATGGTCTTTAATTCTTTCGACACTATGGTAGAAACTGCATGTCGCATCGAGGATGTTCTAAAAGATTAAGGTATTTTGGCTAATCAAAGTAACAACAACAATGGCCAAAACAATAACAAC
Source organism: Chamaecyparis obtusa (assembly GCA_027943335.1). Lineage (NCBI taxonomy): Eukaryota > Viridiplantae > Streptophyta > Pinopsida > Cupressales > Cupressaceae > Chamaecyparis > Chamaecyparis obtusa. The sequence goes on along the minus strand of BSBK01001597.1, from coordinate 373,706 downwards.
AACAATAAGGACAAAAAGAACTCATATTGGAACAAAAATAAGCATGTAGTCAATGACGGAGTTTTTGACTCTCCACAACCTAAGGACCAAGGAGTTCTTAATTTATCTAATGCAGTTTTAAGCTATGAAGTTGTAGACATCCTTAGACCAACAAGAGCACAAGCCCAAGTATCAAAATAAACCTAAGTCAGGAAAGAGGCAATTCACTAAGCTTGGAGACTCTTATGCAGACATTTTTAAGACCTTGATTGCTCATAATTTGGCACAACCTCAGGATCCTACACAATTTCGCATATCGAATCCTAAACCTTATTGGTGGAATGAGAAAGCTTACTGTGTATACCACAATGGGATTGGACATGACATTGAAGGTTGTTTTAAACTCAAACATCTTGTTCAAGACCTTATTGAGAGTGGGAAATTACAAGTTGATGGGTTGACCACAAACATAGACCACAAGGCCTTTAAGGAGCCCTTGCCTAAGTATGAGAAGGGGGAGACTTCTCAAAACAAGAATGGCAAGGCCGCAATCAATCATACCTATACAGCTGCAGAAAATGTCATTAATATGCTTGAGGTTGTGGACAATGATGTCAACATGATGAGAGGGAATGATCCCCATGATTATGATGTAAGCTCACCTCCAATATTTGATGAAAGACCCATTGTTGTGCTTAGAGGTTCTCAATCTCGAAGGTCATCTCAACCTCTCAATGTTGTTACTAGGGGTCAGTCCCAAGGTCCTATTATCATTAGAGGTCCTAACTCTAGCAAATCCAAGCAACCAGTGTCCAAAAGTGTTCCTCCCAAGTTTGCAGTTGGTCCTAATATGAGTTACAACCTTGTTGATCAGTTACAACGAACACCAGTGCAGATTTCCATTTTAGAGCTCTTAGAATTGTCTCCTAGACACAAGCGTGTCCTTGAGGATGCTTTGTGTGCAGCAAATGTCCCTAATAATATAGATGTCAACCAATTCCAAAACATGGTCAACCACCTTGCTAGCCCACATTACCTTACATTTTCCAAAGAAGATGATAAAGTCTTGAGCTATCTGCACAATCTTTCCCTTCACATTGAGGTCATGATCCATAAAACCCATGTTAGGTGTGTGTTGATAGATGGGAGTGCTGGGCTCAATATTTGTTCTCTAAGTCTTTTGAAAAACCTAGGTTACTCAAAGCATGCCATTGATACCAGGAAGAAAATTACTATCAAAGCCTATGATGAGGCTGAGAGAAGTTCTAAGGGGTTAGTTGTTCTTCCAGTCAGAATTGGTCCTGTTGAAAAGGACATTTTGTTTCAAATCGTTGATGTTGGTCCTCTAGTATACAACATCCTACTAGGTAGACCATGGATTCATGACATGCAAGCAGTACTGTCTACCTATCACCAATGTGTCAAGTTTCCATACAATGGCATAGAAGTCTACATACCAGGTGATAGTACCTTATCTGTTAATGCCATTTCAGCAGGGGCCCATGTTCCCTTAAATAGAGAAGCAGACAATTTTGGGGCAGCTCTTGAACAATGTAAGGATAAATTCAAGTCCATAGAGCTTGGTATGGGAGGATATCAAATTGACTCCTTTACAAAATTGCCAATTTCACTTAGGTCCTATGGTAAACCGTCACAAGAGATGTGTCCCTCATCTTCAACCATGACTCTGTTCGATACTTTTGTAGAGTCTTCAGTACCTATTCAGCATGAGAAAGAAGAGGTGGCTATTAGAGATTGGCTATATAGAGAAGAAAAGTACCTACATAATGAAATTTTTTCTCCATCTCCTAAGACTTATGGGAGAGGATACACGTTGGTCACCAACATGGGCTATCCAGGTCATGGCCCTCTAGTCACAGGTTAGATGCCAAGGCTGAACCACTCAACCATGCTCTTTTTGATTGTAGAACTAAGTCAACGGTTGGTCTGGGGTTTGATAATGGAAAGAACAAAAGTGTCCCTATCCTAGCTGCGATGGATAGTGACAATGATTCAGATTATACACCCAATCTCCAAAACCAACAAGATATGATAATGATTGGGTGCCGTCTACAAATCTCCTTTGGGGGGATTCAGATGACTTAACAACTATAAGCGCAAACACAAATGATAGAGAAGGGGATACCCTTCACAATCTTGAAGCTTCTACATCAAGACATCCCAAGCCTTCTTGGTGTAAACATCCCAGCAGGGATTCAGAAATAGATTCGCATGAGTTTGAGTGGGACTCTCTTTCAGATGAAACAGTTGATTTAGACATGGATGTTGTCCACACCTATAGTACTCAACCTAATGCAACCAATGAACCTAGTGTAGGACTAGAGGATTGGGCTCCTCGAATTGCCTTAGTGGACGATGCTTCATCTAGTAGGACAAGCCCTAATTTGGGTATCTTAGAGGGAGACTTGACAGATCCTAACTATGTGATCACCAGAAATAATGCCTTTCGTATCAATAATATTGAACCAATCATTGACCTACCCCTTGTAAACCATCATTTGATTGATTGGTCACAACTTTATCAAGAGCCTCGGCTTCTCACTTTTCACAATGACTACAAAATAGCTTGCTACCTGAATGCTCTTGAACCCATAGTCTCTTCCACCAGTGAACCTACAACAAGTATGACAGAGCTGGATATTAAATACCTCTGTCACAAAATAAAAGAAAAAAAAAAAAAAGAGAAATGGTTCTGATGGCAAAAACCACTATGTGGCGGTGTCAAAACTCAAAAAAGTAAAAAGAAAGGATGTATCCGAAGGTGAAAACCTCCTTGAGGTGCCTAAGGATGGGGTACTTAATAACCTGCCGAGTTATTTCCAAGACAGGTCATCAGTTCTTATTGAGCCTACAAAACCAGTAAATTTGAATACAAAAGAGGCTCCATAGGTGATTCATCTAGCTCGGACTCTGTTAGTGCAAGAAAAAGAGGCATACACAAAGTTCTTACAAAAGAAGAAAATCAATTTTTCTTGGACATATTCAGACATGCCAGGGCTTGACACTAATCTTATTATGCATCACTTATCTATAGCTCCAGGAATTAAACCAGTAAAATAGAAGCTGAGGAAAATGCACCCTCATATAGCTCTCCTTGTTAAGGTTGAATTAGAAAAGCTCTTAGGAGAAGGATTTATTAGAGCTATCAACTATGCCGAGTGGATCTCAAATATTGTTCTGGTTTCAAAGCATGATGGGTCCATTTGTGTATGCACAGACTTCAAAGATCTTAACAAAGCTTTCCCAAAGGATGACTTTCCACTCCCTAACATAGACATGATAGTGGATGTGACTGCGGGCTATGAGATATACTCTTTAATGGATGGTTTTTCCGGTTATAACCAAATAAAAATAGCTCCTGAGGATCAAGAAAATATAGCCTTTACATGTGCATGGGGAACCTATTGTTGGAACGTCATGCCATTTGGATTAAAAAATGCAAGAGCCACATACCAAAGAGCTATGACCACAATATTTCATGATATGATGCATAAAAACATGGAGGATTATGTGGATGACACCTTGGCCAAGTCTAAGCAAAGGGATACACATCTAGAAGATTTGGAAGTAATTCTAGATTGAATGGAGTAGTTTCAGTTAAGATTGAATCCAAAAAAGTGTGCATTTGGGGTTACCTCAGGTAAACTTCTAGGATTCATAATTTCAGCCAAAGGAATAGAGGTGGATCCCAAAAAGGTTCAAGCCATATTAGATATGCCGCCTCCTAAGAACATTAGTCAAATGAGAAGTCTTCAAGGATGACTCCAATCCATACGGAGGTTTATTTCACAACTTGCAGATAGAGCACAACCATTCAACAAGACACTGCATAAGTGAGCCACATGTGCTTGAAATGAGGATTGCCAAAAGAGCCTAGATCAAATAAAGCAATACTTGGCTAATCCTCCAATTTTGATGCCTCCTATCCCAGGAAAACCATTGATTTTGTATATCTCAGCGATAGAATCTTCCTTGGGGGCATTATTGGCTCAACTTGATGATACGGGGAAGGAAAGAGCCATCTACTACATTAGTCATACTCTAGTATCTTATGAGATCAATTATAATAGTATTGAAAAGTCTTGTCTTGCGATAGTGTTTGCTTCCCAAAAGTTGTGACACTACATGCTTGCCCATACTATACATCTTGTTGCAAAAATTGATCCTCTTAAGTATTTTCTTAGTAAGGCCGCCCTCATGGGTAGACTTGCTAAATGGATGATGATTCTTTCACAATTTGACATAGAGTATGTTGAGCATAAGGCTATAAAAGGACAAGCTATTGCAAATCAACTTGTTGATGTCCCAGTCAAGGATAGCATGCCTATTCAAGTGGAATTCCCAAATGAGCATATCATGTACATGACCACGTGTACTTGGCAGATATTCTTTGATGGTTCAAATATGCAAAATGGATCAGGAGCTGGAGTGTTGTTTGTTTCCCCTCATGGGTGTACTATTCCCAAGTCCTATAAATTATTGTTCCCATGCACAAACAACATTGTTGAATATGAGGCCTTAACCAATGGATTGAAAATGGCCATAGAATGGGGAATCACAGAGCTACATGTCTTTGGGGATTCGTAATTAATTATCAACCAAGTAAATGAAGAATACCAAACTAAGGATGATAAGCTAATCCCTTACAAAAAGATGGTTGATTCATTGTGACGTTACTTCACATTTGTGACATTTCAATAGATCCCTAGAATAGAAAACAAGGTTGCAAATGCTATGGCTACATTAGCTTCACTTCTTTAGTTGGAACAACATGAATCAAGATTTGAATTCCTGGTGGAAGAGCTACATTATCCCATCTTTGACTCCTCTGAAAGCCATGTCATTTGTACCTTGGTCACTCACGAGTCTTCCCGTTATGGTGCTATCTATTCATACCTTCGTGATGGCATCATTCTCGAATCATTTAACTGATATGAACAAAGAAACCTTGTCCGTAATGCCTCTCGCCATACCCTTATCTCTGGTGATCTGTATAGGAGGGGTTTAGATGGGACACTTCTTAGGTGCTTGGAAAAGGATGAGTCTGACCGAGCATTATTTGACATCCATGAGGGCATTTGTGGAGGACATTCCAATGGTCTTGCCATGGCCCAAAGGTTGCTTAGGGTGGGGTACTATTGGCCCACAATGCAGATGGATGCTATAGCTTTTTCCAAGTCTTGTGAAAAGTGTCAGAAACATGGAAACCTGATTCATGCTCCAGGTAGGGAGCTTATTCTTTCTATTTCTCATTGGCCATTTCAGCGCTGGGCCTTTGACCTTGTTGGGCAGATTCATCCCAACTCATCAAGTGGACATAAATTTTTACTTACCGCTACTGACTACTTTACCAAATGGGTAGAAGATGTTCCACTCTCTGTTACTTTAGGAAAGACAATTTCTTTGTTTATATTGAATCACATCATTTGTCAGTTTGGGATACCTTCTGAGATAATCACTGACAATGGAGGTCAGTTCAAAAATAAGGACCTTACACACCTCTGCAAGAAATTAAAGATAAAGCAACATTGGTCCTCCATTTACTTCCCACAAGGAAATGGACAAGCAGAGGCCTCCAATAAAACCATTCTTAAGATTCTCCATAGAACAATTCACAAGAATGGTAGGGACTGGCACTTACAGATCAATCCAGCCTTATGGGCTTACAGAACGAGTATACGTACTCCCATAGGGGCTACTCCTTTTGCCCTCTCTTATGGTGTTGAAGTAGTATTACCTTTAGAAGTTGAGATTCCCTCACTTAGAGTCTCTCTCAAAGGTTTGATTACAGATGAAGATTATCGTGCCATGAGATTGCAAGAATTGGAACTTCTTGATGAGAAACAAAGAGCATCTTTTGATCACATGAGAGTCTACCAAAAGCGTATGTCCAAAGCATTCAACAAGAAGGTTCACCCTAGAGAATTTCAAGTAGGAGATGTTCTCCTGCGTGAGAATCCTAAGAACCAACAACATCAAGAACAAAAGGGCAAATTTGAACCTAATTGGCTTGGACCATACATTATTACTACTGCTTTTGGGACATGTGCTTACCTGTTATCTGATGAACAGGGGGAACAGCTCCCTGATCCTATTAATGTTTTGCACCTCAAGAAGTTCTATCCATGATGCCTATTCTGTCTGGGGGCATCCTTTGTACATATTTATTGATCCTGAAAAAACACCAAAAAAATTCATATATGATGCTGAAAAAATATCAAAAAAATTCATATATGATCTTATGACACTACCAATAAACGCTCGATGATGATAATTAGATGTCTATAAGCGTTGTGACCTTTCAAGTCAACCACTTTTCATAGTATCTTGCATTCCTAGGTTCATGATAGTTTAGTTTTTGCATCTTGCATATGGAGAGAGCTCTCCTTTTCATCTCACATGGACCTGTTGGTCAACTGCACTCATCTTCCCTTTTCTCGATCATGTCTTTCACTCTTTGTCTTTCATCTCAAACCTGTTCCTGTCATCACAAGGGGTTAATCTTATCGTCATATCTATATCTCAAAAATGTCATTTTTAGAAACATGAGTCTATATCATACACACAAGAATTAAACATACATCTATGAGAGAGAATATACATGAGCATATAAATATAAATTTTGAGAAAAATGACAAGACAATACATAAACTGATACATCCATCACAAGTGAGACGTACACACATGATATATCAAACATCTAGTAATCTCATATATATAAGTAATGATACATAGTAGAAAGTGAGATCCCAAAATTTGGATCAAAAATCTCAGGATATGTCCAAAACATCTAAACCTAAGCCCTAGACCTAGGACTCACTGCCACCATCTCGAGGACCTGGTGGTGGAGGAGGTGGTGCCACATCTGGTACTACATCTGATCTTCCCACTACTGCTAAGTATGAAGGATCTCTCTGGCCCTCTGGCACCGCCTGTATGTAGAGACCATGATAATACGCGGCTCGTGCTACCTCTCTCTACCTCTCTGTAAGGGAAACTTGTAGCTGCCTCTCTCGGTGCTCTATCTCAGCTCTCTGATCTATGAGCTACTACTCCTTGATAGCTATAGTGATCCTCAGTTGCTACATCTCTATCTCTAGAGCCCGTATCCTGGCTCTCAGGTCCTCCCCTCCTACAGGCTGCTCCTACTGTCCCTCTGCCTGTCGGTGAGCTGGTCTTGCCTCATCCTTAGGTGTCACTGATCTCCATCTCCATGACCATTTATGGCCACCTGATCTCAATCCCTCACCTCTCTCCATCCCTCTCCCTCCATCTCCTCTGTCCCCTCCGTCCCCATCATCTCCCCTAGCATCCCCCTGAGCAGCTGGCGGTGCATCTAGTACGGTGAATCTAGGGAATGGAGCCCTACGCCTCTCTGCTCTATAAGCTACATCTACACCTGCATCCACCATGTCTGGAAGGTACTCCCAGGGCTCTTGACATATAGCAGTTATCTCATGTACTACCTATTAGTAATCTAGCATTGGCAGCCAACCATGCCCCTCCTCATCACAAAATCGAGCATGTGTAGTGGTCTCCGTAGACACCCTCTGCTAGCGCTTAAACTGTCTCCAGACCCAAGTAATAATGAATCTCTCCACAATGTCTGCATGATGACCTACTAATGGCCAACTATAAAGCATATAATCCAACTTCTACCTATCACCCCACTACTCAGATGTCCTGTAAGGTCTCCAGGTGAATGAGGTGAGCTCATCCAACACCCTGCGATAGTAAGCAACATCCCCGCTATGTGCCTGAGAGATGAAACTGGTATATCTATACATGTAGGGATACCTGCACTCCCTAGGCTGCACTCGTGGATGCACTACAACAATGTGCTCCCATGCCCATATCTGAGCAAGTATAGCCCCACACGCCCAAGTCCTGTCATCTCAGTAGACGATCTCATGTAACTCATAGTACATATCGGCTAGAATCATCAAACCCCATGCCATCCATCATGGTCGTGCCACCAAATCTACTAGCAACCTCCCCCATCCCAATGGGAAACCCTTCTGACTCCTATCAGGGATAAGGGCCTGTCCAATCAAAGATGCAACAATACAAGGCACTAGGAAGTCCCTACCAAAGTCGGCCATCAACCGATCCCAACTGACATGTCAGTCTAGGATGGTGACATCCTGGAACATACCCTAGATAACCTATCTCCCCTCTATCAAATCCTGATCATAGTATACATGTGTCATCAAATAATCGTGTTAGTTTCTATCATAAGGGCAACTTTATAACTTTGATTATCTATAAACATGATTATACTTACAGGCTCTCCATGACACAGAACCTATAGGATCCGATAGACATCCTCCAATGTGATGGATGCCCCTCCAGTAGGCAAATGAAAGGTGTTGTGCTCACTATGCCATCTCTCGACAAGAGCAGTCAACAGCCCATGATCAACTCAGATATGGGGCATCTGCAGTAAATACCAAAAGCCCATCGCCCTCAAATCGGCCTTGCCCGGATCATCCAGATCTCGGACAAATTGCAATCCAGTCACCTGGGGTGCTCTGATCCGGAGCACAGGGAAGTTCTCCTGCAAGTCATTTCAACCATACCAGATGTCAGTACATATCATGAAGGATGTCTAATATCAGTACAATGCATTTTAAAATCAAACATTGTCTAGACCCATGTCATTTTGCTCAAAAACATTAAAACATGTCAAAATTTTATACTAGGCGACACTATTTTTTTTATTAAGTGTCATGCGACACTTTGTCTTATAGCAGTGTGATGGTTTCTGCTCGTGCGACACTATTTTGACCCACGAAGTGTCGCACAACATTCATCCTCAAAGGGTGCGACACTTCTAAAGTGTCGCACAACTTTTCACCTAAACTAAAAATTTGAAATTTGAAAAACAATTAAAAACGTGTTAAATGCTCATTAATGACTCAAAAAAGTGCAATTTTTCTGAAAATTCACTGGGGCAGCATAGTGTGGAGGCCGATTGTGCAACCGGCCATGCTCAAATCGGTGTCTGTGGATGGGAATCGATGCTTGCTAGGCCATTTTCTCTCTCTAAGCTCTCACAATTCTCAAATCAATAAAATTCAAATGATTTTGAAAATGACACTTTTTGCCCTATATAGCATTTTGACTTTTTGACCAAATTTTCAAATACCTCAGAATTACGCAAAAATTGCACCCTTACCTAATTTCGACGTCCTGGATCTATTTTCGGACTCAAAATTGAAATCTGAGTTAATCTTGATAGTCAAAATTGCATTTCAAAATTTCCACCCTCTTCTGCACAGTTGGCTGACCATTTGAGGCTTGATCCTTCGATCTTTGTTCGGGCATCTTCATTTCTTCACCCCCATCTCTTTCAAAACTCCTAGTCTATCATTCATTATCACTCACTTCATTTCTCTAAGGTTTGACTTAATTTTTATCCTATATCAATTTTTTGTTCTCCTCTACTTGATTTCGATTTCGATTCCGAGGGGGCAGTACCTATCAGCTTTAATCTTTGATTCAGCTTTATCATTCAGCTCAGCTTGAGATTTTTATTTGGAGACTTGATTATCACCTAGCAGCGACGGTGGTGATTTCATCTTTTGATTTTATCTTCTATTTTTTAGACTTGATTATTGCCTAGTAGCGACGGTGATAGTTTTGTCTAAGGTTTGATTTGCACCTAGTAGCAACAGTGTTGGTCTTGTCTTTCAGCTTTTTGCTTATTTTTGTCCTAATGTGTTCCCAAAATGAACACACGTTTGGATTGTTTTGTGATCCCAAATTGATCTCACATTTCAATTCTTCTTTGACTGCATGTGTTCCTAAAATGATCACACATTAGTCAAAAAGGGGTGCAAATGTATGCACCCTAAAATGGTCGCCTAGACTTTGGGCCCCCATTTAGCAATTTATCAAATCCTGAATCAATATTTTCAAAAATCAACATTTTTCAATAATATCAATTTCCTTGATCAAATCCTATTTTCATCATTTTCGATTATTTGCCTTGGGCTAACCATTTTATCCTAAGTCTTTATTTGATTAAAAGGAATATTTCCTCCCCTTTTAATAAATAAAAAGCCCCCACTTTTCATCTTATCCTAAGTTGCACAAATAAAGCACTATTCTTATTTCATAAAAAGAGGAAAAGCATTTTTTGCCTCATATGGACACAAAAGTCAACTCCTATTTTCTCATTGGAGGATGTTTGTGCACATGGATTGCTCCTCTTTGATGCTCCACCATTGATTAAGTATTTTGCCTCTTAATCTCCACAGTCCATTCCTTTTCATTTCCTATAAAAGGAAAGCTCTTTTCCTCATTTGCATATATCCATTTCATGTTTTATGCTAATGTTATGCTGCAAGTTTTCTAGGTCACTTTGGAGCTTTTGAAGATTTGGAGCATTCTTGGCTTTTGCATCTACATTCCATTCTAGTTTTATTTCTTGCATTCTAGTTTCATTATCATGGCATTCATAGTATAGATTTCCTTTATGCTTTAGATTACTTCATCTAGTCTAATTAGGAAGGATTTGTAATACTTGTACTTTCCTTTCATAGCATAATTTGTACTTTCATTTTCATAGAATAATTTGCATACTCATATAAGTTGCATTGCATTGCATTCATTCGGATTTCATTGGGGATATTGGCACTCTTGCCCTTGTCTTTGATTTGAATCTCTCATTGTATGGTTGACTAGCAAGGTCTTGAGTTTATAGCTCTAGATGAGAGCAATTTTACAAATCTTGCAACTCCATGCATAGAGAGCTATGGATTGATTTGTGAGGGCTCATTCTTGAGTTTCCTTGCATGTAAGGATTCATAGAAGTGCACTACTTTTGTGTGTACACCTCCCATATTTGCAAATAGCCATATTAACATTGTCATCTTATCTTTTTCACTCATGGATCTTGTTCTTCATCAGATTTTGTAGAGTGATAATTTTTCATGTCCTACATTGATTAGGTATGCACCTGAATTGTTTGTGGCATCATCACCTATCATGTTCATAGAAATATTTGAGTAGTGTCAGAAGGAACATACATTTTGGATTTGAATTCCTATATTGTCCAATTTATGGAGTAGCTTCTTCTATCTCTAGTGGATTGGTTTCTTCTAAAGGGAAGACGTGTAGTTTGTAGGAAATAGATCATGTTATATCTTTAGGAATTCATCCTTGACATAGGAGAGATACTTGATCATTGTGTAACTCTCTCTCTCTCTCTCTCTCTCTCTCTCTCTCTCTCTCTCTCTCTCATAGGAGAGATATTCATTGTACAATTATAATAGATTCAGTACTTGTGTGGACACCTTGAGTCCTTCATGTTTTCCACATGTACAAGTTCTTTATTGCATCTCTCACTTTTATAGAGGGGTTTTTCCCCTTTTGGTTTTTCTCATTTTCTCTATTTAGAGAGACCTTATTTGTGTGAGTTGCATTGAATTGCATTGGTTTATGCATGAGCACATAATCAAGTCTCATCACTAGGACTCATTCATACTATCTTTTTGCATTTTTCATTACCTTTTAGCTTCTCCCCAAGTTTATCTAAAAGGGGGTGTTAGAGAAATTAGGATATATTTGTAATCACCTAAAATTGGTCTAGTAAACCAAGATCCCATAATCTATAATAATTGACCCTAAATAAAAGGCATTAAACCTTATACTAGACCTGATTATGTGATTGGTTTCATTGATAGGATTGCATAATTAAATTAATCAGTTAATTCCTAATCAAGTATCAAGGCTATTAATCATAAAATCAAGTCATTTAATTAAAGGTCCTAGCACATTTAATTAAATGAACCCATTTTCTAGACTTTCTAATGAAAGGTCCTAGCACATTTAATTAAATGAACCCATTTTCTAGACTTTCTAATGAAAGGTCCTAGCACATTTAATTAAATATTTTTCTAACAATATAACTCTTAGATATCAATTCTTAACATACTCAAACCATTAAACTAAACTCCACTGTAATTCCTCTCAACATTAATTATCAAATCTTGCTCTTATCATACATTTTATTTTCTTCCCAAATAATCTTGTGCCTCGAACACTAATGAATAGATGGAGAGATAATGATGGAGATCATGTCCACTATGTTTTCTTCCAATTGAAAAAAATGTAGAAATTGAATACAATATAAAGACAATCAATAGACTCTCAATGGAAACACAAAACTAACAGTCCTTAATCAACCTAAACCATAAACAAGAGAGCTAAAAGTAGAGACCACAGTTCTTAATCAGCATATAACTATTATCATAATGTCCATGAACATGACAAATGTATGGCGTTGTCTGTGTGACTCTAGTGGAATGACTCTATGTCCTCCTTTTTTTTGTGAATAGTATATTTTTAATTATATATTAATAAAAATGACCTATTCATCTCTTAAAAAGACCCACAATATAACAATCAGCTTATGTCATCCTCATAAACATAACAAATATATTACTATTATTGCAAGACTTTTTAGGTCTTGCATATTTATTAATACAAAACCATGACTTTTATTGTAAGACCTTTAAGGTTCTACATATTTATTAATATACAACTTAATTTTAACATGCTTTTAACATGCTTTTAGTATGCATTATTGTAAGCACCTACTGCACCTTCTACTACCTTCTCCATCCACCTTCGCCATGTATTTTTCCTCAACAGTCATTCAAAGTCGGCATAATCGCATACGTTTTCAACGATTTGACTCTGTGTAGGGGCCGCCATATCCACGTAAGCATGAAGGTCCGGAAGAGTTCATATATTTCAGAAGTTCTAGATAAGGCAAACGTCTTCAAAACTTATCTTAATAGATACACATTGTCCACGTTGACAAATAATCAAGGGCCCAAATACAACGTCAAACAAATTCAAGATCAAATTTCAGGCACGTCCAAGGTCGTAAACAGCACAAAAGAGGCGGTGGGCATGATATTTTTTATTGTTAGGTCAAATAATGATAACTATTATACAGTTTAACATAATTCTTTATAGAGTTTGGGTAGAACACGTTTCCACTACTTTTCCTTAAAGCTCTGTACAAGATTGACTCATTCTCATCCATTGTCATTCAGATTATCATAACCACAGGCACTTATAAATATACCAAGAATCTAGGGGTTTGCTCATGTATTTGCATTGATTCAGGTTTTGATTCAAATCAGAGAAACTGATAACTATACCAAGAATCTATCGGCTTGGTGATATATTTGCATTGATTCTCTTTCATTTAGGTTTTTCTTGAAATTGGATTAAATGGGCATGATGAAGGCAGGTGAAATAGAGGCAGTACTGGAGAAATCTCAGGACTTGACATGGTGGCAATATCTTTTTGTTTTTGTTCTGGTGCAATTGTTGGTGTATTTCATTTTCAAGCAGTCCTCCAAAATGATGCAATCAGGGAATAACAGTGGCAATGGAAAACTTAGGCCTACTCTGTCAAGATTAATATCAATTCCTTCCATGGCATATGAACAATTCAATAACCCATCTCCTAGAACGTGGTTATTTTCTCCCATAAGATCGAGGAATGAATGAATATATCACAGTGCTTGTGATGCCACAACCGATTGTAAGACAGAGGCTTGAAACTGAAGTACTATTTTATCATAAATTTATACGGTGATCTGTCATGGAGGAAGGGATGTTTGTACTGGGTGTCATAATTTGATCCGTGTTTGATTAGCTTCTCAAGATCATTTGTATTGTTGTTTCCATTCCCTGGGTGAATGGATGTGATCATAGCTGCTAGAGAAATTATTGTTTTATTTTTTATTGTTTCCCCAATATTTGGCTTGTAAGGATTGATTTCAAGGAATAAGGAAAAACTTTCTAGTATTCCATGGAAATAAATTTGTTGTATATTGCTTTCAATGAATAAGGGATAACATTTTAGTATTTCACCGAAATATTTGGTGTGTAGTGCTTTCAATCAATGAATATTAAAATATATTTGTTTTGCTGTATATTGCTTTCAATAAATTAGGATCATCTCTTTTAAATTCTTCCCTTTTTTCCATCTCTTTTATCTTTCCTCCCTTGCATGTACCTGGAATACTTTTTAATATTCTCTTATTTTCGTCCTCTCTCTTTTAGCTTTTCTCCTTCCTATGTATATTCCTTTGTTTCTTCCTCTTTCTTAATTTTTCTATTTTTTCCTTTATTTATTTATCTTTTCTTTCTTTTTATTTTTCTTTAAACTTCTATCTTTTTTCAATCCTCTCTCTCACACACACACATACACACAAATTCTCTTCTTCCTCTTTAATATGCTTCTCTCTTCTATTGTCTATCTTTCATATTTCTAGTGTACTTTCAATGCCATAACATTTTTCTTGTGTTACTTATAGTGAAAGTTGAAAGTGAAAAATACTTCTTTCCAATTTGGAAGTAGAAGTACAAATTGTTGATAATATAAGTTAACATACATAGTTAAAGTTTCTATTCAATTTTAGCTTATACCATATGTCTCAATGGTTGCTTTATGTACTAAAGCTTAATAAAGTATGTGAAGTGGAAATTGAGAATTTTAATCTACAAAATATTGAGAATTAATGTTGAAGGAAAACTTAAAATTAGATTTTCTATACACATCTCAAATGACACTTTGTCATATGCCACATTGACATCTTTTTTTATAATGAAAGTGCCAAAACAAAACCTTGAGTCTTTGTCATCAAAGTTTCATCAAGGATTCATAAATGCACAACAAGTTTCCCTAATATTTAGCTTATCTCATTCCTCCATGTTTTCTCCTTTTTATACAATTTCATTACCTCTACACCTTTTTCATTTTCTAGTTTCATTGTGGGACTACTTGATTTCCACCTACTATTTGTAGATTCCTCCAATATCTTATTATTGCTTATTTTGGATCTTTTTGGAGGCAAAGATTACCATGTGAGACATATTTAAAGGACAAAAGGATTGAATGGAATCAGATATGTGTTCTCCATGTTTGGAATTCTATAAATTTGAATCGAGACTCTAAAAGGATAACTATCCCCTCCATTTGCTAGATGGCGTGTTTGAAAACATCAATGGTTCTTAAATGATGCCCTTCTTGGATGGATATTTGGGATATAATCAAGTCATGGTAAAGGAGGATATTAGGCTCAAGACTGCCTTAATGACCAAATAGGGAACATTTGCATACTATTGTATGCAATTTGGATTGATCAATGCAAGTCCAAATTTCTAGTGCACGATGGTTATAGAATTCAAATGGATGCTTGGTAAATGCATCATCATCTGCATGGACAACTTGATTGTCTTTTCAAAGAATCATGTAGACTATGTGTTATTTGTGCAAGGTGCTCCAAAAATGTTGAGAGTGTGGCATCTCTTTGAACTTGAAAAAATGCATATTTGGGGTTATAGAGATAAAATTAATGGGTCATGCAATTTATTAGAAAGGTAAAGCGATCACCCCAACTAGAATTGAGGATATCCTAAAATTTCCCCCTCCCAATAGAAGAAAGCAACTAAATTCTTTCTTCAAAAATATTAACTCCATGAGAAATCAATTAGTGGTTTTACCAAAATTGTGTGCCTTCTTAATGATATGCTAAAGAAAGATTCTCAAATTGAGTGGACCTTTGAACTCAAGAAAGATTTTGAGGAGATTAAGACTTTGATCACATGTGTTGTATAGCTATCAAATCTCGGATTACACCAAGCATTTCAAGATATATCACTTCTCTTCCAAGCACTCTTGTGCTAGGATCTCCACCTAGAAAGGAGAAGATGAAGAAAAAGGCATATTGATTTTATGAGTTGCCCCTTAAAAAGAATGTTGAGATTAGGTATCCCAACCTAGACAAGCAATCCTTTTCTCTTTTGAAAGAAGTCAATAAATTCAAGCATTACATTTTGAGGAGAAAAGTTACAACCATAATCATAAATCCTATTGTAAATTCTCTATTGATGCATAATGAATTAGGGGAGAGGTTTTGGAGAATTAATGGGGATCCTCCAATAATTAGATTTTAATATTCAACCAAATAAGCTTGTTCAAGGACAAGGATTATCAAAGATAATTTTTGAGATGGATGAAAGCCTCATGTGTCAACATTATACCCACCAAGGGGTCACTATAGAAATATGGTATTAATATGTGGTGTATTGCCTACTAAAAAATTGATGTTAGATATTGCCAAGGACAAATGGATCTTAATATCGTCAGATTCCACCTGCTACAAGACTTTAGTTTTAGAGAATTTAGAAATTACATCAAGATCTCCCAAAAATCACAAGGGCTTAATTACTACAAACACACCAAAAGAATATGTGACACACATAGTCAGCCCATCAACATATTTTTCATTATCAAAGCTCAATCACAAACTTTCAAATGACCAAACACAAAAAGTAACTAATCATTCTAAACATTGCTTGTTGTACTTTATATTATGTTTCTTTAAACATCAAGTTCAGTTTACCCACAATCGAAGCAAAAAAGATAAGTAAAAGCCAATAGAATATAAATAGAATACAATCATTCTAATTGAACACACCAAGATTCAAAACATACTATCACTGTTGGATTTCTTCAAATCCAAAATATTTGTAACAATATATGTATATCACATACTCAAACAATGTAGCATATATCAAGAAAAGGTTATCAATTTCAAACTAACAAATTACCAAAGACAAAAAGTAACTAATCATTCTACACATTGTTAATTGCACTTTACATTATGTTTCTTTAAACATCTTTCAGTTTACACTGTCTTCAATAACCCAAGAAAAATTGATGAATTGAAACTCAATAAAATACAAATAGAATACAACCATTCTACTTGAACACACCAAGATTCAAAACATAGTAATTATCACCATTGGATTTCTTGAAACCCAAAATATTTATAAAAACATTCATATGTCACATACTTAAACAATGTAGTTGATATCATATGAAAAGGTTATCCAAATAGAACTTCATTTGAACACAACAAAATTCAGAACATTCAGAACAAATAAAAAACAAAGATTGTATTTCATCCAAATAATACTCATTATAATTGAGAATATCACAATTTCATCATTTGAACTTAGCCAAGTTATTTACCATAATACATGCATTCATTTATCTTTATCTACTATAGATAAATATCTATGCATACTAACAGTCTTACAAGGTAACAACCCCTTCAACATGATTGTTGCTAAAGTAACTTAAAATCCATAACATAACTATTAAACTAATAAATGAAAGTCCATATCCAATAGTTTGAAAATGCACAACATAATTCTAAAACCAATAAATGGCTCTCTAGAGCCAATAGTTTAAATTTCCCAATGATGAAAGAAAATATTTAAACAAATTAAAAAAAGATCTAATTTATCACAATAGATCCTCCATCATTTGCTTTGCCTCCTCCAACTAGTGTTTCTCCCACAACATCCTTCCCAGCTCCTTCTCTTGCCAACATTCTTGCCCTATATTGCATGTATTTGGAGATGATTGGTGATATTCCTTTCCTGTTAGAGATTGTTTCCATGTTAACGATCACTCTACATTTGATTAAATCTTGATCTCTTTCTATGGTTCCTCCTTGCATGTCACTAATTTTATTTTTAATTATGAAGAGGTTAGTTGCCAGGTCTCCATTTTTTGTTCATTCACTTTGTCAACAGACAACTCCCCCTGTATTAAATTATCCTATAAATCCATCTTCTTCAAAAACCTCTGTCTATAGAGTAGACAAGTTATTCTTTAAATCTTCGATGTCCTACAACCCTTATTCCAAAGCAGTTTCTATTTGACTTACTATCTCATTCATTATAGTGACATTTCATTCCAACATATCCACCCATGTTCTAGATTCATTCTCATCACGCTATTTTTTATTATCTCCTCATTAATCAAAATTCCCATGGGTAGCTTCGAAACTTCTCGCATGTCATGGAAAACCATTGAGAAATTGTTTCTCTTTTTTATAGTCTCTTGTGATCCCATATTTTTTTCCTCTTCAAAATTAGGTTGTATAATCTTGTAGACTCTTCAATATAGAGTATTCCATCCATTAAGTATACTAGCCCACTTATTGACTGTCAAAAAAATAGATTGACACCTTTTCATTTGTTTCAATTATTAGGATTTAATCTATCAATAGGGAAGATGATGATTTTCTTACTAGGCTGATCAGTCACATCCAACATGGACTGGAAAAATGAGGTTAAAAGTTTAAATTCCTTTGCAACACTAAATTTTTCTGCACCTTGAGTGTAACCCTTTTTGAGAATGTATTCACACTAATTTTTTCATGATAGATATCCCCTTCAATAGTGGGTGAACCCATATCTACCCTACTCAAGATAAATTCAAATCAATTACTTTACTTTCATCCTTGTCTCCAATAGGATCTGTAATTTCCAAGAATGTCTGGTGGAAGGTTGGGTAAGTAATCATTCTAGAATCTAGACATTCTCCTTGCCTTTTTGGGTTTAGTTGTATCTTGCAATAGCTTTGCCACTATATTTTTTGAACAGGTCGAATAACTAAGAGGGTCATTGAATCAATTATTCCCACATACTTAAAAAAAACTTTTTCTCTGTCCATAAAGTATTAAACAATAATAACAACTTTTGATTTATTGATTAAGAACATAAAACATCCACAAAAATGTAAACATGGGAACACCGACACAAAAAGCACCAAGATTTACATGGAAAACCCAAAGTGGCAAAAACTCCAGAGAAGCTAATTCTCATGAAATAAAAATAATTGTTAAGGTGACACTTATTAAGGTGATTTGTACAAAGGATCAATGTCGGTTGTGCTCACTTAAGGTAAGGTTCAATACCAGTTGGGATAACTACCATTAAATATGAAAAATGCTCACTAGTACCAATACAAAGAGGCTCATTGCCAAGACAAAGAGGCTCACTGCCAAAGTATTTGAAATAAAATTGAATCCACCATTGAGATCATTGTCACCAACACTCTGTCATGCACATGATCAACAACACATAGATCTCTAGAAATAGATTTACAATCACTTTTCATACAAGTAAAACATAATCCATAAGAACAACAGAAATCCTTGCTCTTCTTATACTGCTTGATACCATAAACCATGTTGGCCAAACAAAATTTGAAATCGATCACACCAAGACATTCCCACGGTGGTAAGGAATTAAAAGTGGATAGCCTTGACCAATACAACTTGCCTCGCACATGCCAACACACAATACTACCTCCAACGCCATCGGTTCCAATGCTCATCATGAATATGTTACATAACAACAACTAGGACCAAAACACAAACAAACATGCTCCAAATAGGATCGACCCCAAACAACCAATCCCCCAAATGTTGCATACAATTTAGAACCAACATCAAAAATAATAAGGATAGATAACTAAATCACATCTTTCGGTGAATACTTCTACTAAGACATACAAACTATCAGTACAGCTACTGATACCACCAATACTATTGGTACACATCAACCAATACAACCAAGACATGAAAATGCATAGGATATGTTGACATCAATGACAACCATTAATGACAACAACATGAATATCATCAACATTGTACATTCTAACAATATTCACCTCTATATCAAACATTGACGTGTATCTCTTTTTCTTCTTCACAAAATTTTTAAGCCATGGAGGGGAACTAACAATGGATGAACTGGAAATGTTGGTTATTACATTGCTACATGGTGCAACTATTGAAGCAGGGGGCATAATCACTGAGAATGGATAAATCAAAAACTATCAAGAAAGGTTTTGGATAGGGTGGCTGCAAGAAGTTGGGTGCCAATTTTTGACAAAAAGTGGAAGTGTTTTTCCTATTTTTCAAAATTCTTGTCAATTGATGTCAAAAATTGAGGCATTTAGAGATTGAATCTCAAAAAACTTCACTAATAGAAATTATAGTACTCGGAGTTAGCTTTTCAAATATGTAATTTATTTCAATACCCACATTGCATAAATTAAATTTGGTAGGCATATTTAAAAACCACTTTTTCAGAATGCCTGTTTCAGGACCATACCTCACCCGTGTACGACCACCCTTTTTTGACACAAATAAATCAATATATGTTAATCCTTTTTAGGAAAGATACCTAAGACACTATAGATTGATGAGTATATTTTTCCTTATTTTTTTTTTGTATATATTTTTTTTTATTGATTTTTAATTGACAATAAAGTATATTTTCAAAACCTTTGGTGTACGGCCACCATAATTTGATGAAATGTTCATATTTTTCCAAAAAAAAAAAAATTATCTTGAAAAGAATAGAATGTAGATTGATGCCATATAATTTTTTTTTGTAGAAACCTTAAAACAAAAAAGTTATTAAAAGTTTAGTAAACCTCTGTGTTTCACATTTTCATACCTTTAAATATTGATAAATATAGGAAAAATAGTAAAATTTATTATATCATCAAAAAATTTACATTTCTGGAATCATGACAACGAAATCTATAATAGGTTTTCGTTTCATCAAAAAATTCAAATTGAAAGACGCTCAAAAAATTCGTTAAAGACAGAAAATTAATGTTAAAATAACTTAGTCAAATTTCTAGAGGTGAAGACATAGGGTCGGTGGGACCAAGCCTAAATCATGCCTATCCCATACCAAAAACTGAGACAAGTTAAAGTTTCCCGCCCCAAGCTATTAGAAACGGGTGCCCGATTTGAAATTTAAAAAAATGGGTGCCCGTTTCAAAAGTAATCATTTAAGAAACGGGCACCCATTTTTTTAAAAAATGGGTGCCCCTTTTTTTTTAAAATGGGTGCCCGTTTCTAATGAGACCGTTGGAAAATGACAGGTGCAGAAGTACAGAGGTACAATGATTGAATCATTATTCAATCATTGTACAACTGTACCCGTGCGCAGACAGAATGTTTTAATAAATTTATACTTGGTTTTGTCTTGTTCTAGATTTGACACTTGTTGGATTAAAAATTCATCCAAATATGGGATCAAAGCAACGTAGAAAGAGACAAAGGATAGAAAATAAAGAAAAGGAAGCAAAACGTCAAAGAGAAAGAAGAGCAAGAATTAGAGAGGGTAGTAATGCCGGAGCTTCGAGTTCAACAGTAGCTTTAAAGGAAGAGAGCATTGAGAACACTAATGGATGAAGAGCCAGAAAGAGGAATACAAATCAAGAAAATCCAGGTGCATCTACTAACCCAGTATTGGGTACTGGTATGTCTTCAGAACCCCGCATATATTCTGAAAATGAAATTCGTGATTTATTTCAAGCAGGCTACGAAATAAATGATTTGGATTTTATTCATGGAAGTACAGTAAGAAATGAAAGTCAAACACCAGTTGAAAAAGAAATTGAAACCCCACCTATGACTAAAAATCAAACCCCAACTGATGGTGAAAATAAAAGTACAGCTAAAATTGAGAGTGTGGATGTACACATGGAAACACTAGTTGAAAATGAAACATGTTTAAATGATAATGAAATGGGTAATCTTTTTCAATTGAATAGTTGTGTGTTAGACAATCTTCGTGGCTTGGTTTCATGGAGGCAAATTAGGACATATGCTAACAGATTGTTCAAACAATTTTTTTATAACAAGAAATTTGGGTTTCAATGTCAATTGATGTTACAATTAATGAAAATGACAAAGATGCGGAAAGTGATGAAGAGGTTAGGAGTCAATGTGAAAGAAAAAAAAAGGGATGAGTCTTTGAAACAAGTTGTTTCGACTATTGCTAATGCCTTTGATACAATTGGAAAGAAAAGTCATTCTAAAGATAGAAATGCGGCACAACGAGCAATAACAACAGCTTTAGTAAACAAATCAACCCATGATAAAAGAATGATGACTAACATAAGTGGATATCTTAATATTCATCGTAAAACTTTGGCAAAAGCTGTGAAGAGAAGAGTTGACTTTGAAAGTGATCCAGCTAACAACTTATGGACCTATAGTGGCAGACTCCTGAGATCTGATATGAAACTTACTAGTGAAGTGAAAACATTGATTGAAAGATTTTGGAAGGATAATACAAGAGTATCGCCAAATGCCAGGGATGTTCTAAAATTAAGAGTTGGCTCAAAAAATCGTGAACCACATCCAAAACACCTTTTGGACATGACTCAAACTGAATTATACAAAAAATTTGTAGATGAAAAGGTGTTATCAATCAGCATAAGTCAAAGATCATTTGAAAAGTGTAAACCTTGGTATGTAAGGGTAAACAAGGAAAGAGTCACATGTTGTTGTAAAACTCATGTCCAATTTCGTTACCATTATGATTTATTTCGATCTATACGTGGTACCATGCATACTAAAGAAATGTTACATGAATGTGGTATCCAAATTCCACCTCAAGTTATAAAGGAGTTCATCTCAAGTTTGTTTTGTAACCCACATAATGACCAATATTTTCTTTTCAATGCATGTGTTTCTGGTGTATGCAATATATGTGGCAATCTTGCATTATTAGATGAGTGTTTTCATGAAACTCCTACAACTAAATTCGGACAACAAATGATTGATGTGCGAAGATTTAAAACTGTTGAATATCCATTGAAGGATGGAAAGGTTGGAAGACGATGTGACCTAATAAATGAAAGCATTAGTGTTCACGCATTCATGAACGAATTCAAGTGTAAGATCATACCTAAATATGTGAAACACTCTCATAATGCTAGATGGCTTGATGAACAATTTCGCATGTGCAAGAATACATTCCCAGTGGGTAGTTTACTTTCAGTAGTAGACTTTGCAGAGAACTATACTCTTGCACCACAAGATGAGATCCAATCTCAATATTATAATTCAGTACAAGTAGCCATTTTTGTTCATATTGTCTATAGGCATGCACCTGATAGTACAGAAGAGGATAAAAAAATTTTGAGGGAGTACCACTTCTATATGAGTGATAATAAACTACACTCATCAGAGTTTGTGCAATACTGCATGGAGACATTTTACGACAATTTAAAGGAGAGACAAATTCAAATGACACAACATCTAATATGGTCAGATAATTGCACAGGTCAATTCAAGAATGCTAGAATGTTTTATTGGTTGAGTAGGACACATAAGAAAACCAATGTTGAACATATTTGGAGTTTTTTTGAAGCTGGACACAGGAAAGGAGAACATGATGGTGCTGGTGCATGTGTTAAGAGAGCCCTTTCAAGAGAACAACTCAAGTTTGAAGAAAAATCCAAATTTAAAAATGCACGTGAAATTGTTGAATGGTGTAGTACAAGTTTATCTACAGGATCAAATCAGAATTCTACAATCAAACGTTTCTTCTGGCTAGTAGAAGAGAATTATATCCTTTCAAGATATGAGTGTGATACGATAAATGGGTCAGCAAAATGGCATTCATTTAGAAGTTCTGATTCTAACACTTGGACTATATGGACTAGGGAGCTAGCATGTTTTTGTCAATTTTGTGTTGCAGGTGAATGGGAACAATGCGAGAGTACAGAATGGGTTGAAGAATGGAAACAAAGATCCTTAACACCTACTGAGACACAAGTTCTAGGCGATTCAACTAGTGAAGACCCAGATCATGCATTTGCATCAGAAGATTATGATCGTGTTTCAGATCTTATACAACCTGGTATTTATTTATTCAAATTTACATTTATAAGTGTAGGTTTTTTTACATACATGCATATGAAACTAATTATTTTTACAGGGCATGTGTATGCTGTTGTTGCACCTGAGGATAATGATGAGAAAACTGAGTACTGGCTTGCTAGATGTGTGGAACCTAAGAAAAAGTTGATATGTCATCAAGTAGATGATGATGGTTTTCAGTATCCAATTGGGTCTGTTGTGGTTGTTGGTACATGGCTACGAAAATACCTAACAAGAAAAAATGGGTTACCAACGTTTGAGGACTACCAATCAGAAAAGAAAATTATGCAGTATTCTCATTTAGTGGTGGCAACGAATATCAAATTAGAAAGATACAAAGGGAGGCCCACCAATAAAGTCCTATGGACCCTTTCAATGGAAGAGCATGAGGCAATCATAGAAGCATTACAAAAAAGAGAGGATGCAGATGGTACACTAGGTTGAATCAGATTTAGAGACATGTGAGTGCTTTTTAATTATGTTGAAAGTTTATATAGTTAGTTCTATTAGACAATAGACATGTACAAGTTCAATATATTATTATGTCAAATTTGGAGTTAGTTATAATTAATTTCTTGTTTGAATAGGTATCAACTACAACTTTACACATGTGTGACACTCATATGCGGATGGTACACTCTAATAAATCACATGTGTACATGTGTAAGTGTTTTTTAATTATGTCAAGTTTATAGAACTAGTTAGATATTAGACATTAGACATGTACAAGTGATAGATCTTATTATGTCAAATTTATAGTTAGTTGTGCATTAAAGACAGTTTTTCTAATTAATTTCTTATTTGAATAGGTATAAAGTGTACAACTTTACACACATGTGACAGTCATATGCAGGAGCCCTAGAAGATGATACATTAAATTATTTCATTGAATGTTTATTTTATTTTTAATCATATTGTAATTGGGCAAAGAAGTGGGGTTTTCTTACTAGTTCTTTCCCTATGGAGCCCTTGAACTAGTCATATATATAAATAAAAATATCATTTATTGATGTACCATGTGTTATGATTCCTGTATACTTATTAATTTGTTCATTTTTTAATTCAAATTGTACAATTAATTTGATGTGACATATAACTTGAATAATTTGATGTGACATATTAATTAATGATATCCATTATCTAGTTATCTAGTTATCTAGTTATGTAGTTATCTTATTTTATCTCTACTTATAGATGATTCACATTATATTTATTCACGTAGAGTATTTACATGCAATCCATCTTATTAAAAAAATCTTAGATCTAAAACAAATATTCTAATTTAATCTATGACATGTACATATATCGATCAACCAAAAAAAAGCTAATCCACATAACATGTCACTCTAGTCCATATATAACATGTCCAAATAACTAGTCCAAATAAAACACGTCCATAAAACATACATCATTGGTCCAAATAAAACAAGTTCATATATAACAAGTCCATAAAACATGTGAATAGTCCAAATATATAACAAGTCCATAAAACATGTGAATAGTCCAAATATAACAGGTCATAGTCCATATAACATCTAGAAATAGTCCATATATAACATCTGAATACTCTATATAACATGAAAACACAAGTAACATCTAAGAGCCTGGATCGCCCATCTGATCTGTCGTCCTCTTCACTCCACGTGAAGAGGACGGAGATGTATCATCATGCTGTACACCATCAAGTGACTGTAAACATAAATTATGAAGAGATAACATAAGAAGTGGGTTTAAACAAATAATTCACTTACAAACAAAATAAATATTGAATATACATATATCAAATAAATTACCATGGAACCCTGCTGAGTAGTTTCCTCTGTGGGAGGAGGACCTGGAGTAAAAAACGTCGCTGTAGTAATGTCCTGTACAAAACAAATTGCAAATTTATTATAATAATATTCCCTAAAAATGACATGTGCGTCATGATTCAAAAATATTGGAATTTAATATATTAATAACTATGACCTCAAAGGATGATGAGGCCTGCATCTGGCTGGGTCCTACACCATGACCACGTGAAACTATACTCGCTAATAGTTCTGAGGGTACATCAGCAGGGAATGATGTGGTGAAGGCCTACACAATTGTAAAAAATAGAAGTGAATTAGAATATACACATAAATACGTGAGCATGTATAAATAGTTAAATTCAAATTAAAATGCAATATACATACAAGCGGTATATGGGGAGTGTCCTCTATGACCGATGGCAGAGTACCCATCGAACTGCTACCAAGGTGGTATGAAGTGTGACCCTACAATATATATTTTGAAAACAAACATTATTAAAGTAAAGTTTCAACAATAAATATTTCTAGGGGTCGAATAGACATGATAAAAACACATACAGTGAAAGGTGCACCAACATCTGAAGCAGTTGAATGGACACGGTGACGGTCCATGGATGTCGTGGTCTCCTCTGCCCCCTGTCCGACAAAAATAACATATTTTGGTTGATATGGTTTGTGTGTCTGTACATATATATGTAGGCAAAATATTTTATAGAAGCTAGATTACTATTATATAGATTACCTCTGCGCTAGATAAATCCGCTGCGTATAGAAGCTCAACATATGATGAGATCTCGGGAGGTCGATCCTCTGTGTCATCATATCCTCCATGTGCACCCTCTACATCATCAAATCCATCATCTGGCCCCTCACTCTGTGGACCAATACATATGTCCCCGCAGCTGGTGCAAACATGTGTTGTGCTCTGGGGTGCCCTAGCCATCCTGAACTGCTCAGCTAAATCACCTGAAAGGGCGCTCAATGAACCAAGAGCAGAGGTGACTACTCGGTGGTGTACTGGCGCTGGAATCATAGGAGCCGGATAAGAAACAAGGGGCTCCTCACGTGGATGATTTCTGACTCTATCACTCAGCTTTGCCCCAGGCCTGTCCTGAGGCATGCCTCTACTGACCCCTTGAAATGCTCTCATGTCAAAATAATTGGGTTTTCTACCCAATTCAAACTCAGCCCACAATTTTCTCAAAAAGTACATGGGGACCTCGTGATTTGCGTGTGGTGGATGGTCAAATACCATCCACCACCGCTCCCAAAAGTGTTGTGAAATCAACGGGTGCTTGCACCAACGAATAGATATTCTTGATTTTTTGGGGTTTATTTCTTCCCCTATTTTCGGATTCTTAAACCACCGAGCAAAATCTGCTTTGGTGATTTTAAGATCATTCACCTGTTTATAGGTGAGTCCATCAGCATAGAATGTTCTCATGGAATCTCTCCATGACTGATAGCTATCCAACTCATCATCGAGGGACTGGACAGAATGTACTATGCCTTGCATAGTATCTGCAAGGCGTAGTAGATGTGCGGAGGGGTGGGGATCATGTCTAACCGTCTCAATGTCCCTAACAATAGAGGTGATATTATGCCTCATGTCCTGTCTAAGCTGCTCTGCGGTACGAGGAGGTGGTGGAGGTGGGGGTGGTGGTGGTGGTGGTGGTGGTGGTGGTGGTGGTGGGGGCTGACCTCCTGAATGCTCGTTCATCATGTGTAAACTGCATATATAAAGTATTTGAACGTGTAAATGAAAATTATTTAAACACATGAATAATCTAAACATATATATCTCTATCTTCACATGTACACATTTATAAAGTATTTGAAAATGTAAATGAAAAGTATTTAAACACATGCATAATATATTAGGTCTTAAGGGTGATAGTATGTCCTATTACGTCTTACAAGTACATACTAGCTCCTATTAGGTCTAAAGGGTACATAATAGGTCCTATTAGGTATTAAGGTTACATACTAGGTCATATTAGGTTTTAAGGGTACATACTAGGGTTTAAGGTTCATATTAGGTCAGATAAAGAGAGTTTACTTTGTAAATGTTTATTTCTTTTCAATAAGGTTATATTTTATATTGATTTAGTTGGTTTGTTAATATAATATTCAGATGTAATATTAAACTATTTACTTATTTAATTATTCATATACATTTTTAATTTACTTACATTCTAAACTTGCTACGATGTCTTTGTTTAAAGATATATAATGTATTCCTTTATCAAGGTCAATTTGAAAATAATTACTTTTTAGTACATTGAACATGACGAGAGAGGCTCGACAGAGAGAAGAAAGTTCAAGGGAGAGAGATGAGATAGCGGAGAGAGGAGAGACCTGAGAGAGGATGTGAGGAGAGAGGAGAGAGAGAGATCAGAGAGAGGAGCTAGCAGGTGAGGAGAGAGAGAGAGAGGAGAGAGAGAGAGAGATGAGAGAGAGAGAGAGAGAAGAGAGTTAAACGGAGAGAGATAAGAGAAAGAGAGAGGAGAGAGAACATTAGAGAGGAGAGAACATTAGGTTTTCGTTTACAATCAATATTAGGTATTAAGGTTACATACTAGGTCTTAAGGGTCATATTAGGTCTTAAGGGTACATACTAAGTCTTAAGGGTTATATTAGGTTTTAAGGGTACATACTAGGGTTTAAGGTTCATATTAGGTCAAATTATTAGGTCCTATTAGATACTATTAAGGGGTTATGAATCATTCTACTATATCTATATCCTGGACAGATCTATATAAAAGTGGGGGGCAATCAAAAACAAGTTAAGCCCATCATTTATGATAAATGGAAGAGTGATGAGGATGTTTGGAAGGAGCTTTCTATAGGGGGTCTAACCTCCTTCACTAAGAAAGTTCATGGGAATGATACTCGAGTTATAGGAGATTTTATTGAATCGATGACCAAGATGATGGTGTGTTGAAGGTATTTGGCCTTAAATTGGTTATCTTAGAGGATTTAGTGGCCAAAGTCTCAAAAACCTTGGTCTAAGGGAGAAATTCTTTTAGGGATAAAAAAGAATTGATGAATCCCTTATAATTTTCTTCTTTGGAAAGGACAAATAAAAGCTACAAAGAAGCACTAATCGCAACTATGACAGGGTGTCCATTCCTCCTCTCTAGGCCAAGATATCTAAATTTATTATGAGGCATGTTACTTTAAATGGATATTTTACTAGTCTTTTCAGCTACCACTTTGTCATTTTAAACTATTTCAAACATGATAAATATACATATATTCCTTTCTACTTGCTCTCTTTGCATTCCCATAGCATTAAAACTCATAGAAAGAATCCCTCATATCCAGTTCTACATAAGGGCTTAATTTTCCTTATAATGGAGTTTTCTAACTCTATTTTAGTAGCTATAAATCCCCATATGGCTAGGTTAAAAATAAGTCAATTACTTTCTCAAGGAGTACTCGATGGGTCCTAAGGAAGATTCCTTATTGGATGAGGGTGGGCCTCAATTGGGAAAGAAAACAAACCCAAAAAGGGAAGCGAAGTCCCACTTAAAATATGTAATTTTAGACTATGAGCTTTTTTATTATTCCCCTCTATTGAGTGTGTCCCTGACTCTTTCATCCCTAGTGGGGATATTATAGGTAGGGTAAAATCTAATGGTTCTTCTTTTGTCATGGCCAAAGGAAAACGGAAGGGCCAATTAACTTCATCCTATGCTAAGAAACTTAGATGGGATAATGTGTGTGATGAAGCTTCTCCCCTACCCCCCTCCACCTGTAAATGATGATAATATGGACTTGCATACATGCATATCCCTTCAAGAAATGATACTCCTTTGGAGAAAGGGTCTTTTGTTTATGATAAAGAAAATATAGGAAGGGATGTCAAAGAAACTATGGATGGCCATTGCTCTCTCTTAATGTGGATTGTGTTAGAGCTAAATGCAATTAAGGAAAAAGGGGTTTCCACCCCTTACAATGAAAAGGTTAATAAACTTCTTGTGATGAACCAAAAAAATTTGAAGGGGGTTGAAGATCTTAAAAATTATCATGAGTAGAGAATGAAATCCCTAGAAGATGATAATGTTAAGGTTTGTGATAAATTGAAAGTTATTGTTGTAGTTAGCTGAATGGCTATGGAAACGAGAGAGGCTCGACAGAGAGAAGAAAGTTCAAGGGAGAGAGATGAGATAGTGGAGAGAGGAGAGACCTGAGAGAGGACGTGAGGAGAGAGGAGACAGAGAGATCGGAGAGAGGAGCTAGCAGGTGAGGAGAGAGAGAGAGAGAGAGAGAGAGTTAAATGGAGAGAGATAAGAGAGGAATTAGAACAAATTTTCATTATGCATCATTAGAACAAAAATAATTTTAGCTACAATTCTAATATAAAATTGGAATTCTAGACTTATGTTCCTTTTTTCAATGAATTTGAGATTAGGAAATATGTATACATGAACTAGGTTACATTATATCAAATTGATAACTTTTAACAATAACAACTAAATACAAAATTGAAAATTAATAAAATATTTGATATCTAGAAAGAAGGGATAACCATTACCCTATATCTACAATCTAGGCTTGAAAGTTTATGTCTAGAGTAGGGAAACCCAATTTGAGGTTGTTTGAATTAGAAGAGTTCTATAGATTCTCAACTAATAGGTCTTATACCTTTTCCTATTTGGAAATAATTAAAAAATTATTAGATATAGTTTGAGGGAATCCTAGTCCATGTGTTTCTATGTATTATAAATGTGAGTCTATCTATCACTATCTAATCTACACACTTGTAACAATATATGTGGTTAGAAATGAACCTACATATATAAAAGTGGAGAGAATTGGTTAGAAAGGATATCAAGGCTTACCTATGTCAAAAATTTAATGGTCTTATCACATGTCCACCCCAACAATCGATGAAGGAAAATAGAGATTATTCCTAGAAAGGAGACAAATTAATCCTTAATGGAAATGCTTTAATAGACAAATGTTACATTAGATATGCAATAGTTGACTTGAAGCTTTAAAAAAATGATATTTATTGAAGGGGTTAAATAATGTATTCATCGTAGAGGAACACATAGAACTTGATTATGATTGTTGAAACTTGAATTTTAGAGAGAGAGAGAGAGATGAGAGAGAGAGAGAAGAGAGTTAAACGGAGAGAGATAAGAGAAAGAGAGAGGAGAGAGAACACGATCAGAGAGGAGAGAACATTAGGTTTTCGTTTACAATCAAGTCTACATTTTAGGTTTTCGTAAATACAATTTTATACATTCTAAGTTTTCATTTTCAGTTTTTTACAAATACATGATTTCTAAACAAATTGAAAAGTAAATTAAAACATAAATAAATGAAAAACTATAAACATACATTCATTTTTTAAATAAATTCGTATAATGCTATTTAAAAATAAAAATTAACTTTTTATATGTTTTAGGTTTTCGTTTACAATTTTAAATATGTTTTTGGTTTTCTACGTTTTAGGTTTTTGTTTTCAGTTTTCTACATTTTAGGTTTTCGTTAAATTTAGTTTCGTTTTAAGTTTTGTTTTCAATTTCATTTTAGGCTTTCGTTTTCGGTTTCATTTTAAGTTTTTGTTTTTTGTTTTCATTTTCAGTTTCATTTTAAGTTTTCATTTTCAGTTTTCTACGTTTTAGGTTTTCGTTTTAGGTTTTTCTTTTCAGTTTCATTTTAAGTTTTTGTTTTCAGTTTCAATTTTAGTTTTTGTTTTCAGTTTTCTACGTTTTAGGTTTTCTTTTTTCAGTTTCATTTTAGGTTTTCGTTTTCTATTTTCCACGTTTTAGGTTTTCGTTTTCAACTTTCTCTATTTTAAGTTTTTGTTTTCAGTTTTCTACTGTTCAGGTTTTTGTTTTCTACTTTCTTACGTTTTAGGTTAAATTGTTTTCAATTGCACATTATTTCTAAATAAATCGAATAACAAATAAAAACATACATTTCATAATCTAAGAAAATACATTCATTTTTAAAACGCATACTTAAATAACTATTTAAAACTAAAATTTAACATTTTACTACTTAAAATGAACACGGAAAATAAAGTAACACACATAAAAATGATAAATACGTACCTGGAACTCGAAAAAATCTGTTTGTGGGGTCGACAAGCGTCTAACAAACGGGTAGGCGATTTTAAAAAAATGTAGATCCTGTTTCCTGTTGCTAGAAAATGACAGGAAACACACTAAACAAAAAAAATAAATACTTTTACAAAATGGGCACCCGTTTTGTTCAAAACGGGCACCCATTTCTTAAAAAATGGGTGCCCGTTTCGTATCGTTTGACCGAACCTAAACGGGCACCCATTTTATTGAAGATCGGAGTGCCGAAGCAAAACGGGCACCCGATTGTTAAGAAACGGGTGCCCGTTTCGAGCGGTGCATTTTTCCAAGTCGCGGACTTCCGCGGAATTGGCACCCAACTTCTTGTAGCCACCCGATACATTATTTCCACCAATTTTATAGAAAATCAAACAATCATTTTCTTGCACATAACCTCTAATGAGGGATAGATTCTAAGGAGTAGATAAAAAAGGAACATAGTTTTCCTTGTCTTCTTTTTGTTTTGAGGATGTAGGTGCATCTTCCTCGCATACAAATTTTACCTACATATCGTTAGTTGGCTTCTCTACATCTCCTCTAGACTAGTAATTACTTACTTGCACAATAGAAGTTGAAATAGCACCACTCTTGGGAGTAGAATAATTTTGGGATGTATTTTGTTCTCCACTTGTTGATCCTTTTGATGCAGAGGAAGTGACAAAATATTTTTTCCTCTTCTCAATCCATCTCCTTGTTCTCTCCACCACATGTGAGGTTTTATTTTTTATATCAAAAATCTCCCTATTTGACCAATAGAGGTGTGGAATAGATCCCAGAGAAATGTTGCAATACATATTATCAACCATATTTGAACCATCATCAATTATATTTTTAAGAATAGAAAAGCCCACTTGAAAGGCTTTGGACTACTCCAACGTTAACCTCATGTAATCTATCTTCTGGACCTCTATCATTTTCACACAATCTTCCCAATAATCATCTAGTTAGGGCTCATGGAGATATGTTTTCCCTCCATGGAAATGACCATATAAATAACATTAAATATCATATTAATAAGCCCTTTGTGATAGAAGCTAAAAATTAAACTTTGATAGAATCTTCTCTGCCATCTTGGCAACCTCATTTCTTTCACAACTAAAATATTATAGGCGAATTGGAAATGGTTACCCCTTTTTCTTCATTTTTCTATATATCTAATGTTTACCTTTGCCACTTATTGACAAACTTTTAGAAACATAAAATAATTAAAAATATATATGGACAATCTGGACAAGGCATTTTCTAAACCCCCAATTCTCAAATACAATAAACTATTGAACTGAATAAAATAACTCCCATATTCAGTCACCAAGTCTGTAGCTTCAAGGCTAAACCCTTTTTCTAGAAACCGTTCAATCTTTTTATAAATGACCACTCGCCAAAACCCATGTCATTCACACAAACATAATTTTTCATCCCTGCTTTCTTCTACAACTATGAAAAATAGTCATAGTGTACAACTGTGCCTCTCATTGGGGATTCTATAGTTTGCAAACCAGGTCAGACAACTTCCCTTCTAGCAAGCACATATATCAACACTAAACACATATGGAAGGCTCCCCCTCCTCAAAGATAACTAGCTTCTCATGAAAATGATGGATGATCATATTGGCCTAGTCAATATACTCACCATCAAAACACATAGTTATCATGAAATTGCACATCCAGGGAAAAAAACTTCCTCGACTTTCCACTTCCCATGACATGATGTAATAGGATTATCACATCACAAAATTTCATTCACAAAATTCTCTTTTTTTAAACTTGAAGGAAGCTTAGAATTTCCTTTCCTCTTGACCCCCAGCCAAGAACTTCCAATTTGACCTAAACACCAATATTTTTTTCTTTGAAAAATAGTACATACCAAACTTAATAGATACATCTACAAATGCCTCATGTTTAGGAAGCTCCAATGCTTGCGACACAACTTCAAGAAAAAAACAATGAATACCGAACCATTGGAAGTTCAAATTTCATGGGTCTTATAGTCACAATTATTCACACAAGAAATAATCAATTTAGGATAAGGAATTATAGACGGGAAACCACCCACTTCAAGAAGATCACTTTGTACAAACTTCTTAACAATCTTAGAGTTATATTCTTCTCGCATTTTCCTCACAATGTCATAAATACCCACATCATATAACTTTGTGTCTTTGATCCCTTCTAGGTTATTCTCTATAGTATATGACATTAGAAAGGCTAGGATTTGAAATTCACAGCTCAAAAGGTAATCTATCAAGGTTTCTACTATGTGATCAAAAGTGTGACACACTTCTATGAACCATTACACTTGAGAGAACCCATGGAAGAGGAAATCTCAAGCAACTAGAATGAGAGATTAAGCTAAGATGAATGCAAGAAATTAGTAATCTAGAATGAGAATGCAAGAGCTAAATCTATGAAGCAATGCAAGAAAGAAACTAGATTAACAATGCAAGATTAAGCTAGAAATGAAACTAAGCTAAGAAAAGAAATGACAAGATTATTCTAGGAATGCAAGAAAATTTTGAATGCAAGAGCTTAAGATAACAAGATTGAAGATTAAGGATTAGGGACGTAGAATATGCAAGATGGAACCAATATGCAAGATTACAAGAATTAGGGACCCTTGAACAAGGGAAGAACTTTGTTTTAAAGGAATTGCCTCAAGAACGGAGGGCTGGGATTAAGAGGCAAAAGAATGAGTGGATGAGATGAAGAGGCAAAAGGAGATGCAAGGAGATGCAAGGTTAGGTAGAAATGAGTGGCAAGGATTAAGAGGCAAAAGGGAAATGTTAGGTAGAATAAGACAAAATTGTTAGATTAGGTGAAAAACTAATCTCCCAAGAACACCTGCATGCATAACCCTGTCACATGGAAGAAGCAAAAAATAGAAAGCGAGAAAAATCTATGGAGGCCAAAAAGTCAGAGACATCATATGCACATTCAAAAGAACAATCTCTATTATGAACAATATTACAATATGATAATCTGATCTCCTTAAGAAATACAAAGAGGTGAATCCTTATAAAAGGAATCACGAAACCCTAAAGAATAATAAGATGCCTAAGTTTAACTTAAGTGTAGAGTATAATAGACTAATAATTAAATTAATTAATTATTAGCTATAATATGACAACTCTAACACCCCCCCTTAAGTGCTTAAGTGTAACTTAGGGAGAAGCTAAACAACTAAGGACTAAAAGATGCATGAAAACAAAATGCATGAAAGAACTATGGGTCCTGGCAACTAGGCCTGATCAGGTACCCAAATACAAGAAAAAAACTAGATGAAGGAAACAAAGCCTCCAATCTAGGGAAAGTCCCAAAGAAAGGAACTAGAAAGAGCATGTAAAGCATCTCCGAAGCATGAAACTGTAAACACTGTCAGAAGTAACTGCTGGAACCTCCACTGAAGAAGTGCATGATTAGGTAGAGAAGACAAAGTCTGAAGAGCTTATCAATCGAAGAGGTGGCCTCCAAAAGTATGAATGAATGAGTGTCTATATAGTAGATGATCCATCTCATCGAAATGCATAGGTGCCTAGCCACTGCATTTGCCTAGTACATAGGAATAAAAATTGAATACGTAGATCACTCAACCGAACCAAG
The DNA here is from genome assembly GCA_027943335.1 of Chamaecyparis obtusa. NCBI lineage: Eukaryota > Viridiplantae > Streptophyta > Pinopsida > Cupressales > Cupressaceae > Chamaecyparis > Chamaecyparis obtusa. The sequence continues at coordinate 338,627 of BSBK01001597.1, read as the reverse complement.
GAAGCAATAGAACCAATAGGTGAACCCCCCCATAATGTTGAACAGGGAGAGGGGTGACAGGAACACTGAAATGCAATGCCAGAAATATCTGCAAGAAGAAGAATCAGGAACACCAACAGTGCAACAGAAGTACAAGCACAGGATAAAGGGTGGTGTCATGGATACATAGCATGGGCTAATGTCATGGAAGGTACACTCACTTGACAAAGGTGGATGAGCACAAAAGGAAAAACATCATAACCCCCCATGGCACTTTATAACTGAGTGCGAGTACAAACAAACACAAGGTGCTCAAAATCTCAAATATGCAGAAGCAGGCACTTTATCTTAGTGTGTTTACAGAAAAAAAATGCTACAGAAGAGAAGCATACAATGCTCAAAAAGTCAGAAAAAAGAGTGAGCCAGAAGAACAGAAGAAGAGATCCCAAGACTTGTAGAATCCAAGTAATCCGCCAGAGTGTGAAAGTGCAAAACTTAGAGGAGAAAGAACCTAGAGCAGAATCTTGATAAAAGACCCCTGCCACTACAAAACTCACTGAACTAGCTTTTCGATGATATCTGGTTTGCCCAAAAACAGAGTCTGGATGAGCAAGATATGGCTCCTAGAAGGCAAAAAATAGACATCAGACTTTGACAAAAAAAAAAAAAACACTGTCAAAAAAGTAGAGCCAAAAAACCTAACCTCCATAATCAGAAGGAGCTCGAAAAGAGCTTTCCAACGATATAAAGAAGTCTGAAAAATACCTCTGTATGCTCCAGATAGAGCAAAAAAGGCGTCAGGGGGTCAAAAAGGCTCCAAAAACAAGTTTTAAGCCCCTGGGGCTGAAAAAATGAGCCCCTGGGTGCATGGTGCGCGCAGGGGGCTGGAGCAAAGCTCCCGGTCACCCATGTGACTGCCGCTAGGGACGAAAGGGGCCCGCGGGGCTTAAAATCCCGCCGGGCTGCGCATATGGTGGCAAGGCCAGCAAAGTGGAGCGGAGCGGTGGCGATGGGCTGGTGGGGTGGTGCGCTGCCGGTGGCGAGGGCCGCGGAGGAGCGCCGGTGGCGCGGCGAAGGCGCCAAAAAATTTACACTGGCTGCGTTATTTTATAATGCAAAAAACATTTTTAAATATTTTTTTTTCATTTTTTCTCAGTTTCTGTGCCCGTATGGCACTGGAAACCAAAAAAGTTTTGCCTCAGAGCCACGTTGTCCAAAATGGACAAGTTTTATATGGATTATGGGGTTTTTGGGTGCTTTGAGCTCAATGGAGATGTCTGTTTGAGCCCAAAGTGACTAGAAACAAAGGTCCCCCCTAAATCCACATAAAAATTTCTGAAAACCTTGAAAACCTCCTACTTCTGAAACACTTCAACAAAACACGAACAACGAGCAGAAAGATTGCTCTGATACCATGTTAGATTAGGTGAAAAACTAATCTCCCAAGAACACCTGCATGCATAACCCTGTCACATGGAAGAAGCAAAGAACAGAAAGCGAGAAAAATCTATGGAGGCCAAAAAGTCAGAGACATCATATGCACATTCAAAAGAACAATCTCTATTATTAACAATATTACAATATGATAATCTGATCTCCTTGAGAAATACAAAGAGGTGAATCCTTATAAAAAGAATCACGAAACCCTAAAGGAGAAAAACCTAAAGAATAATAAGATGCCCAAGTTTAACTTAAGTGTAGAGTATAATAGACTAATAATTAAATTAATTAATTATTAGCTATAATACAATAGCATTTTAAAAGCACAAATCCCTTTTAATTGCTAATTAATCAAGATTAAGTATGCACACATGTGAATGTGTTCTTTTAATAAAAGTGTAGGAACTTTATATTAAAAGTAAGGTTTTAGCCATTAAATAAATATGCAAGCTCTAGAAATTAGACCATAGTATAAGCTTGATATAAGATTTTTTATTTAATTATGCAAAGGGGATTTTAAGGGTTACTCTGCATAATGATGCCCAGTAAAGAGGCAATTTGATCGAAAAGGGGGTTCAAGTTCTAGTAGACCAATTTTAGGCGATTACATCTACAATTATGGTTAGCATACAATGGCTACACCCTATAATTTCACAAAACAGACTCATGAGGCACTCAACAATTGACTACAGACAACACAACATGAAGAAAATTTACTTGCAATTCAAAAATGACATTAAAAAAATGGAGTAAACCCTTACCCTAACCTCTTTGATTACATGCCTAAAATAATTTCCCTCACCACGAAACTGAAGAGTTCACTATGCTACCTCCCCAAATCAAAAACAACCCCACGAAACGATAACCCAAATTCATTTAATGTATCCGACCAGAGTACACTCCTCCATTTTTAAAAATGATGCCAATATCTTTGTACATATTTTTCCACCTCACTAATCATTAATGTAATCCATTCATTGGAACCTCAAAATGAATGTGGCTTCCAAACTTGCGAATCCATTTAAGTTGGGCACCCCACAACATTTCAAGGATTGACACTACACACCGCAAGTGATTGTCACATCACACAATTTAGAAACTTCTTAACCAAACAACTCGATGGCTACCAAATTTCAACACTTTCCCAACATGCCAACATAAAAGGCTAATTACCATAGAGCTATACCTTACATTGAACAAATTTTTAAGAACACATTTCCACTTTAAGTCAGGTAGTCTAGAACAATTACAAAAGTTAAATACATGCCTGACAAAGGCTAGTAAGCATAGAGCAATTCCTTACATTGAACAACACTATAAGATACACTCCATTTTTCAAAACACTTTTTTCCTTTTTTGACGAATAGCATAACACAACAAAACTTTAAAAATTTCCTTCCTTACCAACACAATTGCTACTAAGTATTGGGCCATCTCAAAGAAACAGATGGAGCCTATTAAAATTGGCAAACTGTTTCCATCGAATACCTTGCCAATTAGAGAGTTACAATACCTCACAAATTAGATAGTAATATTGGCATCGCAAGAACAACTCTAGTCATACCTTATCCAATAAAACTCTTCACACAACCCTTAATCGACAAATCCCCATCACAAGGAGAAATAAATTTGTAGCCCAACTTCTCAATAGCACCAAACAACATCCCAACGAAACACCCAAAATTTGAAAAGTTTCCGACAACATGAGACAACATTCAAGCTCAAGGGAACATCTCAGGAACAGAAACACACAATTGCCCCAACCTCCTCACTCCGACAACTTGACACGCTCTATCTGCCAAAATTCAACAACATTTTGGCCGCAAGAGACAATTTTTCGACATAGACAGTTTTCCGAAATCAAAAGTTCAAACAAATAGCCTATTAGCTAAATTATAAATTGACAAACTACAAAGTATAATACAAAATATTAATAATAAAAAAATTCACACAATCAAATTTAAAAACAACTAAATAATACTAAACAAGATTTATACTTTAAAAACATGTCATATTGCCCAGAAAATGTATGCCAAGTGAAAGGTTCCAACCGTCTAAAGCTGTTTCATTTGATGCATATCTATATTCTTGCTGTCATGATGTTCGTGAGTTATCCTTTCCCAGGAGATGTTTTGCGAGATGTGATTATCAGAGAAGTATTTCAACAGCGGTACATTGACTACATTGAATTTCAAAGAAATGGATTACAGAGCCTGTCGTTAGATGGTTTAAAGTTCAAAGCCTTATCGGCACAGATAAGCTGTTGCAGCGATGGAATATCACAGAGAGAAATAAATGGGTATCGCTAGTCCAAATTTCATCATTAATCCACTATTTCATCCCTGAGATGGGTTTTACATTTACTAGAAACTCATTTTTCAAAAATAATCTTATAAACATGTATGCCAAGTGTGGAAATTTGATGGATGCTCGAAAACTTTTCGACCGTATGACTGAACGAGACATCTTCTCATGGAATTTGATAATTGCGGCATACAGAAAAAATGGGTTTCCTGAAGAGGCATTGCAATTGTTTCACCAAATTAAACCAAGTGGTTTTGAAGCCGATCAGTTCACCTTTGTCAGCATTCTGCCCGCATGTGCAAGAATGGGTGCTTACGAACAGGGTTTAATCATCCATCAAAGAATAATTGAAAGGGGATTGCTGTCTAATGTTGTAGTTGCAAGTGCCCTGATAGACATGTATGCAAAATGTGGAAGCATCCAGAAAGCATGCGAACTGTTTGACAAATTACCTGAACGAGATGCAGTCTCATGGAATTCAATGATTGCAGGCTATGCACAAAACGGTGTTCTTGACCAGGCTCTAAGGCTTTTCAAAGAAATGCCTCAACCAAATGTAGTTTCATGGAATGCAATTATTGCTGGATACGCACAAAATGGTGTTTTTGACGAGGCCATGAGACTTTTTGAAGAAATGCCTCAACCAAACGTGGTTTCATGGAATGCAATCATTGCCGGATATGGGCAAAATGGGCTTGTTGAAAAGGCTCTGGAGATTTTTAAGCAAATGCAATTGGCAAGGGTAAAGCCAGACTCAGCAACCTTTGCCGGTGTCCTCCCCGCATGCGCTAAAACTGGAGCTTTGGAACATGGCATGGACTTCCATCAAAGAATAACTAAAAGTGGATTTCTGTCAGATGTTGCTGTTGTAAATTCTTTGATAGACATGTATGCTAAGTGTGGAAGCATACAGAAAGCCCACGATTTGTTTGATAGAATGCATCATCCAAATGTGGTCTCATGGACAGCAATGATTGCAGGGTATGCAAAGCATGGCTATGGCAAAGATGCCCTGAAAGTCTTTGAAGCAATGAAGGACTCTCAGATCCAACCCAACCATGTAAGTTTTGTTTGTGTTTTATTTGCGTGCAGTCATACAGGTCTTGTAGATGAGGGTTGTAAATACTTCAATTGCCTGAATGATTCTCACTGTATTATACCCACAATGGATCATTATGTATGCATGGCTGACCTTCTTGGCCGCGTTGGCTATCTTGAAGAAGCTCTCAACTTTATCATCAAATTGCCTTTGAAACCTGATGTAGATGTGTGGATGTCTTTGCTTGGGGTGTGTAGATCACATGAGAATATAGAGTTAGGAGAATTTGCAGCAGAACAACTTTTTGAACTGGATCCTAAACATAGTGCATCTTATGTTCTCCTTTCAGACATCTATGCAAAAGAAGGCAAGTGGGTTGGCCTTCAAAAGATAAGAAAATTGTCAAAAGACAGAGGAATGAAAAAGATTCCTGGATGCAGTTGGATCGAAGTTCATAAAACAGTACATGTTTTTTGTGTTGGAGACAGATCACACCCAGAAACAGAGGAGATCTATAAAATGTTGGAAAGACTGACCTGGGAGATGAAGGCAGCAGGATATCTTCCTGATTCGAGACATGTACCAAATGATGTGGAGGAAGAGGAGAGGGAATTATACACGTGGCACCATAGCGAGAAATTGGCAATTGCATTTGGGTTATTAAAGACTTCACCAGGAACAGTCATTAGAGTTGTCAAGAACCTTCGAGTTTGTATTGACTGCCACAATGCAACCAAATTTATCTCCAAGCTTGTTGCAAGGGAAATTGTTGTAAGAGATGCAAACCGATTCCATCATTTCAGACATGGACAATGTTCTTGTCGAGATTATTGGTGATGCTAATTGAAGCAAGACATAAACATAAGTCTGCACTATATCAAACCTCAGGGTGTCGGACATGCTCTGGTAAGAAGTTTAGTTTTATTTTCAGTTTGTAAAAGATGTTTTTAAGTATTTGGAGAACTAGACCATTCTGTTTACTTTATGAAATCATATGTATAGAATGCATCGTTGCATATCTATCTATCTATCAAAATTAATGGATTATTTGTTGGGTAGGAGTCATGACATTGAATTGTCTTTCAGGAAGCCAATACAGCTCTGGAATAAATTCTAGAGCGGCCACAATGATGAGAATTGTCAGGTCGGAAATGCTTGAGGGAAATGGATATTATCTCAGCTGGCATGAAATGTGAGAGAGAGACTGATAATCAATCCAATTCTTGGAGACTACGCCCATTGCATCTGTTCATGGTTCTTTTTAACAATCTTTTTATTTTATGTAATCTTCTTCTCCAGATATAATTGATTAGTTTTTTTGTTCTTTTGATCAAACTTCATAGCAAGCTACCTCGCTCATCTTCAACGAAACAAAGTCTGGTAAGGAAACTCAGTGTTGTCCACATGGTTTCTGTGTTATTTATGGTGAAAGATTTCTAATGTCATCTCACTTGGCTATTGCTTTTGCAAATTTTTTATAATGTTTTTTTTATGTAAAAAATATAAACTGTATTTTATCAATGGGCATGTCTGATGAAGAGACACATCCCTCCATAATTGAACTTATTGAAAGATCTATGGATTCATCTATTTGATATATAGAAAATATTATTTTGTACTCTCCAATTTTCTGCATGGTATCAGAGCTGCTCTCAAGCCTGAATAATAATAGAAAAATCAATCTGAACTCTCCAAATTTTAACAATTAATATCAGAGCAGAGGATAATGAAAAGCTTAAAGATCTATGTACAGTACGTAGGATTTTAAATAATTAAAATCAGATGAGAAGATTGTGAGAAACTTTGCTATTAAAGGTCTAAGTTGATTGAAATTGCAGAAACCTAGAGAGAATCTATCTATGTGACACAAGCTGAAAACTGTGTACGTCGCAGAGAATATTGAGCACCCTCAAATCTTCAAATCCATGTTCGTTGCAGACATGTCCAAAAATAATATGTATTAGCAGAAGATTGAAAAAATACCTCACCACAATTCACTTTGATCGAAGACTGCTACACTTCATCCTCCCAAAATTAAGGAAGATTTGAAATATACGTTGGTCTGATAAAGCATTTCATTTTAGGTAGTGCACTGATACAATACCTCAAATGAGACTCATAAAAACAATTTAGATTCCTCTTAAAACAAATCTCTTATTAACTATTATTTGTACCAAACTAGGGGGAAGATTGCACCCTAACTTCGTTCCTCTCAAAATCCAATCTACAATCTATTAATGTTGAATTCGTCTAAAATTTTTATATCATCTTCTTGGGCTAGTTAACCACTTAAACCTAAGGTTTGAAGTCATCATCATCAATTTTGATACCCTTTTTATGCGTAATCCTAAAAGATGTTCAGAACACCACTTTTCATACCCTCTACCCATCATAGTCAATTACCACACCTGATTCTTGATTGCACCTGCACAAATAATTGAAAATAGTAATAACTAAATAAATATAAACTACTCTTATTTTCTAATTATCCCAAAACTATATGAAATTTATCTTATTGCTAGATATTTTAAGTTTACAAATTGTTAATAAATTACCTATGACTAAAACAATTTAAACCTGACCCTAACAACATATCCCTAATACCCATTCACATTTCAACTCAACTCTTTCAATATTTTTCAATTCTCTACCGCTGCCCAAGTGGTCCACCCTTCACCCCACCGTGGTGCTTCATCCACTAGGTTTTGAAGGGGACGTCCATCAATAGGAGAGTCATGCCCATTGTGATGGAAGAGACGTGACTACCAGGTCAGAATTTTAATTATTTTTTTTATTACTTAGTTTGCTTTCATTGTTCTCTCAACAATTTATTGTTCTATAGGTTATTATTCCTTTCCCAAACTCTCTATGGTCAGTGTCATCCAATGAAAGCTCTGTAAATGTGTCTGTCGACATAAAAAATGGAAAACATTTGGAACTTTGGAGTAGGTAAGGTCTATTTAACTTTACTGGGGCTATGATCAATTTCACTGTGATGACCTCACAAAAGATTTAACCTTTTTTAATGATATTTTATGCGGTTAGGGTTTGTAAGATTTGAAAATGTGATACTTTTGCATGTTTTTGTATTTACAGTTCATGAAAATTTGGGTTCTGTGGTTAGGCTTTGTAAGTATCTTCTCATGAGAGATGGGTTCTTGTGAACCACTACTTGTGAAACATGGATCATTGAGTTTTTCTCAAAAACTATACATTTGAATCTTGATAGCAATATCACTATATAAGATATGCTATTTTATGGGTTTGGTTCTAACTTCTTATTCTTGAATGTAGAGTTTGACATTTCACTGTTTATATGTCAAGTTTTCAACTTGGCATCCATTTGCAGTATGGTGCACCATCTCAATGGCATGCTTACCTTGGCACAAAGGCCTTAGCCAGCATCATATTAACAAGGCCTGCAAATTTATCCAAGAAAATTGCCTCAAAGGGCCACCTTTTAAACTCCATATCGCCATAAGGCCACTTTAGGTTGGTCCACAGCTCGAGTCCCACAAAACCCTCACATGCAGCAAATTGATCAGTTGTCTTCTCTTGTACTCTATTTACTCCCTGTCCTTCAGCAGGCACAATATCTTTTTGGCTAGTTGATGCAGTCCAACTCAGAGTCTCAGCCCCTTTATTTGTCATCCAAAAACCAACAATTTGCTCATCTATGTTGCCTATCTATATGCTTATGCTAGACAGGTAGGTAAAATAATCTATGCAAGCGAGTTTGGCATCGTTAATGAATGAATGAATGAATGAAGAATTTTAATGATGTCCACGAGACCATCAGTCTAAGGGACCACAAGAGCACAGCCCTAAACTAACTCCATAGTCTTTTCCATAGTCGCTCTCCTGCTGTGAATCTTGACGATCAAATTAGCTGTCAGAGTTAATTGATTGTTGTCTTGTTTGCTTACCTGATCTTAATCTAGGTGCCAACAACTGATTTCTTGTTTCGAAAAAATGAAGGATAAGGATTACGAAGTGAGAAAGCATTTCTATAAGGGTGGTTCCTATTGCTTTGGTGCTCCTATCTTTATGTTCCATTTCAAATTATTTTGGTGTGCATGTTTTTCTCTCAGAAGGATAAATTATACTTAAGTGTGTTTCTGGATTTGATTGTTTAAGTTTTTAAGCATCAACGTTTCGGATCACACTCCGTGATCCATCATCAGGAAGAGAAGTGCTAGGATAAATTATTTTGGGGGCATGTTTTATCTCAGAAGGATAGATACCTTCTAGAACAAGAATTTTATGCCCCTATAGAAGTGAGGTACTTATTAAGATAATATCTTTATTAAGATATTACCTCCTTAGTTAAATACTTTCTATAATGGTCAACTACTTGTCTGTAGTCCGTCTTTCAGTCTAGATAGGAATGTTTCCTATCCTGTCTCTTTCGTCTTCAGTCTAGAGAGGAATGTTTCCAAACCTGTCTTCAGTTTTGTTTCTAATTTCATCTTTAGTCTACGTTGTTTCTTTTAGAAACAACGTCCTTGTAATTCTTTATAAGGAACACATTTGTTCCTCTGTTAGTCAATCAATCATCCAGAAATCCATTAATCTGCCAATTCTTGAATCTTGTAACATGGTATCAGAGCCATTTCTTTAAATTTTTTTGGAAAATTTATAATTTCTTTCGAAATTATTTGCTCAAATTTTTTGAATTAATTTCTATTTATTCCCACATTGTGGGATCTGCTGCTGCTCATGTCTAGGGTTTGTGAGTTTGGCCAGTTTTCGGCCTTGTTCAACCTCATTTTTTCCAAAATATCCACCATTATTTTTTGGAGGTTTTTTGCAGCAGGCCGTTGTTTTTAAACCCTAATTTTTGGGCTCAAAATTTTTTTTTCTGATTACAGATTCTTGGTGGGTTTTTCGAGAGCTCAACTGGGTTGTCGTCCGTTTTTTTGGGTACCTCGATTTTTGTGCCTCAATTTTCAAGCCAATGGATCTAGATTTTGATAGCATATTCTTTTTGGGTTTTTCGAGCTCTCTTCTAAGTACTTCTCATTTTTTTATGGGTCTTCCAATTTTTTGCCTCAAAGTATGTGTCAGCGCCTCTTCTCTATATCTTTGTTTTTCGTGCATTAGGAAATGTGCAAGATGGTGTCACTGACTAATCTGATGTTGGAGGGCAGTCAACGATTCAATGACAACAATTATAACACCTGGAAGCAAGGTTACCAGGAGACGGTGGTACTTGGAGACTTTGGAGACTGGTACTGGTACTAGTATGGGTAATTTTCAAAAATAGGAGACGGGGGTACTTGGAGATGTCAATTTTTGTTTAATATAATTTAATAATTTCTAGAAAATATCATGACATAGAACTTTGAAAACAAGAATAGTGGTAAACTTTAACATTAACTTTTAAGTTTAGATACACAAAAGTCAAAAGTCATTGTGTTGAAGAGTGAAAGAGTTCAAAACTCACATTATATATTTCATATTAGATTGTCATTACATATTGAAATTCAGAAATATTGATAGTTTGATGTTGATACACATGCCAAAGGATATGAGGAGATGTGTGATAATGAGAAATTTTGTATTGTTCTTCTGATAGTGGAGAAGGTTTGCATGGATTTGTCCCTATAAGATATTTGACAAGGCTGGACATACTTAGTGGCTTCCATTTTTTCCAACAGTTGAATTGATGTTTTGCAAAGATCTCTTATTACCATTATGGTAAACTCTTTAAAAGAACAGTTGTTAGTAAATCATGAAACTACAAGAAAAGTGAATAATTGTACATCATTGACAAGTCTTTCTAGAGAGGCAATTGAGAAAATTGATTAGAAGACTATAGTGGCTATCATTATCATTACTAACAGATAAGTAATACTGATTGTCACAAGGGTGATGATAGTGGATAAGATTTAAGAGTTTTGATAACACCTTATGCCCTATGTTTTTGGTGGGAAACATCAATTGTTGGTCCGGAGACTTTGAAGACAGCAACTAGAAAAACCTCGTGCATCAGAACATTTTTGGGGACGTCTCTGGTACCTGGAGACGTGTCTCTGGTACTGGAGGTCTCCGAGATGCGTCTCAGGGGGTAGGAGATGGGTCTCCTGGTAACGCTGCCTAGAAGCAACGTATGCTCACTATCTTTGAGTATCGTCGCATGGATGAGCTCGTTTTGGGCACTACGACGTGTCTTCAACAAGCAGGATCTAACCAAGGTGAAGCTACATTTTTCACTTTCTGAATCTGTTTCTGTTTTTTACGGGTTTGTTGATTTTCTCCTTAAAAATCATTTCATGTTGTCTGTAATACGCAAGGTTGCATGGGATTCTAGATTTTTACCATTTTTTCCACAAAAATGAAGTTTTGTAATTGCAGTCTGTTTTGAGTCATAGCACTCTTCTGGCAAAGCTTCTTGGTTTCAACATTCTATAGATCCAGGGAAGGTCTCAGTTATCACAGAATGTTTTGACATTTGTACGTTGACCATTAAGGGAGGGTATTAAGATAATATCTTTAATATCTTTATTAAGATATTATCTCCTTAGTTAAATACTTTCTATAATGGTCAACTACTTGTCTGTAGTCTGTCTTTCAGTCTAGATAGGAATGTTTCCTATCCTATCTCTTTCGTCTTCAGTCCAGATAGGAATGTTTCCTATCCTGTCTTCAGTTTTGTTTCTAATTTTGTCTTCAGTCTACATTGTTTCTTTTAGAAACAACATCCTTGTAATTCTTTATAAGGAACACATTTGTTCCTCTGTTAATCAATCAATCATCCGGAAATCCGTTAATCTGCCAATTCTTGAATCTTGTAACAATACTTAGTTATTGAAGTGAAGGCAATAACATTTGAAGAATTCAGTAGTGAATATCAAGATTATACTCCATGCGCATACCCACAGGTTTTTATTTTCATATACATCATGTTGTGATTGTCTTAAATGTTTGATGTGCATTTTGGACAATTTGTTTTATTTCACTTGTGAGCTATTGCATTCTAGTAGCTTATACAATCTGCAAAGTAGAAGTAGTTCTAGGTGATTACATGAATTTACAAGGAAACTTCACGTAATGACTTATACCATTGTACAATCAAAGTGCATTTCATTTTGTATATGGATAAATGTGTAAATGTAGAAATCAAAGAAAATGTAGATAGATCCACAAATGGTGAAAGTGTTTGTCACATTAATTGCAACATTATATGTTTGGTTTAGCTATGCCATGCATGAAAATCCTGAAGCTGTAAACAAACCTTTGTCTGAATATTTTTTCCATGCCATCTCTTGGGTAAGCTCTTTGTTTTCTTATGTTTGAACACTATAAAGAAGACATCTTTCACGTGTAGTTTATAATACTTCCACAAAGCATTCTACCAGTCACTCAACTTGAATGTGTCATTCTATATTTAGGTAACATTTTTTACTGTCATCCTTGAAGAGATGAAGTATCATATACATAGGTTGCAATTTAGGGCTCTGTCCACCACTTTCTGAAAGAACTGAGTACCTAATCCCTCCACCAGAAGGTCACAAGCTACCAATTAGATGGCCAACAAGCAAGAATGAGTGTTGGGACAATTGAATTTGGGACAATTAAATTCCTGCTGCATTTTTATTTTTATCCTATATCTGAATAAAAGAAGAAAATACAATGCCATTTCAAGTTACTATTATAATTTGATTTTTAAATTCTGACCATGTTTCTCATGTATGAATTAATGGATTCTGTTAACGTGAGTTTGCATCATTTTATGAATTTTTAGCTCTAAAAGATGTTTCTGCTGCAGGATTGTTACTAAGGAAAGAGGGTATTGTTCCTTGTTTTAGCCATTCGAAGCTCTGCTTTAGTATTTATTCAAATTTTTATCTGTTCAGAATATGAATAAAGGTAACAATTCCATGTCTTTTGGTTTGGTATTACCGGCACATGCTTTCTTCCCTTTTACTTTTATGAATCTTATCTTTCTTACTATTTTAAATTTTTGCGAGAATCATTAAACAAAGTATTTTGTTACTGTGTAGGGCACAATAAGTGTTTTCTTTTGGTGAATGTGTAGGAGCAGAGGCTGATCTGTGGCAGAAATGCTCAGATGGGAAATGGTGCAGTGGATTTGGGGTATTCACGGCCACTCTAAAGATGCTAAAGGCTAATCCATCATCATCTTTGGTGTTGAAGAATGAGGGTTCTTCATGTATAAAGTGTTATAAAGTGTTGGATGCACATTTGGTAGAGGAAGTGTGTTTGGGGTTTCTGAATGCACACCAAATCAATTGTTTTAGGGTTTATTTGATGGGCATGTAATTGTTTTAGGATTTTTTTGATTTTGCATGCGATTTATTTTTTCCTATTGAAGTTTGACAAATTGAACATGTTCAATTAGTTTTTTCTAATAGTTCATTAAATATTTCCTTAATTATTTTGTTCCTCTGATTGAATTTTCAATTATTCTGAATTCTCTTATTTTCAATTTAAGTCATAACTAGGCATTGGCCTGCAGTGCAGCGGTTGCTTCTTCTCTTTGTAATAGCAAGGTCTCGAGTTTGATTCCCGAAATGGGAGCTTAAATAAACTTAATATAAAAAAAATTCAAGTCATAAATGATGTTCTTCTTTTACCAGTGTAGAAGGATTTGTGTATATTGGTGTAGCTGATTATGATTGATTGTTTGCTCTATTCCGCAAGGTTGTAGCAAACAAGGGTTATTTTTCTATGTTCAATATGCTACATATTTTTGTCCATGGTCATACAACAAACTTGTGACATGTGGAGAGGCCTATTAGTTATTATTGCATGTTTAAATATGCATGTTCCAGAGTGAATTCTACATATTTTTGTCCATGGTCATACAACAAACTTGTGACATGTGGAGAGGCCTATTAGTTATTATTGCATGTTTAAATATGCATGTTCCAGAGTGTAAAATTCATGTCCATCAACTTTATTTTGTTCTTTGAATAATGCTATTATTTCATTGCTAGAATTTAATAGAATGTAGGTCACATAAGCAACTGTCTTACAAGTTTTCATATTGATATTTGTGTATTTTGATTAAAAGTTATATATAACATTTTCTTTCTATTTAGTTTAGGATGAGAAGAAGTACATTCTGTGTATTTTAGATTAGCAAGTGTACATTTAATATGATAATATGTTTTATATGTTTGTACATAAGAGTTAGAAGATTGCATTAAAAACTATTAAATATGAGGACGTGCACAAAATATTTTATTTTGTTTTCTTTATTTAAAATAAATAAGATTGACATGTGTCTTGTGTGCACCTAGATTTTGATTGATGTTATTTGCACCTTTGTATTGGATGTTGATTAGTTGTACTCTTGTTTGTGTAGTAATGATACACATTAAGTTAAACTATGATTGACATTTTTTTAATATTTATTGATATTTTATATTTAAACAATAATAAAAATATGTTATGTTATTGGAACACAATATGACAAGCACCTTAACAACTATTGGAACATACTCAACTCGAGTCCTCTCCCCTTCTTTCCCTCTGCAACTCCCAACCAAATTGAATAGATGGATGCTAAATAGTTCACAATTTTTTGAAAGCATCTCCAATAAATTTGAAAAATTAACTTATTTGTACTATCCAACATCCAATGAAATTTCAATATCTAGCATGGTCAAAGTATTTTTGGGGATAAAACAAAAGCTTTTAACTTTAGAACCGATAACATTGAAACCATTAAAATCATAAAAAGTTAGCTTTTATTTTATGTTGAAAGACAATTCATAGGCATATCTAGTGCGAAGAAAAATTGGAGTTAATGACAATGTCTATCATTGAATCCCACAAGCAAATCATTGAAAATTGGTTGCTATCAAAAGAAAAGATATGCAGAGAAGTGATATAGGTGCAAGCAAAGATAAAACCGCAAAATTAAGGAGATCCATTTATTAATTTGAAGCATCACTTGCATTCATCAAAGTCTAATAGCCAACGAGTGTGAAAGTAAATCACTTAAAGGGAGGGGGAATCATGGCATTTTTTCTGAAGTGGATATATAGTCTTATGTTTAGAGATTGCTACCTCTATTAGAGGAAAAAGATTATAGTTTTTTTTTTACATTGCTTTTAAAGAAAAGGTTGCATTGTTAAGGGAGAGAAAAGTTTCAAATTGGATAAGAATATTGCATGTGATAAAAGACAGTGAGAATAGACTAATGCTTGTACCAAATGAGATACAATAGTTTAATCGATAGTGAAATATATTAAAACATCTATGAATAATAATTATTTTAAATGTAAACAAAATAATTTTAAAATATAAAAATCTAACAAAAGTTGCAACCTTAACTCTTTGTTTTTTATAGTTTTCCAATGCACAAGTCCCATCTCCATCAAACACATAAATGAACTATAATACATAGCAATTAGCAAAGAACTAAATTAAGAAGAAAAATCATGTTGTAAATATCCCATAAGATCCCTACATCCATACTTAGAATTCTTATAAATAATAATAATAATAATAATATAAATTATTATTTTATTCGTATTATATTATTACTATAATATTATTATATTTATATTTAAATTATACATTAATAATATTATACTAAATTATATATTATTGTAATTTTATATTAATACTATTATAATAGTGTAAATATCTTTATAATTTTTTGACAATTAATATTAATCTATTTCATAAATATTAATAATTTTTTAATATTGTTATATAAATAAACAATATCACTATTATTATTAGTTTAATTATTACTATATTTTGTAATTAAATATGTTTTTAAATATATACTATGTAATTATATAATAAAATTATAATAAATAATATATTAAAGTTATACATAAAATAATTACTGTTAAACTTAAAAAAATAGATAATACAATAATAATAAGATATAGCTCCAATGCTAGGGTTTTTCCATTGAAGTTTGTCGTTGTTTCTCAACAGCCACATCATAGTTGCCATGGACATTTACCTCTGCCTTCGAATGGAAGGAATGTCAATCTTCAGAATGACCTTGTTTGTCCTTCCCTAAGCGCAGATGATGAGTCTGTACTACACAGATTACAGTGGTGAGACTTCTTCGTCTTCAAGCGTGGAGAATCCCTATCTGGTGGTTTGGGTTTTACGAGGAATCATGGTCCTCAACAGAATGTTATCGGATTGGATTTTGCTCCTCGAGGGGATTGGAAGAGAGGAGACCTTTGTTGTCTCAAGCAAAGAGTGCATTCTACCATCTAAAGGTAAGCTGACTATTTGTCTTGATGGAGCCTTAGGTAGAGATGTGAAAGAAAATGAATATTTTGTCGAGTTGGGCCTAAGTGGGAGGGAGCATCTCTGTAATTTTTTTAACTACGATTCATAAGATTGGTGAGGACCGAGTTCACATCCAGCCTATTAAGCATGATGAGTTCAAGAATAGCACCACTATTTGAAATATCTGCAAAGAGGGGGGTCTCTTCAAGATTATTGAGTGCATTAATTTCTATGATGAGGGTTTGTCAATGTAGGCGTGGTCTTTTAGGAGGACAGAAGAGTCATGGTTGGAGGAATTTCATTGAAAATTAGTGAAGAGATGATAGTGTAGTCCATTGGGCTATCTACTAAAGGTAGAAAGTGGAAGAAAATCAATTATGTGTTGGGCAACGATAGTTTTAATAGATTCTTCAGAGGGAGTGAAGTCACAGTTAAAATGCATGGTGGTTTTGAAAGGGAGAATCTACCTCTACCTTGGAGTTAAAAATGCATGGTGGTTTAGAAAGGGAGAATCTACCTCTACCTTGGAGTTAAAAATGTATGGTGATTCTGAAAGGGAGAATCTACCTCTACCTTGGAGTTAGGCACGTCTTATGGTCTTGATGTATTTCACCCTATAAGGGTGGTTTAAAAAGTGTATTATTTTTACCATATGCCATTATTGAACAACTTTAGGAACCATGACCTTATTTCCTTCACATTTTTCCTATTAAAATCCTTAGGGAGCTTGGTTAGGGAAGTTGTGGATGCCGCAAAAAAAATAGGGCTCCAAACCCATCCCATTACATCAGGGCCTAATATAGGTTGTATACATTTTACTTGGCCATGTCTTCACCTAATCCAATTGTTGTCTAGGAAGCCCCTATTTGAGCTCACCAACACTTGCTAACATTATTGATTCCCCTGACCCTAGCAAAAGGAATTTTATACGTTATTTAGGTGCTTCAAAAGTGGCTTGTTGATTGGGGACACATAAAGCCTCTACACCCTCCATGATTGTTATAGAACTATATATTTAAAAAAGTAAAACTACCACCCTTGATAGCTAGAAAGAGGAAAGGTAAAAACCCCTCCCATTTAGGCAAAAAGCCCAAATTCTCCATCCAAGATGTGATTAATGAGGAAAAAGGAGAAGTTGAGGAGGATAATAGAAAAAAAGAGAGCAATCCATGAAGATCCCATATGTTGGTGACCCACTCTACACATAAAGGTAAAAATACCTAGTTGGTTGATTATGACTTGAAGGAAGAGGAAGAGGAAAGGAAGATGATAAAGGGAATGAAAAACCTATGGATAAGGGAGGGAAGGAGGAGAATGTTGAAGGTGAAAGGGGTGAAATGGAAACAACTAAAATCTCTAAAGAAATCGACAAACAATATATCCACTTATAACTCTGATAGCATGAAAATAGAATGGGTGGACTTAATAGAGGATGTAATGCTGGAGGAAGAAGATCCCAACATGACCAAGTTGTTAAAGGAAACTGCACTAAATGCCAAACTACAACCAAAGAACTAGTGACACTGAAGACCGAACTAGGAAAATTGAGGACCAAGATTATCGACTTGGAAAGGAAGATCAAAAGCATCTCAAGGTTCAACTTCCACGTGATGCACATTTTTGCTACATCCTTGTGCTCATGTGGAGAAATATGTTGGGAAAAGGTGTCAAGGATGAAGGAAACTACAAGGAATTGTTCAAGTTCCTAACAGAGGATTGGATCCATGTGCTCCATCAAACTTGTTGGTCATGCGTAGCTTCCTCTTGTTTGTCATTGGTAATATTGTTAGTTCGCTCGGGGGCTCTATGTTAAGACTCTTTATTTTGGCTTGTATGCTAGACATGGTTCCAGGGTGGACACTTTAGTAGTTTATAGTTTGTTGTTAGTTATAGTTGTTGATATGTTACTGTACTGTATTTTAATTATTTTTAGTTTGATATAGACACAATATAGCTTACAATTGCTGCTAGAATCTCATAGTTTTTTATGTTGAAATGTTGTTAGCATGTTGTTGATCTCTAGTTGTTGGTTTTTATGCCTTTGGGTTTTGGATGTGTAAGGGACAACACCCTTGATTTGCTATTGTTTAATATAGAAAACAAGAACTAACAATTAACAAGAAATAAACGTGCAATAAAAAATTGCTATGAATATTGTTTAGATGTTGGTGTTAATAATCCATGTTTATGAAATTATATATTGTTCTTATGTTTGGCTCAAATAGGTGATCTAAGAAAATATTACTTAATGAGGAGATATTTTCCATAGCAAGTCAAATTATGATTATTCTATCAAGATTCAACTGTGAATTATAGATCAATGAGCCTAACTCGAAAACTACATAGTTGAATCCTATAAACAAAATCACAAAATATTAATTTTAAAATAATATAATATAAAAAAAATTTATGAGCGAAAGGAAAATATTAAACAATTGCAATAAATATTAACTACCTTTCATAAAATAAGATTAATAATTTTTACTTTTCCACCACAAACAGATTTTGGATAAAGCGTCAGAAATAGATTTTAATAATTTAAAATTGAAAGCCAAGTATGATGTAAGCATTGCACCATAAGAACACTATCTTTTAATTAAGGCAATTTGACTAAGTTTAATTGTTCACATGCTTACACGTGGCCTTTCGATCTTCTTCCAATGTTCATTGATTGCATACTTTCGGGCTTCCAAAGTATTTTTTTAATTTTGCACAAAAGTTTTTAATATTTTCATCATGTCAAACCCCTTCCATGCTCTTATAATTTGCATATATTGGGAATAGGATTCCTTGGAATCCATATTTGTGAGTTAATTTTATGTTTTAAAACATTTCATGTCAACATGTTTGCTTGTATTTTGAGGTTTGGTTTTGAAATGTATTCAACATTTTCATGCAAAATAAATAAAAATAATAATAGTTAAATGTATAAAAAAATTGATTTGTAAAATGTAAATTTCCATTTACTCACAAATTTAAATTTACATTTTAATGTATACTTTTAAAATCATACACATATATAATTTTCTATTTTACAATTAAATCATATATATTTATTTTGAAATTTTGTATTAATATTCAGATTTTTTTAAAAATAATTATTTTTATAGAAACTATATATTATAAATTTGAAATTGAATCATAATCAAAATTAAAAATTATTAAAAAAATAAAAAATAATTAACCATGACAAAACTCAAGTAGTGAAATCAAGTATTTGTAAGTGTAAGGCAATATGAGAGAAAATTGATCAATATAACAAACTATGATGCAAAGCTCACAAAAGTGCTACAAATTGACAAAGTGTGATAATTATGTCAACAAATGTATGATTACAAAGAAATATGTAATGCAATTGCAACAAGTCAAAAGAATACAATAAATCAAATATAAAAACATATCAAATTCTAATTTGTAAACGTAATTTGATGTTATTAGGTGCATACTATATATTAATTTAATCTGAGTATATTGTTATTATAATTACATATATTAATTAATTCTAGTTTAATGATTAAAAAATATTGTACATAGATCTCTAACTCTAATATAACACATCCTATCTTTGCAAAAGTTATTATTTTTATAATGCTTTTTAACCAAGCAAGATGTTAAGATTTTATTGGAATGAACTAGAACTGATGCTTCTCTTGTTAAAGAAAGACTTTTAGATGAGAATTGAAATTGAAATTGATCTAGACATACAAAAAAATAAATATAAAGGAAAATTTTATTATTGTTGCCTACTCCATTTATTTTTTTATAGATCTTCTACCTCACTAGTATACTTATATTTTAAAAACATTATGTAAAAGATGCAAAAAGATATTCATTGCCCTGCTTCAAATTATTATGTTATTATATTACAATTAATATTAAATTATGATATTGTAATTAATATAAAATTATTCTTTTTAGATAGGAATTGGGTATAACACCCCTTATAAACTGTAGTGCGTCAAGTAGACTTTTTAACGTGACTAGTGATACTAGTGCAAAAAGTCCTCTAGGACCACATGAATTGGGGGAGATTGGACCTTGTGGTCTCATGCTTCACAATAGAAATCTCTCACCAATCAAACTAGGCCCCCAAACCTGATTAACATTAAATTTATTAATATATGATTATATCATTATTTTTAATATAGTCTTGTGATTATATTATTAGTACAAGCAAAATATTATTGCATTCACTAAAACTCGTTTTGCACCTATCAAAATTGATTATTATTTTTATTTTCAAAATAAACTTGATTTTTATAATACTAAGATTTATATTTTTAAACTTAATATATTGTTGAAGTTATTTATCTACTCTATGATTTATATAGTATTATAGAAGCAACCTTATAAGAATCATAGATTTTTAGGTGTTTTTTGATTTATTTATATTTACAAAATAAATTTGTACTTTAAGTACACACATATAAAATAAATTTTTAATATACATTTATAAATTTTAATAGTTTTTATTTCTCAAAACATGTAATAAAATCAACTATCTATTTTATAAGGATTTGATTTTAATATTTTTGTAAATCATATATATATATATATATATATATATATATATATATATATATATATATATATATGTATGTATGTATGTATGTATGTATGTATGTATGTATGTATGTATGTATGTATGTATGTATGTATGTATGTATGTATGTATGTATGTATGTATGTATGTATGTATGTATGTATGTATGTATGTATATTTTAATATATACAAAATAATGTAATAACTTTTAATTAGCCGATAGGCTTTACCTGTGAGGTTGCTCACGTACGACATTTTCAAAACTTGTCTCACGCTTGGAAAACCACCTATTCAGTGGTATTAAACTACAAGAGTGGAAAGTGGGAATTTGTAAACCATGTTGTAGGTTGGGAAAATTGCCAGATTCTGTCATTGTCGGATGCCTGAGAAATCCAATTTCATTGTTGTTTTTGTGGTAAGAAATTCTCAGAAATAATTTCGTCCATGTTATTGTGTAGGTGAGAAATTTATTTACAATGGTACGATATTGATAGGAGATCACTTCTGCATATGGTGTTCCCTTCTACACGCAAATAGATAGTACTCTGCTAATGTTATGGTCTTCTCGTATTAATCATCTGTCTCAAATAGCTTTTCTGTACGCCACTCCCTTCAGTTTCATGTGATGTGGTCTACGTAATTTTATCTGTGGATGGAATTATTGCCTGAGAAACACTTGTTTTCAGCTTGTCTGTTTGTTGGATGTGGAGTTTTTATGGCGATGGGGCATTTGGAGCGTTGATTCTTTCACGTTCAGAATTATCAAAACTTGTAGTGGAGATGATTGATTGCCTTGAATTTTGACCTATGTTTTGGATTTGTAAAATCTGAAGGGA
Organism: Chamaecyparis obtusa; assembly: GCA_027943335.1. NCBI lineage: Eukaryota > Viridiplantae > Streptophyta > Pinopsida > Cupressales > Cupressaceae > Chamaecyparis > Chamaecyparis obtusa. The sequence goes on along the minus strand of BSBK01001597.1, from coordinate 317,251 downwards.
ATGGTAGAAAAACATGGAAGGTTTACCATGCCCCTTTTGTGTGTAATTATAATCTTGTAGTGTTGAGCACACTGTATATCAGAATCACTCTATACTGTAGGGTATAGCTGAATTTCCCCTTGAACATCTTTTTTTTTTTTTGTTAGATCAATATTTGGTGCACTTGAGAGTCCCCTCCAACAAAATCCAATATTAATCTCTAAGTTTTTTTTTACAGATCCAGGATTGGGCATCATTGTATTCTTTTAATCTGGTAGATCTTTTTGTCTTTGTAGTTGCTTTTCTCCATTTTCAAAATTAATGATTTTTCCCCTTTTTTTTGTATTTAGGTTGCTTCAAGCTCTGCAATGCCTCACGCACCAGCTCCTGCACCAATTATAAGAAAAAAAATGTGCAGTATATTTAATAAATGGACATGATAGAATTGGGGTTGCTGCATAAAAAAACTTTGTGAATAGAGTGAGGCTTTTTTAGCCAACGTGGAAGCCGAGTCTACTAAAACAAAGGAGGTTTCTGGTGGGCAGTTAAATCTGGAGGAGGGCCAAACTAGCGAAGGGCAGATAAATAGGGCTCTTCCACATATTTTTATTGAGGTGTCCAAGGGGAGGAGCCAGAGTCGCCTGAATTTACTCGTTGAGCCAACATTTTTCTCGTGGCTATACAAAAGGTGTAGGGTTGGGTTTTGAGATCATTAGTACATTTTTGCTGGTTTACATTTGTAATTTTCAAGTGTTGCAGTGCCTCACGCATCGACTCCTGCACCAATTATAACTAAAAAAGTAGGTTTCACAACCAGTTCTTATTTTCATTTGGATTTATTTTACGGTTTGATGGATTGAATAGTAAAAACAAAAGATTTTAGAGTTTAATGGATGGAACGGAGATTATAATTTAATTTAAGGCTTAATGGATGGAACGAATATTATATTTATTTTAAGGTTTAATGGATCAAATGGAGTAATCATAATGGTAATATTTCTTTATAGAGTGTGACAATAAATGTAAGGTGAGGTGCCAAGAGGTTTAAACTCGGGAGGATTAGTGTTTGAATTACTGCAATGATTGATGTATGTTATGAAAATGTGTTCCAAGTGGACAAAAACAATGCTAAGGGCAGCCTGTGAAGCTAGCTTTTGTCTATTTTGTTAATTTAGTGGTCATGTCGAGAGAAGCTTTAAGGTATTTAGCTATTTTAGGTTTAATAAATGAAGTGATTTGGTTTGGAATTTATATTTTGGGGCAATTGTAGCTTTGTAAAAATTAATATCTACATTTATATGATATTTATGATGCAAGTTGGAGATGCCTTTAACCTAAAACTACATTGTTGTTTATAATGAATGAAGAGTGGGTAGTGTTTGTGTAGTGGTTGGGTTTGGTTTTCTTATTAATTTTCTTTCATTCTCAAGGTGATAAAGATGGTTTTTTTGGATTTTATTATTGAAATGTAATATTTGAATGATTAGATTGTATTTAATTATGGTAAAAAAATTACACAATTGTATTTCTTGAAAAATTATTGATTGTATTTGATTAAAAAATAACAAATGAAGTCTAAAAGTATATTTAGCTTAATTAAATATTTAAATTGTTAGTAAAAATAAATTGATCATATAACATTGAAATGTCTATAACAATCTATCCAAACAATTTGTTCATTTTCCACTCTTCTAGCACTCTTCTTATCATGATGATTGAAATGTTGGTGCAAAAATGAACACATAATCGAAGCAACAAATAATTTCCAATCAATATTTTTTAATAATTTATAGTATTATTAATGAAATCAAAATTTGTTTCCTAATTAAAACTAAGATTTAATACTTGAAAAAATATTCTATGTATTTAACAAATTGATATCCATCTCTTCTATATAATAGATATGAATCACATGACAAACTATTTAATAATTAAATTATAAATTAATCTACAAATTAATTATTTTCTACAGATTACAATGAATATTAATATAATAAGAACCTCTCTCTAAATAAATCCACAAAAATATTATTTTCTACAGATTAGAATGAATATTAATATAATAAGAATCTCTCTATATATAAGAAACTATGTATCAAAATGAATATAAAACAAATAAGTCTTATTATATGGTAAATTAGATTAAATATTATATTTTAATAATAAGACTATGAAATAGTTCAATCTGTCCAATATGTTAATGAGAAAAGAATTAGAAAATTTTCTTTAAAAGTTAATGACCTTGAGAAAGAACGTGTTTGTGTGAAATAAGATACACAAATGTGATTGAAAAGATTTATAACCAAGGCATGAGTGCATATTGCATAGTCATCCTTTATGAATGTCATTGAAATGGACAACTTGTTCTTGCTTTTGTTACGGCTTAAAGAAAAATCTTTAGAACTAGAAAATTTTATTTAAAAGTTAATGACCTTGAGAAAGAATGTGTTCAAGTATGAAATATGATAGAAAAACATGCTCTTACTTAACAATTTCTTCCTGTCCTTCAATATATTACAAAGTATATCTTCCTATCGGCATAACTATTACACCTTGTTGCCTTGTTGGAATGCAATCCAGCAATTACTAATTATTGATGACAATTTCAAAGGGGTCCTGTTTACCAGTCGACAACGTGTTTCGTGGTCTATTTAATCTCATTAAATACTTTCAACAATCACAGCTTTCGCTTCCAGATACATTTCTAGAGAGAGAAATGATCGCCGAAAGAAAATGGACCTGTTCCTCAACAATCATTTCGCATTCAACTGTTTGAATCGTTTCCAGCGCAGCTACAATTTATCAGTTACCGCTGCAGACACCCTCTCTTTGGGGGCTTCTCTGACGGGAAAGCAGACCATCATTTGAAAGAATGGCACTTTTGAATTGGGATTTTTCAGTCCCAATGGAACCAACAACTGGTATGTTGGCATCTAGTATGCTCACATCCCTGACAAGACCATCATTTGGGTCGCTAACAGAGAAGCTCCCATCAGAAACATGTCCGGCGTTTTGACTCTCTCTGATTTGCAAGGAGAACTCATTTGGTCGAGCAATGATACTTAGCAAGTGAAGGCATCCACGGCTTCCATACTGGATAATGGCAACTTTGTTCTTTTAGGAGCCCAAAACAGTTCTCAGACTGTGTGGGAGAGTTTTGAAAACCCTACAGATCATTTTATGCCTACCATGAAGCTTCGGAAGGGCATGAAGTTGTACTCTTGGAAGAGTACGGTGGATCCAGCACCTGGGCTTTTCTCTCTCCAATTGAACCCACTTCCAAGAAAGACGGACTTTATGCTGCAGTATCAAAATGGTGTTTCATATTACACCTCGGGAGAATGGACTGGTGGATATTTTGCCACCATGCCACAGGTCGTATCTGATACCTCATTTCAGCAGAATTTCGTCGAGATTTCTCCGACAAATATGTACTATTCATATGATCTTACGCCCAAAGTTCGCTTGACGACGATGGCGAGGGAAATTCTTAGCTGGAACGGTCAGCTATCATTCTACTTCTGGGTTAATACATGGAACCTGGTTTATAATTCCCCTGTTTCAAGTTGTGAAGTGTATGGTGTATGCGGGGCTTATGGAGTCTGCTTAAACAAAGCCAACATTCAGTCTATGTATTGGCTTCCTTCATGATCTATCATCAGGAAGTGGACGAAAATGAACACAATTGCAGACCCACCTTGTTAAAAAAATTATTGGAGAGGACCTAGTACTTGGACATGTTCCAATGGTTCTGATAGAACTTGTTAATTTGATACCCAACACTTGTTAATTTAATACCTACAAATGTTGATTTAATGTCCAATATTTTTTTGCAACATTGCACCAATTGTTGTAACTTTAAAGTTGTTATTGCTGATGCTAACTACCCATAATTGAATGAAATGTATCCTTTATTCTAAAAAGCAGCCAATCATGTGATGCCACATTAGCTTCTCAAGTATGGGTGTCTCTTTTGCACAACCATTAGTCTTTTTTTGAGTTGTTTTAGACACCTTGACAATAGATGTTGCACAAGCAGTTTGGTGAATACAATTCAACACAAGATAGCTTTAAAGAGCTAAGTTCCAAGATAGAGGACCATGAAAAGAGAGAAAATTGTATGCAAAGTCACAATTTCTTGCTAGATGAGCAAATCTAGGATTCTCTTTCAGACCTCAGTGATGAAATGGATAAATTCTCCCAATTTTATAGCTCTATGAGGGAGGCAAGAGGGAGAATTTGAGAAAATTAGAAGGAAATTTCTCCTTAGTTTCAGAGAATTCCTTAATGTAAAAACAAGAAATTTTATAGCAAGGAGCAACATAATTCACTCAAGAGAAAAAGCTTTATGTAAGAAAGTAGGTTTCTTGAGAAATAACAAATGTTTAGATGATTGGAAAGAAAATTTCTATGCAGGGATAGAAAATAAAAAGTGAAAAAATTCCATAGATTCATTACTACAATAGAGACAAGAAGAAAACCACTATGTTTCATCAATAAACAAAAGCTTCATTATCAAAATAAATAGCATGTTTTATTGGATGAGAATCAAAGGATTGGAAAGAAAATTAGTTCATTGGATGTAAATAGCAAACATGATAGCAGGGGCATCTAGTTTTCCTTGTTATAACAGCAGACTCATGCATGGAAAAAAAAATATTTTCATTGAAGAATATCAGATTTGTGAGAAGGAATAGCAATTTGTAATATGGAACAACATTTCGGATATAGAAAACACCAAATCTATGAGAAGAGTAACAACAGATTCAAAGGGGCTATAAATAAGAGAAATAAACACCAAGGTCCAAGTAAAAATGTAGGATGATAATATGTATTTGCAATAGTAGAATTTTTCAATGGAGTTTCAACACACATAACAAATAGCTATCAAAAGAAGAGATTCATATTTTTTTTAAAGTGCAGGGCAAAGAGAAGTAGAGCAACAAACAATGAGGTTTTGAGGAGAAAAAGATGAGTTCCTTAAGAAGCATAGTTTCACTTTATTTAGGAGTTCACCATTGTCTTAATTAAAGAGTTGATTCACGTTTTTGAAGGCTTCCTCAGTATTCCAAATGATTAATGCATTAGTTAAAAAGGGGTCTTCCAATGATGGGACAAAGATTATTTTCTTTTTAAATATATGTTGTTATGAGATCTATTCACTATTCCATAAGGTGTGAATAGTGATACTTGACTCTATAAACTATTCATTTCTTGAGGCTTTTATGGATTGTCTCTATTTTAAAGTATAAAGAGATGATGCAAAGAGAGAAGATCCCTAACTATTGTAAGACATAGAGAAAAGTTATTGTCTCGAAGTGCAGATTTGAGTGGAGAAATAAAAGTTTAATGACTACTATAATAAACAAAGAAGGCATGAAATAAAACCATAGGGATTTCAATGAAAAAATGAGTAAAATTCTAGAGGAAAGGGAAGATTTCCTTGAGGAGTATCCATCTAATTGTGGGAGAAAGAGTAACAATCATTAGAACAACAAGATAGTATCATAGAGTCAATGCATAAACAAAAGATCAAAAACAATGAAATTTCAATATTTATTGTTCAATACGGTATAATAGATAGTGAAGCAAAATGAAAGAAATGTAAACAAAAAAAATGATCAGTCAAGGAAGAACAAATATCATAGAGTATAAAATGCATCCCTAATGAGATATAAATAAGAGATAGATAGTGTCATGTTGACCTTGAAAATGCAAAATCAATATGAAGTACTTCAAAAGCCAGTATTTCAAGAACAAAATTCTAAAAATAGGTAACAGGTTTAAGGGTTAAATATTTCATGCGTGCAACCCAAATCTAATTTGATTTGAAGATCTAATATTAGATGCAAGTCAAATTTGTTTTTAGACATGAGATGAGAAACCAATTCAAAATAGTAAGCCATGACTGAAAATTTGTTTGATGAAAACATGCTCTCACAATAAAATGAATGAAATTGTGGAACCAAAAAGGAAAAACCCCTCAAACTATTTATTTAGTCATTTATTTGGTCATTTTATCCAATGACCAAATTGGTCATTTATTTAGTCATTTTACCCGATGACCAAATTGGTCATTTATTTAGTCATTTTAGTTGTGATTTTACCAGATGACCAAATTGGTCATTTATTTAGTCATTTATTTGCCAAATATGATCAATTTTGGTCATATGACTAAAACTTTTAGTCACGCGACTAAAATTTTTAGTCACTTAATCATTTATTTGCCAAATTTCCTAAGCCTCCATTATCTTGGGTAGCAGTAGCAGATGCTAATAGCCCCGAGGACAATGTGTCCTTTTGTTGTGTCTTCAGTCTCCGCCTATTATGCCTAGCAAGTCTTCTTTTGCAACTTTTTCCGTCGTCAGATTTTGGAAGAGGATGAAATCTAAACCGTGCAGACATTTATAAGCTGCAAGATTTTCATAAAATCAAACCCTAGAAAACAAAGTGAATCAAAGAAAGAAACTTTCAAAGATAATTAAACACAAAATTATGCCAAATTATTAGCAAAATTCTAAAACCTGTAAAACAAGTGAGGATAGCTATATTGTCCTTGAGTGCAAATTGTTGAAGGAATGCTTGTAGTTTGGGATGAACTCTTGCGAAGTACTAAATGGGATGAACAATGTTAAACAAATTAGACATGCCAAAAATTTCGCTTCCCGCTATGCTTCTTGGTTATCACCTCAAATGCATATTTTTTTATTAACTTTTAATTTAATATAAGAGTATTAATTTAAATATTATTGTGTTTAATAATATGATATAATAATAATAAATAGTATTATAAAAAAATTGGTAACTATTTATATTAATAATCAATACTCATATTCAATTTTTCCCACCAAGTGTACTAGTTAGCCAATTACTTCTTCCAAAGAATCACACTTCCAGCTGATAAAACCCAAAAATAAACTCAAGTCAAATAATAGTTCTATTTTACACACACACATATAAAAAATGAATAAAAACATAAAACAAATTCAAAATAAAAGATGAAACAACCGAAAATAATAAGACCAATCAAACAAAAAGTATTTATATTTTATTTCTTGTTTGCATATTGGTCTTATTATTTAGGTTTCTTCCTCTTTTATTTTGTATTTTTATTTATTCATATATATATATATATATATATATATATATATATATATATATATATATATATATATATATATATATATATATATATATATATATATATATAGACACACACACACACACACACACTTTAAAGCAAAAAATAGGTAACAGGTTTAAGGGTTAAATATTTCACGTGTGCAACCCAAATCCAATTTGATTTGAAGATCTAATATTAGATGCAAGTCAAATTTGTTTTTAGACATGAGATGAGAAACCAATTCAAAATAGTAAGCCATGACTGAAAATGTGTTTGATGAAAACATGCTCTCACAATAAAATGAATGAAATTGTGGAACCAAAAAGGAAAAACCCCTCAAACTATTTATTTAGTCATTTATTTGGTCATTTTATCCAATGACCAAATTGGTCATTTATTTAGTCATTTTACCTGATGACCAAATTGGTCATTTATTTAGTCATTTTAGTTGTGATTTTACCTGATGACCAAATTGGTCATTTATTTGCCAAATATGATCAGTTTTGGTCATGTGACTAAAACTTTTAGTCACGTGACTAAAAGTTTTAGTCACTTAATCATTTATTTGCCAAATTCTAATAAATTCTATTTATTAATAAGAGAAATAAACACCAAGGTCCAAGTAAAAATGTAGGATGATAATATGTATTTGCAATAGCAGAATTTTTCAATGGAGTTTCAACACACATAACAAATAGCTATCAAAAGAAGAGATTCATATTTTTTTTAAAGTGCAGGGCAAAGAGAAGTAGAGCAACAAACAATGAGGTTTTGAGGAGAAAAAGATGAGTTCCTTAAGAAGCATAGTTTCACTTTATTTAGGAGTTCACCATTGTCTTAATTAAAGAGTTGATTCACGTTTTTGAAGGCTTCCTCAGTATTCCAAATGATTAATGCATTAGTTAAAAAGGGGTCTTCCAATGATGGGACAAAGATTATTTTCTTTTTAAATATACACTGTTATGAGATCTATTCACTATTCCATAAGGTGTAAATAGTGATACTTGACTCTATAAACTATTCATTTCTTGAGGCTTTTATGGATTGTCTCTATTTTAAAGTATAAAGAGATGATGCAAAGAGAGAAGATCCCTAACTATTGTAAGACATAGAGAAAAGTTATTGTCTTGAAGTGCAGATTTGAGTGGAGAAATAAAAGTTTAATGACTACTATATAATAAACAAAGAAGGCATGAAATAAAACCATAGGGATTTCAATGAAAAAATGAGTAAAATTCTAGAGGAAAGGGAAGATTTCCTTGAGGAGTATCCATCTAATCGTGGGAGAAAGAGTAACAATCATTAGAACAACAAGATAGTATCATAGAGTCAATGCATAAACAAAAGATCAAAAACAATGAAATTTCAATGTTTATTGTTCAATACGGTATAATAGATAGTGAAGCAAAATGAAAGAAATGTAAACAAAAAAAATGATCAGTCAAGGAAGAACAAATATCATAGAGTATAAAATGCATCCCTAATGAGATATAAATAAGAGATAGATAGTGTCATGTTGACCTTGAAAATGCAAAATCAATATGAAGTACTTCAAAAGCCAGTATTTCAAGAACAAAATTCTGCAGTAGCCCTCACCTTGAGGTTGTGACAGGATTCTTCTAAGGTTTACAATGTTCAAATTTCCTAAGCCTCCATTATCTTGGGTAGCAGTAGCAGATGCTAATAGCCCCCAGGACAATGTGTCCTTTTGTTGTGTCTTCAATCTCCGCCTGTTATGCCTAGCAAGTCTTCTTTTGCAACTTTTTCTATCGTCAAATTTTGGAAGAGGATGAAATCTAAACCGTGCAGACATTTATAAGCTGCAAGATTTTCATAAAATCAAACCCTAGAAAACAAAGTGAATCAAAGAAAGAAACTCTCAAAGATAATTAAACACAGAATCATGCCAAATTATTAGCAAAATTCTGAAACCTGTAAAACAAGTGAGGATAGCTATATTGTCCTTGAGTGCAAACTGCTGAAGGAATACTTGTAGTTTGGGATGAACTCTTGCGAAGTACTAAATGGGATGAACAAGTTAAACAAATTAGACATGCCAAAAATTTCACTTCTCACTATTCTTCTTGGTTATCGCCTCAAATGCATGTTTTTTTATTAACTTTTAATTTAATATAAGAGTATTAATTTAAATATTATTGTGTTTAATAATATGATATAATAATAATAAATAGTATTATAAAAAAATTGGTAACTATTTACATTAATAATCAATACTCATATTCAATTTTTCCCACCAAGTGTACTAGTTAGCCAGTTACTTCTTCCAAAGAATCACACTTCCAGCTGATAAAACCCAAAAATAAACTCAAGTCAAATAATAGTTCTGTTTTACACACACACATATAAAAAAAATGAATAAAAGCATAAAACAAATTCAAAATAAAAGACAAAACAACCGAAAATAATAAGACCAATCAAACAAAAAGTATTTATATTTTATTTCTTGTTTGCATATTGGTCTTATTATTTAGGTTTCTTCCTCTTTTATTTTGTATTTTTATTTATTCACACACACACACACTTTAAAGCAAAAAATAGGTAACAGGTTTAAGGGTTAAATATTTTACGCGTGCAACCCAAATCTAATTTGATTTGAAGATCTAATATTAGATGCAAGTCAAATTTGTTTTTAGACATGAGATGAGAAACCAATTCAAAATAGTAAGCCATGACTGAAAATTTGATTGATGAAAACATGCTCTCACAATAAAATGAATGAAATTATGGAACCAAAAAGGAAAAACCCCTCAAACTATTTATTTAGTCATTTATTTGGTCATTTTATCCAATGACCAAATTGGTCATTTATTTAGTCATTTTACCCGATGACCAAATTGGTCATTTATTTAGTCATTTTAGTTGTGATTTTACTTGATGACCAAATTGGTCATTTATTTAGTCATTTATTTGCCAAATATGATCAGTTTTGGTCATGTGACTAAAACTTTTAGTCACGTGACTAAAAGTTTTAGTCACTTAATCATTTATTTGCCAAATTCTACTAGTGTTGTTTCATATAAAATATTTGAAAGTTGGAAGCTAGTGCAATGATATGTTAAGAAGGGTAGGGAAATGATGGATAAATACTATTTTTTAGAGTACTATCATTAGCAACTTTAGTTGAGGCTATCAAATAAAGAATTCAAATGGAAAATAGTTTGTAAGCATTCGGTCTTGGAAAATAGTTTGTAAGCATTATCAATCATCCCCAGATCATGAGCCCCTCTCAAAGTGGCATAGAGATATACTAAACTTAATGACCCTTTTGTCTAGCGTGTGTGCTTTGCAGATCAACTAAAGGTACACATTTTCTCTAACTAGCTTTCTTCTTTAATAATTGCCTTAATTTTGTTCTTAACCTTGAGATTTTTTGAGTTTTTGAATTATCTATACTCCCTATATGGTGAATTATAGTAAACATGTATAATGTGACCTTTGGATGCACTTTCATTTTGCTAGACAATATTGTGATTGCATGCTAATATAAGCTACCAATTTTGATTCCTCCTTGCTCTGCATATTATCTAATAGTATTTGTCTTTCAATTACCTTAGAGTGTGTTGATTCTTATATATAATGACATCCTAGATTGAAACCAATTTTGAAGGAAGACGTATACATTTGGATAAATTGACAAATACCTATATCTATCATTTAAAGAAAGTTTCTTCTAGTCTTTAAAGGCAGCTAGAGTGATTTGATACTTTTACTTGCAATGTTTTAACATTTGATTCATGTAAAAAGGTACATATCAATCATTACACCTTATGGCCCACTACGTTCCTTTAAAATTTTGAAAGTAACATTTGTAGGAGTCATTTATTCACGATTACTACAAATTTCTTTTTTCTCAATCAGGGCGAAGAGATGTTCTATTTTTTTTGTTACTAATCAATATCGAACCTGGTATATGCATTGAAGTTTAATGTACATATGCCATGATATGCTTCTTACCTTTGTGGATCTCATAATAAATAAATTTTGAATTGTTGTATAATCCTTGTGGGCAATATATGTTGATATGGTGTATAGGGGTATTTCCTTAGCCTCATTTGATTTTTTTGGGCATCCATATTGTTGGTTAGGTCAAAATATAACATGGAATATTTCACCTATATGTTCTTTTCAAGCGTACTTGAAACAATCACTGAAACTAGTCCTTTCAACAATTTACTTCCACTATTTTTTCTCACAACATATTTATGCACTTGAAAGTAGATTCAATTTAACCATCAAAACCATAAAACTATTGAGTAACTTTGATAGACTAAATCAATGCTTGGATATAAATTCTCCTAGTGGATGTACAGTTTAATATTTTTCTTTTAGATCATTCCTGTAACTTACAATTCAATTCTACATCCCATAGGTGAAGCAAAGCAAAAAAAAATCAGTCATTTGAGATCCCTCAAATGTTGTTGGAACATCACAACAAAGCCTGAAGGCTTACTAGGCTGCATACTATGCAAGCCAGACAACTTATCAACAAGCTATGAGTTTGCATCTATTTATGTCTTCTTCCTCTGGGTTCTTAAGTTCCAATAGATTACATGATTTTAAAATATATTAGATTACAAATAAGCATATTTCTTGTCATTTCTTATCATTTCTCTTCATTTGAAATTCCATGATATATATGATTTTTTCACATATCGCTATAGCTATAGTGATAAGACATTAGATATCGAGGTAGCGATATATATGATTTTTTCACATATTGCTATAGCTATAGCGACAAGACATCAGAATGGTGTATCGTTATAACCTATAGTGATCATCGGTGAGCGGGATCTTGCAGATTTGGTTGTGGCAATCAGTGATCACCATGACTTACACCGACAATGTCATTGTTGATCGCCACAACTAGATCCGCAAGATCCCACTCACCGATGATCACTGTAGCATATAGCGATCGGGTTCATCGTTGTGCGGAGAAAACTCATTATTGATATGGTGATGAGTGATAAAGAATGGTGTCATCGCTATAACCTATAGCGATCATCAGTGAGCGGGATCTTGCGGATCTAGTTGTGGTGATCAGCGATCGCCATGACTTACACTGACAATGTCATCGCTGATCGCCACAACCAGATCCGCAAGATCCCACTCACCGATGATCGTTGTAGCATATAGCGATCGGGATAAGATTTTATTATATCGAAGGGATAAGATTTTATTACAGCGACCGATGATTTTTTTTTTTAAATTCCATATTTGGTTGAAATTTTGACTAGCCTTAGTTGAAACTCTCACCAAGTTTGGTTTTAAATATTGACCATTATGTGTCGAAATGTAGCATCATGGGTTTGGCATCCTAGTTGGACGGGCCAAATATTTCGACCAACATTTGTCTAAATTTTGACTAATTTTGGTCAAAATTTAGCGTCGTGGTTTTGGCATCCTGGTCGGCCAGGCCAACATTTCGACCAATGATGGTCGAAAGTTTGACAAATAAACCCGCCAATTGCAAATGTCAGTTTCGACCAAGATTGGCATAGAATATTCTATGCTAACAACGATATGTCAAAAGTTTGACTAGAAAAATAGCGACAAGACCATTCGTAGATCATTCAACCAATCTTTGTAGAAAGTTCGACCATTTGTTTGTCGAAAATAGGTGCCAATTGTATTAGTGTTACACAATATTTCATAATTACATAAAAACCGTCGGCTTCCAAACAAAATAATTCTTCTCTCATGCGACCTCTGACCATGTTGTCACATCCACGTCACTATCATAATATCTTCATCAATTGTACAATTCTGCATGCCTAGATTCTATCCTGATTAGGAGATATCATCCAATTACCACAAGCCACTTCTCAGTAACACTGCCTGAATATTGGTTCCACTTAATTACACATAACTGTCATGAATAATTAAATTTCCATATGCGCTCTTGACCACGATCTCAGGACACAATATAGAGTAAGTCTTCAACTCCACATAGCTTGATCTTCAATACTCCACGTGCACTAATTCAAACACTATCTGCTTCTCTGCTAATCTCCAGTAGATCACTGCGTTGACATCAATGACAACCATAGTCATGAATGCAACATACAATTGCTACAGAATGGCTTTGAATACTCCCCCATAGGATATATTCAGCATTCATTCCTAACAGTTATTGGGTGTGCAAGCTATTATTTTTTGGCTTTTTTGTTGTGTAGGAAATGGCTATCAAAAAGTGGGTTTTTGGGGGGTATCTATGGAAAAGACTATAATGATTATCGGACCCGTGTTGGTAATAGGGTCCTTTCCCCTACATCTAAGTTAAAATAATATAAAATAGTTCACACAATTATCAGTCAAAGAAAAGAATGTAACAAAATTTAGAAATACGTTTATACTAGAATGAATCTCTCACTATATATATTTACTCTTAAGTCCAAGTGTGACTCTTAATTGAATATTAATTAGAATTATAGGGTAAAATTTAGCATCTAGCATTTTCTAGAAATACAAAATTTATAACTTGGATTGCTAAGCTCAGCAATTAACAGTGAAGTGTCCCCCTTGGTAAGATATGGCTTTTAGTTTGTTGTTTAGACATTGCCATAAAAAGTGGGGTCGAACGGAAGCTGAACCATTTTTGTAATGTATTCATTAAGAATATTACAAAATTAAGTGAGCACTCTGAAAAATATTAGTAATGCAACTAATTGTGCACTATGTTGAGTTAGTTGTGTAATGTATTCATTAAGAATATTACAAAACTAAGTTAGCACTGTGAAAAATGAGACTACGAAGCAAGCATGCATTAAAAACTACTTATAATTTAAAGTCATGTAACTACAGTGAGCAATACATTTATTCATTGAATACATTACAAAACTAAGGCTGCACTATGCTGACTTAGTTTTGCAATAGATTTGAACCTACAGTAAGCACTAATAGCAGTGATTTTGTAATAAAAACATACAGTAAGCATTAATAGCAGTAATTTTGTAATAAAAACATACAGTAAGCATACAAAAACAAGGAATAAATGAAAAATAATTGAGATAGTCTACTAACCTGAACAAGAGCAAGAATATGAAGACTACAGAAAATAAACAAAGACTATAATAGTTATCGGACCCCTTGTCGATAATAGGATCTTTTCTCCTACATCTAAATAAAAATTATATAAAATTGTTCACACAATTATCAGTCAAAAAAAGAAAGTAACAAAGTTTAGAAATACGTTTATTCACGAAATTATCGGTCAAAGAAAAAAAAAAGTAACAAATTTTAGAAATACGTTTATCCTAGAATGAATCTCTCATTATATATATATTTACTCAAGGCTAAGGGTGGCTCTCTATTGAATATTGATTAGAATTATAGGGTAAAATTTAGCGTCTAGCGTTTTCTAGAAATACAAAATTTCTAATTTGGATTGCAAGCTCAGCAATGAGAAGTGAAGTGTCCCCCTTGTAAGATATGCGTTTTAGTTTGCTGTTTAGACGTTGCCATAAAAAGTGGGGTCCGGCGGAAGCATCCATTTTTACCAAATCTTTAACATGAATAGCAGTCAGGAAAATCTTTCGACCATTTGAAACGGGTCCCGTTTACCAGTCGACAACGTGTTTCGTGATCTATTTAATATCTCATTAAATACTTTCCACAATCACAGCTTTCGGTCCCAGATACATTTCTAGAGAGAGAAATGATCGCCGAAAGAAAATGGATCTGTTCCTGAACAATCATTTCACATTCAACTGTAATAAACGTTTCATTCTGGCGCTTGCTCTGCTTATTTTCCAGCGCGGTTGCAATTTGTCAGTTACCGCTGCAGACACCCTGTCTTTGGGGGCTTCTCTGACGGGAAAGCAGACCATCATTTCAAAGAATGGCACTTTTGAATTGGGATTTTTTAATCCCAATGGAACTAATAACTGGTATGTTGGCATCTGGTATGCTCAGATCCCTGACAAGACCATCATTTGGGTCGCTAACAGAGAAACTCCCATCAGAAACATGCCCGGCGTTTTGAATCTCTCTGCATCTGGTTATCTCACTCTCTCTGATTTGCAAGGAAAAGTCATTTGGTCGAGCGGTGATACTCAGCAAGCGAAGGCATCCATGGCTTCCATACTGGATACTGGCAATTTTGTTCTTTTAGGAGCCCAAAACAGTTCTCAGACCGTGTGGGAGAGCTTTGAAAACCCCACAGATCATTTTATGCCTACCATGAAGCTTTTGAAGGGCATGAAGCTATACTCTTGGAAGAGTTCGGTGGATCCAGCGCCTGGGCCTTTCTCTCTCCAATTGAACCCACTTCCAGGAAAGACGGACTTTATGCTGCAGTATCAAAATGGTGTTTCATATTACACCTCGGGAGAATGGACTGGTAGATATTTCGCCACCATGCCACAGGCCGTATCTGATACCTCATTTCAGCAGAATTTCGTCGAGATTTCTCCGACAAGTATGTACTATTCATATGATCTTACGCCCAAAGTTCGCTCGACGACGATGGCGAGGGAAATTCTTAGCTGGAACGGTCAGCTATCATTCTACTTCTGGGTTAATACATGGAACCTGGTTTATAATTCCCCTGTTTCAAGTTGTGAAGTGTATGGTGTATGCGGGGCTTATGGAGTCTGCTTCAACCAAGCCAACATTCAGTCATGTAGCTGTCCGCAAGGCTTCAACCCAGGAAACTCTACTGCCTGGAGTTCTCAGCAATGGTGGTCAAGCGGTTGTGCTCGGAATACTCCATTAAACTGCTCCACAGATGGTTTCCTCCAACTCACTAATATTTCCTTGTCAGGGGCTTTTCACAATACACAAGAGTCGACTGTTCTAGGATGTAAAACTGCTTGTCTAAACAATTGTTCCTGCACGGCCTTCGCTTTCACCGACTCAATTTCTACTGTTTGTAAGCTGTGGTTTGGCAATCTGTTAGGCATGCAGGCTAATTCATCTGACGGCCAGTCTTCATTCCTTCGATTGGCTGCTTCTGATGTGCCACAGTTGTCACCTGACGGAGGCAGCAGCAGCAGCAGAGTAATTGCCCTCTCTGTTTCAATTCCTCTGGGGCTTGCTGTTTTGAGTACTCTGTTCATTGTTGCATGGGTTTTATGGCGTCGAAGGCTGCTTGAGAAAGGCAAGTATAACGACACACAAACATCGCTCAGCACATTCACCTACAGAGAGATGAAAACTGCGACCAACAATTTTAGCCATAAATTAGGAAAGGGAGCATTTGGGTCTGTCTATAAAGGAACTCTTCCAGACAATACACTTGTGGCAGTCAAAAAATTAGAGGGTTTGGGACACGCAGAGAAGCAATTCCGTGCGGAGATCAGCACCATTGGGAACATACATCATGTGAATTTGGTCAGGCTCCGGGGATTCTGTGCAGAGGGATCTCAAAGAATGCTTGTTTATGAGTACATGCAGAATGGGTCTCTCAATTCTTTCTTGTCCCACAAGGCCAAAGAAGCGGGGAGGGTGTTGGACTGGAATACCAGATTTGGGATCGCTTTGGGTACTGCAAAAGGGTTACTCTATCTCCATGAAGAATGCAGAGATCGCATCATCCATTGTGATATCAAGCCCGAAAATATACTTTTGGATGCGGATTTCTCTCCAAAAGTGGCTGATTTTGGACTGGCAAAGCTTGTTGGCAGAGATTTCAGTAGAGTTCTGACTACAACAAGAGGGACGAGAGGGTATTTGGCTCCGGAATGGCTCTCTGGCGTGCCTATTACAGTGAAAGCGGATGTATTCAGCTTCGGCATGACACTGCTGGAAATAATCTCAGGCCGACGAAATAGCGACTTGAGCGTGCCGGAATCTCAGCACTACTTTCCAACATGGGCAGCGGCTCAGATTGAGAAGGGAAACACAGTCGGAATCGTGGATGAAAGGATTGCTGACAAAGCAGATGTTGAGGAGGTGAGAAGAGCAGGTGTGGTGAGCATGCTTTGCATTCAAAATGATGAGACTGAGAGGCCGAGCATGGCCCAAGTTGTGAGGATATTGGAAGGCAAATCAGAAGGTGATGTGGAACAATATGACAGGTCCCTGCAAGTGCTGGTTAGTAATCATCCTGTAAAAGCAACTAAAATTGAAAACTGAAGGTGGTTAATGCCTTACTGAGGCCACAATATAATGCCCAATGTAATCACTTGTTAAACAGTCTGTAATCTTCTGAAACTGATCTACCACTTGTATTTTGTCCATGCTTGCAGTTGTTTTCTCATTAAGTCTTTTGTCTTATGTCTGTGTGAGATGATTCAATCGATGAGTAAATACTCTCTGAACTATTTCTGTGTCCTGTCCCAGCTGCTCCGATGTTCTGCACGTGTAGATTCAAGTACACAGAAATATCTTTTAGTTTAGGAGGACATAATGATAAAATGAACATATAATATTTTATCAAATTATATATGTTAGATAGTACCATTCAATTATCTTTATAGATTGGATTTTGGTTTGTTTTTATATTTGGTTGTAGTTTTAACTTATTGTAATTGTGTTACATCTTTCCTTTTGCTTATATATTTGTTGACATAATTATCAAATTAAAGATAGCAAATTTCCACAATTCATGAACTGTTGTTGTTGTGCTTCTAGATAAGATTGTGTGAAATTTTTTGACATCAACGTTCCGAATCATACTCCATGATCCACCATTAAGAATGCAAAAAGATGATCTAAAATGATGTCAAAAAATTTCACACAATCTTGCCTAGAAGCACAACAACTACAAAATTATCACATTTTATTGATGTGTCACTTTGTCACCTTGTCACATTCATTTTGTTGTACTTTCTTGCGAGCTTTGTAATGTAACTTGTTGTAACTTTGTTGTGATTATTACAACAAAGTGAATGTGACATGGTGAGGAAAAGATGTATCGACAAAGAATGATGATTACAACAAAGTGAATGTGACATGGTGACAAAACAATGCATCAACAAAGTTCAATAATTACAACAAAGTGAATGTCACATGGTGACAAAGTGATGCATCGACAAAGTGTAATTATAACACTATGTTCTTATGCACTTAGTCACATCCAATCACCTTTACAAATTGGATTTTGGTTTGTTTCCATATTTGTTTTGTTGTATTATTTTCACTTGTTACAATTGTGCTAGATCTTTGCCTTTTTCTCATACATTCATTGACATAATTATCATACTTTGTCGATGCATGTATCACCATGTCACATTTACTTTGTTGTGAGCTTTGTATCGTAACTTTTTGTATTGGTCGATTTTCTCCCACCTTGTCAACAAATGTACAAATAAAAGGAAAGATGTAAAACAAACGCAACAAGTCAAAAGGATACAATAAATCAAATATGAAAACAAATCAAAATCTAATTTTGTATATGTATATATGTATGTATTTACATATGTAAATATATGAATATATGTACACACAAGTAGCTACATACACATATATTTCTTGTGGGATTTGCATCATAAATTGTTGTATTTGTCGATTTTCTGCCTTCTTGTCAACAAATGTATGAGCGAAAGGAAAATATTAAACAATTGCAATAAATATTAACTACCTTTCATAAAATAAGATTAATAATTTTTACTTTTCCACCACAAACGTCTTTGTAAGTTATGCGAAATTTTGGAAAGCGTCGGAAATAGATTTTAATAATTTAAAATTGAAAGCCAAGTATGATGTAAGCATTGCACCATAAGAACACTATCTTTTAATTAAGGCAATTTGACTAAGTTTAATTGTTCACATGCTTACACGTGGCCTTTCGATCTTCTTCCAATGTTCATTGATTGCATACTTTCGGGCTTCCAAAGTATTTTTTTAATTTTGCACAAAAGTTTTTAATATTTTCATCATGTCAAAACCCCTTTTCCATGCTCTTATAATTTGCATATATTGGGAATAGGATTCCTTGGAATCCATATTTGTGAGTTAATTTTATGTTTTAAAACATTTCATGTCAACATGTTTGCTTGTATTTTGAGGTTTGGTTTTGAAATGTATTCAACATTTTCATGCAAAATAAATAAAAATAATAATAGTTAAATGTATAAAAAAATTAATTTGTAAAATGTAAATTTTCATTAAGTCACAAATTTAAATTTAGATTTTAATGTATACTTTTAAAATCATACACATATATAATTTTCTATTTTACAATTAAAGTATATATATTTATTTTGAAATTTTGTATTAATATTCAGATTTTTTTAAAAATAATTATTTTTATAGAAACTATATATTATAAATTTGAAATTGAATCATAATCAAAATTAAAAATTATTAAAAAATAAAAAATAATTAACCATGACAAAATTCAAGTAGTGAAATCAAGTATTTGTAAGTGTAAGGCAATATGAGAGAAAATTGATCAATATAACAAACTATGATGCAAAGCTCACAAAAGTGCTACAAATTGACAAAGTGTGATAATTATGTCAACAAATGTATGATTACAAAGAAATATGTAATGCAATTGCAACAAGTCAAAAGAATACAATAAATCAAATATGAAAACATATCAAATTCTAATTTGTAAACATAATTTGATGTTATTAGGTGCATACTATATATTAATTTAATCTAAGTATATTATTATTATAATTACATATATTAATTAATTCTAGTTTAATGATTAAAAAAATATTGTACATAGATCTCTAATTCTAATATAACACATCCTATCTTTGCAAAAGTTATTATTTTAATAATGCTTTTTAACCAAGCAAGATGTTAAGAGTTTATTGGAATGAATTAGAACTGATGCTTCTCTTGTTAAAGAAAGACTTTTATATGAGAATTGAAATTGAAATTGATCTAGACATACAAAAAAAAAATATAAAGGAAAATTTTATTATTGTTGCGTATTCTATGTTTTTTTTATAGATCTTCTACCTCACTAGTATACTTATATTTTAAAAACATTATGTAAAAGATGCAAAAAGATATTCATTATCCTGCTTCAAATTATTATGTTATTATATTATAATTAATATTAAATTATGATATTGTAATTAATATAAAATTATTCTTTTTAGATAGGAATCGGGTATAACACCCCTTATAAACTGTAGTGCGTCAAGTAGACTTTTTAATGTGACTAGTGATACTAGTGCAAAAAGTCCTCTAGGACCACATGAATTGGGGGAGATTGGACCTTGTGGTCTCATGCTTCACAGTAGAAATCTCTCACCAATCAAGCTAGGCTCCCAAACCTAATTAACATTAAATTTATTAATATATGATTATATCATTATTTTTAATATAGTCTTGTGATTATATTTTTAGTACAAGCAAAATACTATTGCATTCACTAAAACTCATTTTGCACCTATCAAAATTGATTATTATTTTTATTTTCAAAATAAACTTAATTTTTATAATACTAAGATTTATATTTTTAACTTAATATATTGTTGAAGTTATTTATCTACTCTATGATTGATTTATAAATCTTAGTATTATAGAAACAACTTTATAAGAATCATAGATTTTTAGGTGTTTTTTGATTTATTTATATTTACAAAATAAATTTGTACTTTAAGTACACACATATAAAATAAATTTTCAATATACATGTATAAATTTTAATAGTTTTTATTTCTCAAAACATGTAATAAAATCAATTAGCTATTTTATAAGGATTTGATTTTAATATTTTTGTAAATCATAGGTTTTTAATCATTTTAATATATACAAAATAATGTAATAACTTTTAATTAGCCGATAGGCTTTACCTATGAGGTTTCTCGCGTACGACATTTTGAAAACCTGCCTTATGCTTGGAAAACCACATATTCAGTGGTATTAAACTACAAGAGTGGAAAGTGGGATTTTGTAAACCATGTTGTCGGTTGGGAAAATTGTCGGATTCCGTCATTGTCGGATGCCTGAGAAATCCAATTTCATTGTTGTTTTTGTGGTAAGAAATTCTCAAAAATAATTTCATCCCTGTTATTGTGCAGGTGAGAAATTTATTTACAATGGTACGATACTGATAGGAGATCGCTTCCGCATATGGTGTTCCCTTCTACATGCAAATAGATAGTACTCTGCTAATGTTATGGTCTTCTCGTATTAATCACCTCTCTCAAATAGCTTTTACGTACACCACTCCCTTCAGTTTTGTGTGATGTGGTTTGCGTAATTTTATCTGTGGATGGAATTATTGCCTGAGAAACACTTGTTTTCAGCCTGTCTGTTTGTTGGATGTGGAGTTTTTATGGCAATGGGGCATTTGGAGAGTTGATTCTTTCACATTCAAAATTATCAAAACTTGTAGTGGAGATGATTGATTGCCTTGAATTTTGACCTATGTTTTGGATTTGTAAAATCTGAAGGGAATGGTAGAAAAGCATGGAAGGTTTACCATGCCCCTTTTGTGTGTAATTATAATCCTGCAGTGTTGGGTTTCGATGGCTTTGCCTTTGCAAGTGCACTTGCAGGCAGGCCACACTATATATCAAAATCACTCTATACTGTAGGGTATAGCTGAATTTCCCCTTGAACATCTTTTTTTTTTTAGATCAATATTTGGTGCACTTGAGAGTCCCCTCCAACAAAATACAATATTAATCTCAAGTGTTTTTTTACAGATCTAGGATTGGGCATCATTGTATTCTTTTAATTTGTTAGATCTTTTTGTCTTTGTAGTTGCTTTTTTCCATTTTCAAAATCAATGATTTTTCCTATTTTTTTTGTATTTAAGTTGCTTCAAGTTCTGCAATGCCTCACGCACTAGCTCCTGCACCAATTATAAGAAAAAAAATGTGCAGTATATTTAATAAATGGACATGATAGAATTGAGGTTGCTACATAAAAAAAACTTTGTGAATAGAGTGAGGCTTTTTTAGCCAGCATGGAAGCCGAGTCTGCTAAAACAAAGGAAGTTTTTGGTGGGCAGTTAAATCTGGAGGAGGGCCAAACTAGCGAAGGGCAGATAAACAAGGCTCTTCTGCATATTTTTATTGCTGTGTCCAAGGGGAGGAGCCAAAGTTGCCTGAATTTACTCGTTGAGCCAACATTTTTCTCGTGGCTATACAAAAGGTGTAGGCCTGGGTTTTGAGATAATTAGTACATTTGTGCTGGTTTACATTTGTAATTTTCAAGTGTTGCAGTGCCTCATGCACTGACTCCTGCACCAATTATAACTAAAAAAGTAGGTTTCACAACCAGTTCTTTTTTTCTTTTGGATTTATTTTACGGTTTGATGGTTTGATGGATTTTCTTTAAAGGTTAATGATCTTGAGAAAGAACGTGTTTGTGTGAAATAAGATACACAAATGTGATTGAAAAGATTTATAACCAAGGCATGGGTGCATATTGCTTAGTCATCCTTTATGAATGTCATTGAAATGGACAGACTTGTTCTTGCTTTTGTTTTGGCTTAAAGAAAAATCTTTAGAACTAGGAAATTTTATTTAAAGGTTAATGACCTTGAGAAAGAATGTGTTCAAGTATAAAATATGATAGAAAAACATGCTCTTACTTAAAAATTTATCCTTGTCCTTCAATATATTACACGAGTATATCTTCCTATCTACTTAACCATTACACCTTATTAGAGTGCAATTGCTACTTATTAATGACAATTTCAAACGGGTCCTGTTTACCAGTCGACAACGTGTTTCGTGGTCTATTTAATCTCATTAAATACTTTCAACAATCACAGCTTTCGCTTCCAGATACATTTCTAGAGAGAGAAATGATCGCCGAAAGAAAATGGACCTGTTCCTCAACAATCATTTCGCATTCAACTGTTTGAATCGTTTCATTGTGGCGCTTGCTCTGCTTATTCTCCAGCGCAGCTGCAATTTATCAGTTACCGCTGCAGACACCCTCTCTTTGGGGGCTTCTCTGACGGGAAAGCAGACCATCATTTCAAAGAATGGCACTTTTGAATTGGGATTTTTTAATCCCAATGGAACCAATAATTCGTATGTTGGGATCTGGTATGCTCAGATCCCTAACAAGACCATCATTTGGGTCGCTAACAGAGAAACTCCCATCAGAAACATGCCCGGCGTTTTGAATCTATCTGCAGCTGGTTATCTCACTCTCTCTGATTTGCAAGGAGAACTCATTTGGTCGAGCAATGATACTCAGCAAGCGAAGGCATCCATGGCTTCCATACTGGATAATGGCAATTTTGTTCTTTTGGAAGCCCAAAACAGTTCTCAGACCGTGTGGGAGAGCTTTGAAAACCCTACAGATCATTTTATGCCTACCATGAAGCTTCGGAAGGGCATGAAGCTATACTCTTGGTAGAGTTCGATGGATCCAGCGCCTGGGCCTTTCTCTCTCCAATTGAACCCACTTCCAGGAAAGACGGACTTCATGCTGCAGTATCAAAATGGTGTTTCATATTACTCCTCGGGAGAATGGACTGGTAGATATTTTGCCACCATGCCACAGGCCGTATCTGATACCTCATTTCAGCAGAATTTCGTCGAGATTTCTCCGACAAATATGTACTATTCATATGATCTTACGCCCAAAGTTCGCTCGACGACGATGGCGAGGGAAATTCTTAGGTGGAACAGTCAGCTATCATTCTACTTCTGGGTAAATACATGGAACCTGGTTTATAATTCCCCTGTTTCAAGTTGTGAAGTGTATGGCATATGCGGGGCTTATGGAATTTGCTTCAACCAAGCCAACATTCAGTTATGCAGCTGTGTGGAAGGATTCAACCCAAGAAACTCTACTACCTGGAGTTCTCAGCAATGGTGGTCAAGCGGTTGTGTTCGGCGTACTCCATTAAACTGCTCCACAGATGGTTTCCTCCAACTCACTAATATTTCCCTGTCAGCGGACGGAGCAGCTTTTCAAAATACACAACAGTCGACTTTACTAGGATGTAAAACTGCCTGTCTGAACAATTGTTCCTGCACGGCTTTTGCTTTCACCGACTTAATTTCTACTGTTTGTAAGTTGTGGTTTGCCGATCTGTCGGGCATGCAGGCTAATTCATCTGACGGCCAGTCTTCATTCCTTCGATTGGCTGCTTCTGATGTGCCACAGTTGTCACCTGACGGAGATAGCAGCAGCAGAGTAATTACCCTCTCTGTTTCAATTCCTCTGGGGCTTGCTGTTTTGAGTACTTTGTTCATTGTTGCATGGTTTTTATGGCGTCGAAGGCTGCTTGAGAAAGGCAAGTATAACGACACACCAACATCGCTCAGCGCATTCACCTACAGAGAGATGAAAATTGCGACCAACAATTTCGCCCATAAATTGGGAAAGGGGGCATTTGGCTCTGTCTATAAAGGAACTCTTGCAGATAATACACTTATTGCAGTAAAAAAATTAGAGGGTTCGGGACAAGCAGAGAAGCAATTCCGTGCGGAGATAAGCACCATTAGTAACATACATCATGTGAATTTGGTCAGGCTCCGGGGATTCTGTGCAGAGCGATCTCAAAGAATGCTTGTTTATGAGTACATGCAGAATGGGTCTCTCAATTCCTTCTTGTCTCGTAAGGCCAAAGCAGCAGGGAGGGTGTTGGACTGGAATACCAGATTTGGGATCGCTTTGGGTACTGCAATAGGGTTACTTTATCTCCATGAAGAATGCAGAGATCGCATCATCCATTGTGATATCAAGCCCGAAAATATACTTTTGGATGCGGATTTCTCTCCAAAAGTGGCTGATTTTGGACTGGCAAAGCTTGTTGGCAGAGATTTCAGCAAAGTTCTGACTACAACAAGAGGGACGAGAGGGTATTTGGCTCCGGAATGGCTCTCTGGAGGGCCTATTACAGTGAAAGCAGATGTATTCAGCTTCGGCATGACACTGCTGGAAATAATCTCAGGCCGACGGAATAGCGACTTGAGCTTGCCGGAATCTCAGCACTACTTTCCAACATGGGCAGCGGCTCAGATTGAGAAGGGAAACACAGTCGGAATCGTGGATGAAAGGATTGCTGACAAGGCAGATGTTGAGGAGGTGAGAAGAGCAGGTGTGGTGAGCATGCTTTGCATTCAAAATGATGAGAGTGAGAGGCCGAGCATGGCCCAAGTTGTGAGGATATTGGAAGGCAAATCAGAAGGTGATGTGGAACAATATGACAGGTCCCTGCAAGTGCTGGTTAGTAATCATCCTGTAAAAGCGACTAAAATTGAAAACTGAAGGTGGTTAATGCTTACTGAGGCCCCACTAAATGCCCAATATAATCACTTGTTAAACAGTCTGTAATCTTCTGAAAGTGATCTACCACTTTTATTTTGTCCATGCTTGCAGTTGTTTTCTCATAAAGTCTTTTGTCTTGTGTCTCTCTGATTTAATGGATGAGTAAATGCTCTCTGAACTATGTCTGTCCCAGCTGCTCCGATGTTCTGCACGTGTAGATTCAAGTGCACAGAAATATCTTTTAGTTTAGGAGGACATACTGTATAAAATTAATATATATATACTATTTTATCAAATTATATATGTTAGATAGTCCCATTCAATTATCTTTATAGATTGGATTTTGGTTTGTTTTCATATTTGGTCCTAGTTTTTTAACTTAGTTGTAATTGTGTTACATCTTTTCTTTTGCTTATATATTTGTTGACATAATTATCACATTAAAGATAGCAAATTTCCACAATCTATGAAATGTTGTTGTTGTGCTTCGGGACAAGATTGTGTGAAAAATTTTGACATCAACGTTTCGGATCATACTCCATGATCCATCATTAGGATGAGAGTACAAGAATGCAAAAAGATGATCTGAAACGTTGATGTCAAAATATTTCACACAATCTTGCCTAGAAGCACAACAACTACATAATTATCACATTTTGTTGATGCATCATTTTGTCACCTTGTCACATTCATTTTGTTGTACTTTCTTATGAGCTTTGTAACTTAACTTGTTGTATTGGTCAATTTTTCATCGCCTTGCCATCATATCTCATTTTTTTCATGTCTTATTGCATCGATAAATTGTGATAATTACAACAAAGCCTTGTGACATGGTGACAAATTGATGGATCGACACACTGGGATAATTATAACAAAGTGAATATGACATGGTACAAAATGATGCATCGCCAACGTGTGATAATTACAACAAAGTGAATGTGACATAGTGAGAAAAGGATGCATCGACAAAGAGTGATGATCACAACAAAGTGAATGCGACATGGTGACAAAACAATGCATCAACAAAGTTCGATAATTACAACAAAGTGAATGTCACATGGTGACAAAATGATGCATCGACAAAGTGTTATTATAACACTTTGTTCTTATGCACTTAGTCACATCCAATCACCTTTACAAATTGGATTTTGGTTTGTTGTATTCTTTTCACATGTTGCAATTGTGTTAGATCTTTGTCTTTTTCTCATACATTCGTTGACATAATTATCATACTTTGTCGATGCATGTGTCACCATGTCACATTTACTTTATTGTACTTTCTTGTGAGCTTTGCATCGTAACTTTTTGTATTGGTCAATTTTTTCCCACCTTGTCAAAAAATGTACAAATAAAAGGGAAGATCTAAAACAATTGCAACAAGTCAAAAGGATACAATAAATCAAATATGAAAACAAATCAAAATCTAATTTTGTATATGCATATATATGTATGTATATACATATGTAAACATATGAATATATGTACACATAAGTAGCTACATACCAAAATATATTTCTTGTGGGATTTGCATCATAAATTGTTGTATTTGTCGATTTTCTGCCTCCTTGTCAACAAATGTATGAGCGGAAGGAAAATATTAAACAATTGCAATAAGTCAAAAGAATAGAACAAACAAAATATGAAAACAAGCCAAAATTTAATTTATAAAGATAATTAAATGTGACTAAGTAAATGAAGACAAAAAGAAACCCGATGGAGTTGATACTTAAATATTTAAGAAATATAAAGAATTGATTAGTAATTCTATTTTAATATTTAAAAAACTTGAACAATACATTAGTTTATCTACTTTAATATTTAAAATTTTTTATGAGTATATTAATATTCCTATCTTAATATTTAAAAAACTTGATGAACTAATAGTAGTAATACAACTACGAAATTTCTGAACTTCACTTTCTTCCATATATTTTTGGGTGACTGATTTTTGGGATTGGAATGTGAGAACACGAAATGTGGTCCCCAAAAATTAACTACCTTTCATAAAATAAATATATTTTTACTTTTCCACCACAAACGTCTTTGTAAGTTATGCGAAATTTTGGAAAGCGTCAGAAATAGATTTTAATAATTTAAAATTGAAAGCCAAGTATGATGTAAGTATTGCATCATAAGAGCGCTATTTTTAATTAAGGCAATTTGACTAAGTTTAATAGTTTACATGCTTACACGTGGCCTTTCGATCTTCTTCCAATGTTCATTGATTGCATGCTTTTGGGCTTCCAAAATATTTTTTAATTTTGCACAAAAGTGTTTATTATTTTCGTCATGTCAAAACCCCTTTTTCCCTCTCTTGTAATTTGCATATATTGGGAATGGGATTCCTTGGAATCCATATTTATAAGTTAATTTTATTTTTAAAAACATTTCATGTCAACATGTAGTTTGCTTGTGTTTTGAGGATCAGTCTTGAAATGTATTCAACATTTTCATGCAAAATAAGTACAAATAATATTGCACTTAAATGTATATAAAAATCAATTTGTAAAATATAAATTTTCATTAAATAGTAAATTTAAATATGTATACTTTTAAAATCATATAGATATATAATTTTAATCTTACAAATAAAAAATATATATTTATTTTGAAATTTTGTATTAACATTCAAAAGATGAGCTTTGCATGATTATGCAGATTCAGGAGCGTAAGAGCATTGTTTGGATGGAGGGTCTGCTTGGCTGGACCTTTTCTTTTGATACTCTCGGTGGTTACTCTTTTTGTATTTGATCTACTTATATTTAATGGAAAAAAAATTTGTATTAACATTCATATTTTTAAAAAACATTTAATTATTTTTTATATAGATTATATCTTATAAATTTGGAATTGAATCCTAATTAAAATTATAAATTGGAAGTGTAGGACAATATGAGAGAAAAAAGAGCAAGAAATTGACAAAGTGTGATAATTATGTCAACAAATGTAATGATTAAAAAGAAATATATAATGCAATTCCAACAAGTCAAAAGAATACAACAAATCAAATATGAAAACAAACCAATTTCCAATTTGTAAAGGTAATTTGATGTTACTAGGTGCATACTATATATTAATTTTATCTAATTATATTGTTATTATAATTACATAAATTAATTAATTCTAGTTTAATGATTAAAGAATATTGTACATAGATCTTTAATTCTAATATAACACGTCCTTTCTTTGCAAAAGTTATTATTTTTATAATGTTGTTTAACCAAACAATATTTTACAAATTTTACTGGCACAAACTAAAACTAATGCTTCTCTTGTTAAATCAAGACTTTTAGACGAGCATTGAAATTAAAATTGACATAGACATACAAATAATAAATATAAACGAAATTTTTAAGATTGTAGCTTACTCCATGCTTTTCTTTATAGATCTTCTACCTCACTAGTATACTTATATTTTTAAAACATTATGTAAAAGATGCAAAAAGATATCATATGTGTTATTGGTCAGGTAAACTTTTTAACCTGACTAGTGATGCTAGTGCAAAATGTCCTCTAGTACCACATGAATTAGGGGAGATTGGACCTTGTGGCCTCATGCTTCATAATAGAAAGCTCTCACCAATCAAGCTAGGCCCACAAACCTAATTAGCATTAAATTTATTAAGATATGATTATATCGTTATTTTTAATATAGCCTTGTGATTATATTTTTAGTACTTACAAAATACTATTGCATTCACTAAAGCTCATTTTGCACCAATCAAAATTGGTTATTATTTTTATTTCCAAAATAAACTTGATTTTTATAATATTAAGATTTATATTTTTAAACTTAATATATTGTAGAAGATATTTATCTACTCTATGATTTATTTATAAATTTTGGTATTATAGAAGTAACTTTATAAGAATCTTAGATATTTAAGTGTTTTTGGATTTATTTATATTTACAAAATAAATATCCAATTTAAGTAATTTTATTTATTTTTGATATGTAATATTTTTTCAATATAGATGTATAAATCTTAATATTTTTTATTTCTCAAAACATGCAGTAAAATCAATTAGCTATTTTATAAGGATTTAATTTCTATTATTTAAATTATATGAAATTAGAAAAATTAATAAAAAAATTACACTATTCTATTAAAGCATTACACAACAAATATTTCTTTTAAGAAATAAACTCCAATTATTGTATGTATGCTTTATCGTTGTATATTTTTCAAATCATTCTATTGTTTAATATTTTTGTAAATCACAGTTTTTTAATCATTTTAATATATACAAAGTAATGTAATAATTATTAATTATTAATTTAAATATTTTTTGTTTAGTCATTAAAAAATGTTTATTTGTACTATAATATTTATATTATACAATTTTAGAGTTATTAATAGTTATTTTATTATGATCAATTATAATTATTACTACAAAAATATAATTAAAATAATATAATCTTAAACCAATAATTTCTTATTGCTAAATGGGAGAGTAGGGGCTACGCCGATTAGATTAATAATATATTTTTTTATATGTTCATAAAAATCACTAGCTACCAACCCTAGGTCAAACCCATGATAAAAGAAAAACCATATATTATCCTAACACCTATCAAATTTTCATTGCCACATATCCTAGTTAACGACTAATACATCCCAATTTAGGTATTACATGCAAAATTTCTCCAACGAGAAAATGGAAAAAGATTACTATTCTATATATTATATGACATAACTGGCAATAATAAAAATAATGTATTCTAAAACTAATGAGAACAAAACCCCACATTACTAGGTCAACAACCCATCTGAGCCTCCAATCGAGCCATCACCATACATTTTGTGTTGAAATATGAGGGATCTTAATTGACATTGACCATATTTGGCATGTCCCCACCTAAATTGACAATTCTTCTTTAAGTTCCACTTAAGATTCCTCTTCCTCATCATCGTAGCCCATTAACCATTCCTATAAATACTAGTGAAACTAACCAACACCATCATCTGACACCAAATCCACACTTATTTGATAAACTACACATTTCTCTCCATCAATACATTTCTCTTAGCTAGGAGGGAAGGTTTAGGGGAGAAAATTAAAGGGCATTTTAAGAAAGATGGTTTAGGGGAGAAAATCATGAATTATAGTGCCTCCAAGAAAGATAATTTTAAGAAATACCAACTTTGCAAGATTAGTTCAAAATGAAAGAAAACCCGTACCTAGTAAAGCTAATTTACAAATTTCCTTCCTAACAATTCCACTAATCTTCTTCCCGATCTTTTTTCTACCTTCCTTCTATCATTTCTTTTTTAATTTCAAGAAAATATCTTCCTTTTTATAACTACCTCCTTTTTGTCTTGTTTTCTTTTTCTCCTTATTCAAGATGATTCCTCCTCTCCGTAAGTTTTCCTCTTTTTAAGCAAGAAGGTTTTGCATATAATTACCTTTTTGTTATATAATATTTTTTCCATTAATAATCTAAATAAAAAATTATGTGTATAAAATCTTCCAATAAGCATTGGTATTATTGATTTAAATATTTATTTATGATTATATAACTAAGACATTTATTTATTTATATATAAACCATTTTATTTTTTTAAATGCTCTCAAACTACATATAAAAGTTGATAAATAATTAATAACACCACCAAGGGTTTGAAAAAATTGAATGAACATACAAAGGCTTTACAAGTAATGTCTAAATTAGGTCACTCTGCTTCACCTCTGCCTGTGTGAAATCATTCAAGAAATCTCACTTTATGGAGAGACGGAAGGCCAAGAAGAACAAGGATCATGCTGAAGAATCTAAAGATGTCATAGAGAGGATTGAGAAGGAGTGCATGCTCGAGCTTTCTACTAGACTAAGGAGTAAGGATAAGAGGATTACCCTTGTTGATATTATTGTTAAGAAGCTAAGGAATATTAATGCTGATATCATTCAGAAAAATGAGAGTAGTAAATAGTATGTAATCTATGTTAGGGTGCGAGTCCCCTATTTGTTGGTTCTTTTTGCTGCTAGGTTTCGTCTGTTTAGCTGATGTTTATTGTTTGTTACTTTTACTCCTAATTTGTAAAGACTTGGATTTGTAGTCCATCTAAAACTAATTTTCCTTTAATCAAAAAATACTGATAGGTAAAATACGTGCATCTTTATTTCCAATTCTAAATTAAAAAATTTCACTTTATAAATGAAATTATTTCTTTGTAAATTCAAATCTAATGATAAAAAAAAGACAATACTTAATTAATCAATTTATAAAATCTAATTACGATGATACGTATTTCACTTTCCTAATTACATAGTGGAAAAGAGTTTACCATTTCAAACACACAAGATTGTCGAACACAAGCGCTTGACCACCAATCCTGAGAACTCCAGGCAGTAGCATTTCTTGGCTTGAAGCCTTCTGTACAACAACATGACTGGATGTTTTCTTTCCTGGAACACACTCCATAAGCTCCGCAGAGACCATACACGTTGCATGTTGATTGGGGTTGAGCCAGACGAGGCTTCAGTTGCTATTATTAACCCAAAAGTAAACTAATGATCCCCGTTGGAGTTGAGAGATTCCCTCACCATCATCATGCTTTCTTTGGGTGTAAGTAAACTAACAGATCCCTGTTGGAGTCAGAATTAGAGTCTGAAATAGATTTTACAGACTCAGAGTCTAAAAATCTCCCGCTACCTTAAATAATACCCAGTCGGTAATAAAGTATATTTCAACCTTTCTACTTCTACGACTGCTTTTTTTAACTTGCCCACTTCCAACTCGGTCTCAAAATGTCACGTTGCCTTAAAGAATACCAACTCGATAATAAAGTATATTTTGACCTTTCCACTTCCGCCACTGCTCTTAAATGAAGAGAGGGCAACGAACGAATAAAGAATACACTCCAAAATGGCTAATGGAATTTCCAAATTTATTACTGGTTGTGAGCACATTGCAATTTGACCCACTATTGTAGTTTATAATTTTAGATTGATTAAACTTCATTTTATTTGATAACTTTAGATTGGTTCGACATTTTATATAATATTATTTTTAGATTTATTTATTTTATAAAAAATATATTAGTAGCAATTGTATCTGAGTGTGCAATGGGTATTCAAAGAGGCGTGGAAAGTCAATTAATTTTTTTTTGGTATTTTCTTGCATAATTTTGTGCACTACAAAAGGTCAATTGATAGGCCATTTAACAAATGATTTTGTTTGTGCAACGATACATCTACATAAAGTGACTGAAACATGATTAAAACAAAACCCCTAAATTAAAAAGATATTCAAGATCCATTATCAATAGAGTTGTGTTATGTTTGTAATATGGAGAGAGGAAGAGAGAGAGATAGAGGGGGGAAGAGTGAGAGATAGATAGGGATAGGAAGAGGGAGAGATAAAGAAGGGAATAGAGAGGGGTAATGCAATAGAGATAGAGGATATAGATAGATAAATAAATAGAGAGGGTGATAGAGGGAGAGAATGAGAGAGTGGGAGGTAAGAGGAAGATAGAGATAAGAAGTGATATATAGAGAGATAGAGGTAGAGAGAGATGGAGGGATAATAGGATAGAGACAAAGGGAGGTATACAAGAATAGAAGCTATAGAGATATAAGCAAGAGGATATAGATATACAGGTCTCTAAGAAGAGGTAGACGGATAGAGCGAAGAAGATAGAGGTAGAGTTGAAGATAGAGGGCAAGAGAAAGATGGAGAGAAATAGGTAGAGAGAAGTAGATGGAAAGATACAAATAGAGAAATATTGGAAGACACAGTGATAGAGAGGGAGAGATAGAGATGAAGGGATAGAGAAGTATAGTGGGAGAGGGGGAGATAGAGACATGTAGATCGTGAGATAAAGTGACATAGAGATAGTGATAGAAGGGCATATAGAGAGAAGGAGAGAGGGAGAAAAAACAAAGAGATAAATAAAGAGACAAATAGATAAAGAGAAGTAGAGATAGGAAAATATAGATGGTGAGAGGTATAGATAAAGAAAGATAGACAAAAATAGAGGGAGATAGAGAGAGAGAGAGGATACATATGTACACATGCACACATATAGAGAATGGGAGAGATGGAGAGAAATAGAGAAATAGACAAGTAATAGAGAGATGGGATATATATACACACACACCCACAAACACAGAGATAGAGAAAGATAAATTGGGAAAGATAAAGGGTGTCAAAGGAAAAAAATATGTAGAGACAAAGAGATGGAAGGAAAGGAGAATGAGAGGGAAAAAAAGATATAGAAAGAGGGAGATGATAAGAGATGGGGAGATATAGATATAGAAAGATAAAGATATTTTATATCATAAATAAAGAAGTAGAGAGATGGACACACACACACACGGAGAGAGAGAGAGAGAGAGAGAGAGAGAGAGAGAGAGAGAGAGAGAGAGAGAGAGAGAGAGATTGTATGTGTGTATGTGTGAGAAAAGGATACAGAGATAGAGATAGAGAGGGAAGAGATAGATATAAATATATAGGGAGGGGGAGGGAGGGAGAGAAATATGGGATAGAGAAGTAAAGAGGGAGAGATGGGGAGAGAGAGAGAGAGATAGGGAAGTGGAGATAAGGACCAAAAAAGGGAGAGATAGAGAGATATATAGAGGGAAAGATAAAACTCGAAGAGAGAGAGAGAGAGAGAGAGAGAGAGATGGTGATGGATATGGAGATAGACATTGAGATGGACTCAAATAATAAATATAAAAATGCATATTGATGATTTCATCTTCAACAATTAAATTATATTAGTGAGAGAGCTAAGTGATATTGATTAATATGTTAAATGAGATTCTTGAGTTTTTGTACATGAAGGGAGCTTCATATACTTATAGGGAAGCTTCTAATCTATTTATTGACAAAGCTAAAAAAATTTCCATATAAGATGAAAAATAAAAAAATCTTAGGATTAAGACAATCAAATCAAGCCAATATTTCACTTCTTGAGAAGGATTCTTCACACCTTGAGATCTC
Organism: Chamaecyparis obtusa; assembly: GCA_027943335.1. Lineage (NCBI taxonomy): Eukaryota > Viridiplantae > Streptophyta > Pinopsida > Cupressales > Cupressaceae > Chamaecyparis > Chamaecyparis obtusa. The sequence goes on along the minus strand of BSBK01001597.1, from coordinate 283,090 downwards.
TAATACCGTGTTAGAGTTTTAGGTGACTCTACAATACCCACAAAATCAAATGAAAGACCAAGATAACTTCCATAATGGAATGACAAGACAATTGCATTAATATGCAAGAATGATATTATTGATAATGGACATAGTGAAAATGTACATAATAGGTCTACTTATATAGGCAAGAGGATAAGAGATAATGATAAGGAGTAGACAAGTTATCACCCATACAAGGTGGAATCACATGTCCACCAAAGGTGGATCATCCTCCATTACACAATGAAGTATGTGCCATATGACGAGGATGATAATGTGATATATGCACTAAAGGAGGATCTCACATATAAAGTAGAATGTGATAAAAACTATCACCACCTAAAGTGGAATTTATCTTACACCATGTTTTAATATAGGTGCAAACTCCTAGGTGTATCATATGCAAACTGCTATACAATTTCATTATCCGAAGTAAGCTCAAGTAAAGTGTAATAGGAATATTTAATTACACCAACACTTTCTAAGAAAAGAAACCAATATTTTTTATGTTTTGGGTCAAGTTACTTACCAATGGAAACCTTATTCAGAGAATTTTGAGTACCAAGATTTAAAACTCCTTGAATTCTTGCATATTTGTTGGAGCAAACTTGGTAAATTCTAAATCATTATTAGCAAATGCCCTTTCTAAAGAAACTAATTATTTTGAGATCTTATTTGTTTTAAGTTGAATGAACCAATTTATAAATAATATTTCTTTCCCATCGACAACTATATTAAACTTATAAAATCATTTTTTTGACCTTCATATTCATGCGCTATAAAAATTTGACCAAATCCTTATCATCATCATCAAAGATTTTCCAATTACATGTATTGTTTTGGATTGAGGGCCTTACCTAGATCTCCACCTTTTATATGTCTACTAAAGTGGTCCATCATTAGGTCTAATAACAACATTAGCTAGAAAGTTTTCCATCACATTTCTTGACCTTTCAATCCAATTAATTAAATTACATCGAACAACTCAATGGTATCCTATATTACCAATTTGTATTATTTTAATCTCTTATTTTAGCATGTAAAATTTCTATCTCCCACTCTATATATTTATCTCTTCATCTCCTTCCCTCCATCTCTCTCTCTCTCTCTCTCTCTCTCTCTCTCTCTCTCTCTCTCTATATATATATATATATATATATATATATATATATATATATATATATATATATATATATATATATATATATATTGTAAACATAAAATGAGCCTAAATTGGTAATGGAGCCTAATTATCTTTGCAATACAAAGGTTTTATTTGATTTGAATGTTTTAATCCATGTAAGTGCATGCATAGTTCAGTTAAAGCTACCATTTCTCTATTGAGACCTTTGTTACCACAAACATCATTTGTTAAATGACCTACTAATTTACCTCATAAACCACACAAATGTACATGAAAAAGAATAGGCCTTTTTTTGTAAATTAATAATCCATGAACCTATTTAGCGTACCCATTTAACACCTATAAGGCTAGTTAATTAAATAATAAGAAGAATAACAATGAGAGAAAAAAAAAACAATCTTCCATAGGACATCATACACATTATATAATTATAGTAAAAAAATGATGTTACATGATTTCATTTATTTCTTATCTTCATCATGAAAATCATAACTAATGTTACAAGAAACTCATTGCATCTAATTCTTGCAAACTTAAGATGTGTAATATGGTAGTTGATTTAAAAAGTTGCTAGAATTTAATTAATTTGTCATACTACTAGTATAATGCAATTCTATTAAATCACTTGGCATATTAGAGATAAAAATTTATCGGACTACATTAAAAAATTTTTGTTACAAATGATGTTTAAAAGCTAAAATAAAATAATTTAATCAAGTAGAAGTTAAAACTATGTTGCAACTATAACCAAAAAGAGGAAATGCTAGAAATGAGAATTAAAACCCTAAATATGATGTAATTACATAATTACTTTTGAAATAAGTGGATTACATACATACATACATACATACATACATACATACACATGTGTGTGTGTGAAAATATTTTTACGGATATGAATGCCAAGTTAGAAATCAATTGTTTCTCTTTCCTTGATCTTTACTTTCTAAAAATTTATCCACCAATTTTATGTCCATGCAATTGAGGCACTTAGATATCTTTCTCAATATTCCCAAACTAATAAGCTTATTTGAGGCATCTCTCTTCCTAGTAACACTAAGGAACAAGCAACTCACACTTTGTTAATGATAACATGATTTTTTCCCCAAAGTTATGTCAAATAGAGGAATAGTAATGTAGATATATCAAAATAGTCATATGCTATCTTAGGCTATCATTAGCTATGCATAATATATATATATATATATATATATATATATATATATATATATATATATATATATATATATATATATATATATATATATATATATATATATATATATATATATATATATATATATATATATATATATATATATATATATATATATATATATATATAAGATTTTACCTAACCTCCTACCAAGCATCCTAAAGGAATGGACAAGGTGAAGTATGAAACAATTACCATAGCTTAACATTTCATTTGGTATTGACATCTCTATTTAGAAAATGTGGAGTTCATACTAAGCAAAGTGAAAAGAAAATTGTTTTCTTGGATAGAATCAATTCCTACTCATGGTGGGATATATCCAAGTTGAAAAAAATATTCTTGGTAAGCCATGCATACATTTCCACTTGTTAGCGGCCCCATTTAGCCTACTATAATTAGCTAACATAATTTAAATTATAAGACTCTTAGGGGTCAAATGGGGAAACCAAAAAGAAGTGGCCACTACCTCTTGGATGCATTAGATTCTCTCACAAAAATAAAAGGAGTATAGGTACTATCAATCTATATACTCAAGGAATTTGCTTGATAGCTAAATGGATTATGAGGGTCCTTTAAGTGAATGGACACTAGAAAGATTTGGTTTATTTTCACAAACAATCTTCTATTAAGGGAAATCCATGGGACTTAGTGCATTATAATGATAATGCTATTTAGGCTCCATTCTTCAAGCCCAAATGTTTAGCCCCCTTCAATATTATTTGGAAGGACTGGTAGTTAATATCATTCAATCTATCTTGTTTGATTAGTGTAAAGACTGGACTTTCAACACAAGGCCACATCAGCAAATTTCATATAAAGACAAGAAGTCGGTCAACCAGTCAAAGGTCGAATGCATAAGTCGACTAGATACAAATATATTGTTGATAATAAATGAATAAAAGTACTATTACAACCATTACTATTGAAAAGATAAATCATACCTTTGTCCAAACAATAACACAGAAAGTCGACCATCTGTCGAATCACATCAGTAAATGATAAGAATTAGATCCAAAATATGTACTTCCATATTAACGACATAAGCAAATAACAAAATTTACCAAATACCACAATGTCGATTACGAAATGGAAAGTCCTTCTTGTAAGAAACTTCAAAAACCTATTACAAAAGTCAGCAAGGGCGAGAATATTGTGGGAGTGCATTTCCACCCTACCACAAAGCATTAACGCTTCCCCGAAATCTTTCCTGACATGAAAGATACCCAGCCCAGCTAAAAGTAATCTAATAAAGTAAAACTAAGGAATAATGAAATATGTGCTACTTGATACATCCACAATCAAGTTCCAATATAACATGTCATGGTCTTCCAAAAAACTAACCTTGTAAATCTTATTCCATTTCATACATATGGAAAAGATTCTATAAAGATTCTCATTTAGTGCATAGTACATCATGTTTCATGGTTGCATTCAACATACATAAAGGAACATAACAACATCCTTTTCCTAACTATCAAAAATATGTCAAGCTCATACATTTCCGCCATTAGCTCTTTTATGTTCAAATGATAATTATAACTTGAAGTCATCATAGTACATGGAGAAAACCATATGCATCATTCTGATATATATTAAAACTAGAAACATCAATTCTTTCTTGAGCAACATGTTGAAAAACTCTTTTATTTTGTATCCAACCAATATAGAAGAACATATACGTAGTTCCAACTTAAACACGAGGCTAACGTACATTCCATCCTCTTGGTTCTCAATATGTAATATAATTGAATAAAAAAGAAATATAAGTTTCTCTTATAGGATCTTTTATTTCTTTAAGCACGGAGAATCACAAATAAACATTCTTGCATACTTTAGCACATGCAAACACCATTCCCTTATTATTTCATTTGGTATTCCAAGTAATCATAATCTTCAATAGTATGTACTTTGTACTGAATTAAATATTGCCTTATATTCATAGAATCAGTTAGTCATACTTAGTATTTATCTACACATAAGCACTCAATGCAAAGATAATGAAAATAAGCATACACATAGGCATAGTCCTTCCTTGATATATTAACCATAGTCAAACTTGTAAAAGATAAGTTTCAAAAAGCATAACTAACTTGGCCTAAAATCATAGACCTATTCATTTCTTATTTCACTTTTCAATAATGGATCAATCACAAAGCAACATAAAATCCATGTTTAACCTCTCCTAACAGGATTCTTATTGAAATAGTCATAAATACTCAACCTCAGAAAAAAATACAATAAAGTAAAATCACATTTCATATTTTATATAATCATTCAATTTCTAAAGGAAATTCATCAAGTTTTCTGTCATAGCAAAAACACCAAGTTTGTTCCTAAGTTTTATCTTTATCCATAAGTTAAATTTGAAAGTTGTCAAAGACTTTTGTTTCTATTTACTATCTTCTCTTTTCAGATAATATCCAATTTTTTAAATGTTATTATTGATTACATATTCTCATAATAAAATAATAACCATCTTCATATTTCTAATCATTCAACAATTCACTGAATTCATCTACTTTGATATGTTGAAATATGGTTTAAAATCGAGTGTAAGTTTGTAATGAAAATATTTATGTTTAAATCTGGTTTTTACTTTTAAAATCATTCTAAGCTCAGAAAAGAAAAGATTTTTACTAAACTTTTCAATCATTTCTTGAACTTAGTTCATCTGTTTTCCTTCCAATAAATTTGCAAAAGAATTTCATCAATAAGAATAATTCAGAATTTTAAGACTACTCATATTTTCCAATCTAATATTTCTTTTCAAGAATTAAACACAAATTCTTCTTTCTCTATACGTTTATATAAATCCAGAGATCATAATAAGAAAAATAGATATGCAAAAGAAATACTATATATCTTTCAGAATTAGTGTAAACCGAAAATAAAATTTCAACTCACTAAGCAAAACATGAAGTCAACAATAAAAGAACCTGGTTTTCATTAGTAGAAATCTGGAGTTGAAATACTTCTTATTCTCCTCTTCTGGGTCAAATTTCTTCCTCCTTCCTTCCTTCCAGTGTGTCATTCTTTCTTTCTTTTAAAAATAATATCCTCCTGCTCCTTCTAATAAAACTCCCCTAAAAATAAAACTCTCTTCTTAAAATTAAACTCCAACTTCTTCCATAAATTTAACTCTCTGTCTTTTTCATGAATGAAACTCCCTCCAAATAAAACTCTCTCCTTCTCTGCCTTTTACATGTGTTGCCTTCCCTTTTTATTCCCTCTGTGCACTGATTTTTTCTATTTTAATCATAAATATCCTCATCTATTACGTCTCTTTTCCTCTTGTATAAATATCTTGCAAGCTTTATTGTACTGTCATTTACGCTGGTGGAAGATGTCAGGAAGGTAGCTAAAGTTTTTAAAACAAAAAAATTAAATCTCCCCCCTTCATAAATACGTCTTCCACTTCCTTGACTATAAAGCACGTTTTTGAGGACTGGCAGTGAGTCAAGGTAAATGAATTTATTACCCTCCCCAAATTACGCCCACACTCCCCAAAATCTGCATACATTGCAGATGTATCTTTAATATTTTATGTGAGCCATTGGGTCGTGACATCCTTCCTCTCTTAAGAATGCATCGTCTCGATGCATAATTCAAAATTGGCAATCAGATGCAAAGATAATTTAAAAATTTTACAATTGACATGATGCTAAATCATCTCCCATTATTCAAATATTAAGGTAATGCATGTTTACACTTTTAGATTCTAACAGAAATTTTTAAAAAAAAATTCAATTTCATTTGCTTACTAGAATGTTACTTTCAACTGCATGTTATCTAACTTTTGATAACAACAATAGATAATACATATATGGAGAATCATCAACTATACTTATTACAAGAAATTACATCTAGTATGCTTTAATCCTAAATGAATTCTTACTTTCATTTGAAAAACAATATAGACACACACACATATTCCTCAGATAAATCATTCATAACAAGCCTCATAGGCAAATTCTAGTGAGTGCGTGAATTCCATTACTATCCTTCAGTTTTACAAGATTAGAGTTACCTCTCTCCAACAATATTCCCCCTCTAATAATAATATGTCATTCCATCTGTGATCCATAGGAACAACATCAAAGCATTAGTACTTATTTTCATCATAATCAAGTTATATCATTCCTTAATCCTAATGCTTTTAGTCATAAATCTACATAATACCTTCAATATACAAAAGAGCACACACATACCTATGCTTCTTACCATACCTTGGTATCATTTTGACGTAATCAATGGATTGAGGACTTCATATCAAATTCCTATCATACTTATACATGTAGACACTTACAATATTTTCATTTAGTCAAATTACAATTCATCATGGAAGATAATTTCCAATAGTAAATATCCCAGAATAAAGATAATCATTGGAATACTACAAATGTTCAATAAATAAGTTCTAAACCTGAACTTGATCATAAGTAAATAAATCTTTCATAGGTACCATCTAACATGTGGTACTTACTAGGTGAGACGGTTATTTGTCCATTTCGCAAAACACCTAAAAAGCTTAGAGGATCCATTTTTTTCTATTTATGTGACCTAGGCCCTCATGCCCATCTTGTCACAATAGTAATTCAAAAGAAAAATTTTAACTCATTTCATCATAGCATTTATATTTCATCTTTCAACAAATATAATTCCTAGAAGTCTTACATCTTATCAAGAATAAGCATTCACATTTTCATCAATGTAATGCAAGTGTACTTCATCTAAGCATAAGCATCCAAATAAATCATGCTAATTCATCAACATATAAAATCAACACATCAAAGTATGTTATACATCTATAACAATGCATTTAGAAGCATAACCATAAAGTTCAATCATGAAACAAGACATTTAATTATAATTGGACATTTGTCCTTTGTATAAGTCCCTATCTCCTATGCCATTGGACAGTCAGTTGTCCATGCAAATCCTAAGACGGGAGTGTAGCTCAGACACTTGTCTGTTCTATCCACAAAGTATTATACTTCCATGGGATTCTACCATAGAATTCCCAACCCTGCAATGCCCAACGAATAAAAGGCAGGGGGTATCTGGTGCAACCATGAAACTAACTACTTTCCACATATGGATAAGTAGAACTAATCATGAATGTGGCAGGGAGATGAAACATGGGCAGCATATTTACGAAAACATATGCGACTAAGCTTTGGCCAAAGCATATTTTTTTTCACTAGGAATGAACACTGGCAGGTAGAGAAACATCCCTTTCTACCCTTCCCTATTTTTCCCACATTCGGCACCCCTCATCGGAAGGTAAACTTTCCAATTCTCATAAAAAAAAGAAAAGCAAAAGATGTAATTCATGCATTTTATATAATTCAGGTTTCATGCAATAATTCATTAATAACAAGAGCATGTAATTTGTACAACAAGAAATTGATCAATAGAATTTTGCCCTTTAAAATTCTCATTCATCAAAGACAATCACATAATTTGAACCATCTAGTCAAATTAAAATACACATACAAAGAAGGAGGTGTTGACCATTTTGTCAAAAACACCAATTATACCTCATAACCAAATAAACTCTATTTCTTTTCCATATAAATATGTCGACCTGCTCGTTGATCATCAAATGCATCAACTAGTACATCTATTTCAATCACCTCATAATAATTTCATGGAAGGTCTCAAATATAATCACCTGTATGCTGGTAATATCATATTAATGTCAAAAAGATGTATTTTCTATGGATTCCATCATTCTGTGCATATCCATGCAATGCTTCTCATAACATCATAATTCACATCTAAGAATATTAATCAATGTTAATTATTTCATCAAATGCATTTCTAATATACACAACCCTTTGCATGTCAATTCAGTTTGATCATTTCATAATAACGGAAACATATTTCAAGTAACATATGAATGCAAGATTAAGAATGGTATGTTCCTCTCAATCTACTCGCCTTTATAATCTATCAATGTTGTATGTTGAGCATGATAGATGACATCACTTCACATCACACGACTAGCAACATAAAACACCTTCTAGCCATGATAAGATAATAAGAAATCACAATCTTCAAAGTTCACAATTTTTAATTCAAAATCTCAAGGATAAGTAAGAAGATTCAAAAGAAGTGTGAACAAAATCTCAATTGATTGAAAAACTCAAAATTGGTGGCTAGATGGTCACAAGAGAAACTTAAGATTTCAAGCTAGTCCTTCATCACTTCAAAGTTCCAAATAAAACATAAATTGAAACCAAATCACATTACCGAGTGACTAACACTAGCCACAAGAAGGGAGTAAAAGCTACATGTCACCATGCATCCAAGGTACGCTACAGAACATGACCATACTTTGAGAACATAAATCTCAAAGTTTACATCATCATGCAATAACACATTCAATTTCCTTAAACAATATTGTTCTTTCCACTAAAGTCAACCCACATGAATTGTTAATTCTCTCTTTTCTTTTGAAGGTAAGACATAAATATATTTTCACAATTTTTTTACAAATTTTTGTTTCATATAAAACATGTTGAATTATTTTTCCTCAAGAATTTCATAATGTAAGAAATATTGTTCCTAATGTGTCTATTTCCACAAAACAAGGATCATCTTATCCTTTTTCTATCAAGATAATCTGAAATTGAAAAATCATTCTAGTCAATCCAGGGAACCACAATTACGTTCATAGACTAAGCAGTAATTGAATCACAATTTATGCATCTAAGGGTTCACAACTAAACATAGTGAACTCAAGGCCCTAGTATGGAACCTAGTGCTCTGATACCATATGTAAAGACTGGACTTTCAACACAAGGCCACATCAGCAAATTTCATATAAAGACAAGAAGTCGGTCAACCAGTCAAAGGTCGAATGCATAAGTCGACTAGATACAAATATATTGTTGATAATAAATGAATAAAAGTACTATTACAACCATTACTATCGAAAAGATAAATCATACCTTTGTCCAAACAATAACACAGAAAGTCGACCATTTGTCGAATCACATCAGTAAATGATAAGAATTAGATCCAAAATATGTACTTCCATATTAACAACATAAGTAAATAACAAAATTTACCAAATACCACAATGTCGATTACAAAATGGAAAGTCCTTCTTGTAAGAAACTTTAGAAACCTATTACAAAAGTCAGCAAGGGCGAGAATATTGTGGGAGTGTGTTTCCACCCTACCACGAAGCATTAACGCTTCCCCGAAATCTTTCCTGACATGAAAGATACCTAGCCCAGCTAAAAGTAATCTAATAAAGTAAAACTAAGGAATAATAGAATATGTGCTACTTGATACATCCACAATCAAGTTCCAATATAACATGTCATGGTCTTCCAAAAAACTAACCTTGTAAATCTTATTCCATTTCATACATATGGAAAAGATTCTATAAAGATTCTCATTTAGTGCATAGTACATCATGTTTCATGGGTGCATTCAACATACATAAAGGAACATAACAACATCCTTTTCCTAACTATCAAAAATATGTCAAGCTCATACATTTCCGCCATTAGCTCTTTTATGTTCAAATGATAATTATAACTTGAAGTCATCATAGTACATGGAGAAAACCATATGCATCATTCCGATATATATTAAAACTAGAAACATCAATTCTTTCTTGAGCAACATGTTGAAAAACTCTTTTATTTTGTATCCAACCAATATAGAAGAACATATACGTAGTTCCAACTTAAACACAAGGCTAACGCACATTCCATCCTCTTGGTTCTCAATATGTAATATAATTGAATAAAAAAGAAATATAAGTTTCTCTTATAGGATCTTTTATTTCTTTAAGCATGAAGAATCACAAATAAACATTCTTGCATACTTTAGCACATGCAAACACCATTCCCTTATTATTTCATTTGGTATTCCAAGTAATCATAATCTTCAATAGTATGTACTTTGTATTGAATTAAATATTGCCTTATATTCATAGAATCATTTAGTCATACTTAGTATTTATCTACACATAAGCACTCAATGAAAAGATAATGAAAATAAGCCTACACATAGGCATAGTCCTTCCTTGATATATTAACCATAGTCAAACTTGTAAAAGATAAGTTTCAAAAAGCATAACTAACTTGGCCTAAAATCATAGGTATTCATTTCTGATTTCACCTTTCAATAATGGATCAATCGCAAAGCAACATAAAATCCATGGTTAACCTCTCCTAACAGGATTCTTACTGAAATAGTCATAAATACTCAACCTCAAAAAAACATACGATAAAGTAAAATCACATTTCATATTTTATATAATCATTCAATTTCTAAAGGAAATTCATCAAGTTTCCTATCGCAGCAAAAACACCAAGTTTGTTCCTAAGTTTTATCTTTATCCATAAGTTAAATTTGAAAGTTGTTAAAGACTTTTGTTTCTATTTACTATCTTCTCTTTTCAGATAATATCCAATTTCTTAAATGTTATTATTGATTACATATTCTCATAATAAAATAATAACCATCTTCATATTTCTAATCATTCAACAATTCATTGAATTCATCTGCTTTGATATGTTGAAATATGGTTTAAAATCGAGTGTAAGTTTGTAATGAAAATATTTATGTTTAAATCTGGTTTTTACTTTTAAAATCATTCTAAGTTCAGAAAAGAAAAGAGTTTTACTAAAATTTTCAATCATTTTTTGAACTTAGTTCATCTGTTTTCCTTTCAATAAATTTGCAAAAGAATTTCATCAATAAGAATAATTCAGAATTTTAAGAATACTCATATTTTCCAATCTAATATTTATTTTCAAGAATTATACACAAATTCTTCTTTCTCTATACGTTTATATAAATCCAGAGATTATAATAAGAAAAATAGATATGCAAAAGAAATACTATAAATCTTTCACAATTAGTGTAAACCGAAAATAAAATTTCAACTCACTAAGCAAAACATGAAGTCAACAATAAAAGAACCTGGTTTTCATTAGTAGAAATCTGGAGTTGAAATACTTCTTATTCTCCCCTTCTGGGTTGAATTTCTTCCTCCTTCCTTCCTTCCAGTGTGTCATTCTTTCTTTCTTTTAAAAATAATCTCCTCCTGCTCCTAATAAAACTCCCCTAAAAATAAAACTCTCTTCTTAAAATTAAACTCCAACTTCTTCCATAAATTTAACTCTCTGTCTTTTTCATGAATGAAACTCCCTCCAAGTAAAACTCTCTTCCAAAATAAAACTCTCTCCTTCTCTGCCTTTTACATGCATTGCCTTCCCTTTTTATTCCCTCTGTGCACTATTTTTTTCTATATTTTAATCATAAATATCCTCATCTATTACATCTCTTTTCCTCTTGTATAAATATCTTGCAAGCTTTATTGTGCTTTCATTTACATTGGTGGAAGATGTTAGGAAGGTAGCTAAAGTTTTTAAAACAAAAAAATTAAATCTCCCCCCCTTCATAAATACGTCTTCCACTTCCTTGACTGTAAAGCACATTTTTTAGGACTGGCAGTGAGTCAAGGTAAATGAATTTATTACCCTCCCCAAATTACATGCACACTTCCCAAAATCTGCATACATTGCGGATGTATCTTTAATATTTTATGTGGGCCATTGGGTCGTGACAATTAGTCTTTCAGCTATGGCCTCACTTTTGTCACATACTCTGTTTGGTGGAATTGGATGATCAAACTATAAGAGAAACTTCTAAGTATCATTCGCAAAGTAAAAAGGTAAATTCATGTTCCAAAAGGTATCAAGTATTTTGAGACTTATAAGATGTTACAAATGTTGAATAGAGATCATGATAACAACTCACTTAATCTATTTTAGTCAATCATACAAGCTTAAATTTCCAATTCTTAAATTCCAACATCCTATCTATTCTATATTTCAATCTTACTTCCACTTCATATTCTAATTTTCTTAAAAATCTGAAATAATTTAATAAATGCAATATTAATCATTTCCCCTTCAATCTATTTACATGAACTCCTACCTTCTTTTACCTCCCAACAACATCTAAAATTGTAAATTTGAGTGAACTGAATAGATCAAAATCAACCTTTGTTAGTTCAAAGTTAATTCAGAAGATCAACTCCTTTTATGGAAGCTTCTCCATGTTAAACTTGACATTTTGAAGATTCTAAACGAAAAGCCAAAGAGAGAAGAGAAGTAGAACCGAGAAAGAGGTTATTGCTTTTATTATATTGAAATAAAACTTATTGCATATATTTTTTGTGAGAACCGTAGCTCTTTTCTATAAACGAAAACCAAAAGCCAGTTTTTCTTTTTTAAGGAAAACTTACGTTTAATTCCATGCAAGATCTTTGGTCTTTATCAAAACACATAAAATAGAGTAGTAAAAATCAAAGTTAAATAATAATACCCTGCCGAGTAGCTACTTCTAGAAATTTTTGTACAAATACAATCTCTAATGATAGAGCTGGACAGGACTCTTAGAACCAAAGCACAGACAAAATTTGGTCGAGCCAACCCATAGTCGGAGTCATACCATTATTGCTGTGATGTAGTATTTTATTTTATTTTATTGTGCAGTCCTTTTGGACTGCTATCATCTTATCATCTTTCCTTAATTAAAAAATTACATCTGTCTCTACATAAAGGAGAATAGAACAGAAAGAACAGAGTGAAATAAATATATTAAATGCTGAAGTACCACTACACGAAGGTATTATTTGACACAGCAAATAGGACAAGTAGTAGTTACTGGTTGTTGGATTGATAATTGCAGTAGTGAATGAACAAATTAATAAGTCATTTGTAAATGTCAAGTCATCACAATACATTAACACAGTTAAAATATGATTTTGATTATTCGTCTTTGTATATAATATAGGCTGGTTATTATATATCATTTTAAAATCAGGAGATATTTTTCATAGCAAGTCAAATTGTGATATTTCTAAATTAGAAGTCAAGTGTGTAGTTTTCAAGTAAAACTCATTGACCGAATTAGGAGATATTTTTCATGGCAAGTCAAATTGTGGTATTTCTATTAAGAGTCAAGTGTGTAGTTTTCAAGTAAAACTCATTGACCCATGTTTCACTAGTAGTGGTTCAAATGAATGGAACACTTAGCACTCATTGCATCTAGGTGATGTTCATAGAGGTGAAGCCCCAAGACTTCTTGAGAGGTCACCCATTGCATCTAAGTACTGGGATGGGTGACCTCCCAAGAAGTTGTCGTTCTTCACCTCTATGAGCATCACCTAGATGCAATGAGTGCTAAGTGTTTCATTCAGTCTCATGAGAGATGAGTCCTTGTGAACCACTACTCATGAGAGATACTAATATTTTTTCAGTGTTCATTTAATAGAGTTTTCATATAAAAGGGCGAGCATGTCGTCCTACTTGATAAAGGTATCACTCCTAGATAAAAATATTGTCTATCAAGGTCATGAAAGGATGTATCAAGAAGGTGATAGTTATTAGAGTCAATACTTTTCCATCACCCCATGCTAAACTTGCTAGGATACTAATTATTTTTCTACTTACACCCATGCTTATTGTTTTATGACTTGACATTTCGCCAATTAAAATTTTTATAGTTATTGGATTATACAATTTGTAAGATATTGATTCCTCACTATGTCATACAAAAATATGATTTTTATTAGTGATCTTTGCATATAATCTACTCCTATTGAAGCCATTATATAACAAGTTAGATCAATTCAAGTGTTACTCTTATTGAATCCTATACGAGTATAATTGTTGTTAGTCATCTTTGTATATTCCATCAATTGATTTCAAATCTTAAAGAATAAAAAATAATACCATTTTGATATAATTACCATCACTATTCCCTTTACTAATTTACTTTTATCTTCCTTATATAATACATAACATTGAAATTCACTTCCATTTAATTCATCCATAACATTGAAAATTAATGAAAAAATAAAACCCAAACAATTTACAACTATCATATACTATAACTTTATTATTAAACAATCTAAATATAACAATTTATACATCATAATAATCTTCAAAGGTTTCAACTGGTAAATATAATCTTCAAAGGTTTCAACCACTAAATATAAGTAATATAATGAAGTTAAGAATTCTAACTAATCTTAATACAAACCTACTATAACTATTCTACGAAAACCTTAATATCTTGATAACTACCAGAAATTTCCCCTAAACACAGTGATAATTAACTAGGGCTCGGAGGGACCTCTCATATTGTTCCACTTCACCTTCTGATTTGCCTTCCAATATCCGAACAACTTGAGCCATGCCTGGCCGCTCATTCTCATCCATTTGAATGCACAGAAAGCTTACCACAGCTGCTCTTCTCACTTCTTCAACATCTGCCTTGTCAGCAATCCTTTCATCCACAATACCCATTGTGTTTCCCTTCTCAATTTCAGCTGCTGCCCAGGTTGGAAAGTAGTGTTGAGAGTCCTGCACACTCAAGTCACTATTTCGTCGGCCTGAGAGAAGTTCCAGCAGGGTCATGCCAAAGCTGTATACATCCGCTTTCACTGTTATCGGCAAGCCAGACAGCCACTCGGGAGCCAAATACCCTCTCGTTCCTCTTGTTGTTGTCAGCACTCTGCTGAAATCTCTGCCAACAAGCTTTGCCAGCCCAAAATCTCCCACTTTGGGAGAGAAATCCACATCTAGAAGGATATTTTCCGGCTTGATATCGCAATGGATGATGCGATCTCTGCATTCTTCATGAAGATAGAGTAACCCTCTTGCAGTGCCCAAAATGATTCCAAACCTGGTATTCCAGTCTAATACCTTGTCTTCTTCTTTGGGTTTGCCGGACAAGAATGAGTTTAGAGACCCGTTTTGCATGTACTCATAAACAAGCATTCTATGAGATCCCTCTACGCAGAATCCCCAGAGCCTCACCAAATTGATATGTTGGATGTTTCCAATGGTGCTTATTTCCGCACGGAATTGCTTTTCTCCTTGTGCAGAACCCTCTAATTTTTTGACAGCTACAAGTGTATTGTCTGGCAGAGCTCCTTTGAAGACAGACCCAAATGCTCCCTTTCCCAACTGATGGGCAAACTTGTTGGTCGCAATTTTGAGCTCTTTGTAGGTGAATGTTCTGAGCGATGTTGATGCGTCGTGCTTCACAAATTTCTCTAGAAGTCTTGTGCGCCTGCGCTGAATAAACCATGCACAAATGAAAAGACTACTCAAAACAGCAGCGCCCAAAGGAATTGCAATGTAGAGTGCAACTACTCTGCTGCTGTTTCTTCTATCTGTGTTGGTAGACAACTGTGAGACATCAGAAGCAGCCAAACGAATGAAGAAAGGCTGGCCGCCATATGTAGTCTGCATGCCTAACAGATCGCCAAACCAGAGCTTACAAACAGCAGAATTAGAACCAGTGAAAGCAAAGGCTGTGCAGGAGCAATTGTTGAGACAAGCAGTTTTGCATCCTTGTAGAGTCGATACTTGGGCATATTGGACAGCTTCTGCATCGGACAATGACTTATCAGTGACTTGGAGGAAACTCTCTGTGGTGGTACTGTCACTGCCATTAATGGAGGAGCAGTTTAATGGACTACGCCGAACACAACCGCTTGACCACCACTCCTGAGAACTCCAGGAAGTAGCGTTTCTTGGCTGGAAGCCATCCATACAGCTGCATGACTGAACGTTTTCTTGGGTAAAGCACACTCCGTAAGCCCCGCAAACACCATAGACGCCACAACTTGGTTGGGGTTTAAACCATATGAGACTCCAGCTATTATTATGAATCCATATATAGACTGATAGCTCCCCGTTCGGGTTGAGAACTACCCTCACCAGCAAATTATGTCCGGGTGTAAGTGCATATGTGTAGTAGATTCTTGAGGGAGAGAACACTACTAATTCCTCACTGAAAATAGGATCAGAAAGAGACGCTGGCAAAGAAGTGTAGTAGCTACCTGTCCACTCTCCCGAGCTGTAATATGAAGCACCATTTTTATACTTCAGAAAGATGTCTTTCTTTCCTGGGGATGGATTCATCTGTTGAAAGAAGGGCCCAGGCGCTGGATCCACCGAACTCTTCCAAGAGTTTATTTTCAAGCCCTTCCAAAACTTCATGGTAGGCAGAAATGTGTCTGTGGGATCTGCAAAGCTCTCCCACACAATCTCAGAAGTGTTTTGGGTGCCAAAAAGAACAAAATTACCAGTGTCCAGTATCGTAGCCATGGATGCCTTCGCTTGCTGAGTATCATTACTCGACCAAAGGAATTTTCCTTGCAAATCAGCGACAGTGAGATAACCAGATTTAGACAGAGAGAAAACTCCGGGCGTGTTTCTGATGGGAGTTTCTCTGTTAGCCACCCAAACGATGGTTTGCTCAGGTATGTGAGCGTACCAGATACCAACATACCAGTTGTTGGTTCCATTGGGATTGAAAAATCCCAATTCAAAAGTACCATTCTTCGAAGTTATGGTCTGCTTTCCCCTCAAAGAAGCCCCCAAAGACAGGGTGTGTACACCATCAACGAATAAATCGCAACTGTGCTGGACAATACGCAAGGCAAGAGCTAAAGTTAAACTTTTCAGACAGTTGAGTGCTAAAGGATTCATTTTCTTTCGCCCACGATTTCTTTCTCCTAAATATTACAGATGCTTAGCAATGGAAGAAATACTTATGTGACCAACAGGTATATTATACTGAGATATTTAATAGACCAGACAATTCCGGATTCAGTACATGAAACTTTATATTACCTGCCCATCAAAGTATCACGGGAATAATACCCACTTGGTAAGAAAGTATATTTCGATCTTTCTACTTTCACGAGGGCTGTCTAAATAAAGAGAGGCCAACAAATGAACAAAGAACGCAGTGCGAAGTGGCTAATCAAATTTACAAGAGTGGTTGCGAACGTTTTGAAATTTGACCTACTTTTGTATTGGGCTGAAGCTGAGAAAGACGACATTGAAATAAGAACTTCAGGTGTCATGTGGAGGACTGAACTTTGGCTTAGTGGGAAGAAAGTGAAGAGTGAAAAGAAGTCGAGATTCTAAAATGTCAAGCCCTATAGGAAAAGCCAAGTCTCCTCAGTTAACTATAGAAATTACAGTTATAAAATCTTGTGATGCAGGTAAGACTAGGCAGAAATAAAAAAGAACTCGGAGCACTAAGAAAACAACAAGCTCTTTAATGTGAGTCCTCCTGCCCAGAAAACTAGATCAAAGTTAAAGGCACGCGGGAGTGAGAGGTCAGAAAATGAAGTAATAATAGACCTAGATTCAAGGGAAGAAGAAGGAGAAGAACATAAACAATACTCTCAGATCATGGATCCCACAAACACCCCCTTGAACTTGTGAAAACATGCCCAAAATAAAAATAACCAGTAATAACAGCTGTATTAAGACAGGGCAAAAGAAACAGAGCAGAAAACAGAGATATGAAATGAAAAACACAGTAATATATTAATCCAGCTTGCTTACAACTTTCTGAGCTCTCAAATGCCTTCTAACAATACACAGTATGCTTCTACACAATACATATTTATAGAGGGCATACAAAATCTGGAAACTCCTTTTCTAGAATATTCTACATCTTAGAATGTTCTACCCAAATTCTAGAATGATCTTATTGAAGACTCTAGACAATCCAATCTCTAGATTCTTCTAGACAATATTAATCTTCCTAACATCCCCCCTTAAGATTGGCTAGAAGAATTCAAAGAAAAATACGAAAGGGAGGGGAACATTATATTACTATCCCCCCTTAATGTTCACCTCAATCATGCCTAACAAACCCTGTAATTTCAAAAATTTGGCCTCAAGCATACTCTTCGTAAATATATCTGTTGCTTGGTCTTCACTTCTTTCTAGAATAGGAGAAGCATTTGTTGTTGTAGAGTGAGAGGAAGTGGTTTAAAGTTGTGAATGCTCATCAAACTTTACATCTCTACTTACAAATACCTTGTTTGTTGTCAAATCATATAACCTATAAACCTTTGATTCTTCACTATAACCCATAAACAAACACTTGTGACTCTTTGGTTCTAACTTTTTCCTCTTTTCATCAGGAATATGTGTCCAAGAAATACACCCAAATACCTTTAAATAACCAATGTGAGGCTTTCTTCCACTCCAAGCTTCTTCAGGGGTGATATTTGTGAGGGCTTTAGTGGGAATTCTATTTACAATATATGCAACACAAGAAACAGCCAAACCCCAAAATTTATTATGTAAGCTTTTAAAATGCAACATACAACGAGCCATTTCCAGTAGAGTTCTATTCATTCGTTCAGCCACCCCATTTTGTTGAGGACTATAAGGCACTGTTCTTTGCACTTTAGTTCCACAAGTCTCACAAAATGACTCAAATGCATAGTTACAATACTCACCCCCATTATCTGTTCTTAAACATTTAATTCTTTTCCCACATTGATTCTCAACTAAGGCCTTAAATTTTTGAAAAACTTCAAGTACCTCACTCTTTCTTTCAATAAAATAAACCCATACTCTCCTACTATAATCATCAATAAAAGTGAGGAGATACCTGGCACCTCAAAGTGAGGGATAGCCTGGTTCACATAAATCGCTATGAATGAGTTGTAATGGATGATTAGCTCTCCATGCTTTACCTGAATCAAAAGGATCTCGATGATGTTTTCCTACCACACATCCTTCACAAACTCCTTCAGATGGTGAGATTTTTGTTAACCCTCTAACCATATCCATTCTAACCATATCTTGCAATTTCCTATAATTTATATGTCCAAGTCTAGCATGCCAAAGTTTTGACATATAATCAGCTTGAGCAATATAAGAATGAGAGTATTTAAATTCTTCATCAGCAAATCCCACAAATTTATTAAGACTCTCTTCATGATCAACTCTACCAATGGCAATTATATTGTTTGGGTCTTTTCTATCTCTAACAATAACTTGATCAGCAGTAACAACAAACTAATATCCAGCTTGAACTATTTTGTATACTGAAATTAGATTCACCCCTAATCCTTCAACCAATAAAACATTTTTCAAAGACCCATTTGTTACATTAACAGTTCCTGTACCTAAAACCGAAAGTTTCATTTTATTGCCAATAGTAATTTCTTGATCTGAATTCTTTCCTTCATAAAAATCAGTAAGCAAAGATCTATCTCCAGTCATGTGATATGATGCACCTGAATCTAAAATCCATTCTTTAATAGAATCTAAAGCAAAGTACCCCCCTTTAACATTAGATTTAACTTCAGGTGTAACACTTACCTCCTTACTTGTTTTATCTTCTCTTTTTTTGGAGATGGCTACAAAGCTGTACCTATCCTTCTTTCCATCCTTAAACTTTTCTTGCTTGGGCTTGTATTGATGCCTTTCATTGTCCTTCTTTTTCAAACATAATTTCTCCATGTGATTTTCACCACCACAATACCTGCAAATAATGGGTTTTCTTCCATCTTGTTTCTCTACACCATCATTTCTAGAAAAATGGTTAGAACCTTCATTATTCAGAAACTTATTATATCCTTTCCAATTCTTCTTTCCATCATTTCTAAAAAATTTACTTTTAGCTGAATAAGCATGATTCTTCTTAATATATCCTTCTTTAATAAGCTGAACTTCTTCATCTAAAACAGACTTGCAAAACTGATCAAAAGATTGTTGTGGAGTATTGGGATTTAGCTAAATAACCCTTTTTCTTGATTCCTTAAATACCTTGTATGGTTGGGGAAGCTTACTTTCTACCATTGTAATTAGCTGAAAATCTTTTTTCGCATATTCAACACCTATTTTCTTCAGCTGGGCATTCAAAAAAGTAACTTCATTGAAATAATCAGTCATCTTTTCAAACTCAGATGGATCTAAGTTCACTAGTTTTTCTTCTATACTAAACATGTTAGCAACATCTGCATCTTTATAATCTGTTTCTAAATTCTACCACAACTCAATTGGATTATCAATATCAACAAATCTTCTATTGAGATTGGGGCTTAAAGCTTTACCAATAATACCTCTAGCTTGCTCCAACTTGCATTTCCAAAGCTCTTTTTCTCTATCAGTTTGGGGTTCTCCAGTTTCCTTATTCACTATTCTCCATAAAGCCTTTTCTCTCAAAGCATTCTTGACTGCAATCTTCCAATCTGCAAAACCACTTCCATCAAATATTGGTCATATTTCATTTGTAGAGCCCATGTTAGCCACACAAGAAGAAACTTCAAGCAAATATTGTTTCTGCAATATAGAAACTTTTAAAACAAATCACTTCAACAATCTATTTCTAGCTGAATCTCACAACAATCTTCTAGCTGAACCTCACAACAATCTTCTAGCTGAACCTGGCTCTGATACCATGTGAAAACAGGCCCAAAATAAAAATAACCAGTAATAATAGCTGTATTAAGATAGGGCAAAAGAAACAGAGCAGAAAATAGAGATCTGAAATGAAAAACACAGTAATATATTAATCCAACTTGCTTACAACTTTCTGAGCTCTCAAATGCCTTCTAACAATACACAGTATGCTTCTACAAAGTACATATTTATAGAGGGCATACAAAATTTGGAAACTCCTTTTCTAGAATATTCTACATCTTAGAATGTTCTACCCAAATTCTGGAATGATCTTATTGAAGACTCTAGACAATCCAATCTCTAGATTCTTTTAGACAATATTAATCTTCCTAACAGAACCCAGATTCAATAGCCATGGTTAATAGTATCCGTTCTAAGTCTAATACCACCAAAGGTTCAGCCGAAGGTAATCCTATCTGGTTAACTGCTAGTATTAACAAGAAAAGGAACATAGTTCTTGTTTCACTTCCAGTCGATGATAAGGTGAGCAGGTATACTAATAAGGAACAAAAGCCCAAGAAATTAAGGACTACAACCTGAGTTGATGTTGAATCAAAGACAAGAAATTGGATAGCCAAAGTGGCTAAGCCAACTATAGAAGAGGAAGTTGCAAACCCTTCCAATGATAATTACACTATTGAGAAAATTGACCTTGGCATCACCAATAGAGAAGCAGATAACCATCACTTTGAGGTTTTTGCTAAGAGGATTTTGAGTAGATCCAAGAAAGACAGCAAAGACAAGAAGGAAATGAAACAAACAATTAGGGCCATGGCTGCTTACATTGATGCCATTAACAATTCGAGCCCTCGCCCAATCTCGCAAGTGCTACAATCCTTCGATCCTACTCCTAGCAATCAAAAGCTGCTCAATTAGAATTGGAGGGGCAAGGTATTAGTCAAAGTCTTTGATGAATGGGTGGATGGTATACTCAAAGATGGTGAGAAATGTATTCTTGATTCTAGGGCTGTTTATAATGAGCTCACAGAGATGCTCAATAAAATTCACACACAAATATCAGCTTGGGAAAATGAGGAGGAGAAATGGACTGAAGTTTCTTTGCAAATTCATGAAACATCTAGAGATATGGGGTAGATAAGTTCTTGTTAGAGAACCTCTGAAGAATGTAGATGAAGTTCAGTTGGTTATTTACAAAAAGGATATAGAATGGAAGAACTTTGTAATCAAAGCAGGGCGCCACGATCTTATGAGGATAGAGAAAGAACTATTGGATCTAGCCAAGCATCTAAACAATGACATGAAATGCATCAATTGATGCAAGAGCATCCTGGGTGTAAGAGCA
Source organism: Chamaecyparis obtusa (assembly GCA_027943335.1). Taxonomy (NCBI): domain Eukaryota; kingdom Viridiplantae; phylum Streptophyta; class Pinopsida; order Cupressales; family Cupressaceae; genus Chamaecyparis; species Chamaecyparis obtusa. The sequence goes on along the minus strand of BSBK01001597.1, from coordinate 261,131 downwards.
ATCTTGCATCACCCAAAAATATTTTGGTTTCTTTTCAATAAGGGTTATCTTATGTAGAGCTGCTATTTATGGAAACTTTCTATTTTTAGTAAGTTGGTCATACGATCTCAAAATGTTCTGATTTCACATGTGGAGGTCCATCTTAGACATATCAGTCTGCCAGTAAAGTTTCATTGCTAAATCAAGTCTAGTTTTGAAGATATTGAAAATTTTCGGTATTGGCAGGAGGGTACAGAAACTTTGAACTCAGTTTTGAAGGTTTTAGAGGTCCCGGATGAGGTCGAAACTTTGGCTGATGGGAGCTTATGTGAGTCAAGCACTGTAGAGCTCCTCGCGCCCTTTCCGAATTGGGGTCATAATAGTCAATCGAGTCAACAGGTGATGACTTATGGTCTTTGGAAGTTGGGCCACCTGAAATGGCGAAAAATAAATTTCCTTCAAAATTTATGTTTGGGTTTCAAAATTTATTTTGAGCCGACTTTGATGTAATAAATTGAAAAATAAAATAATTCTAAGTTTGGTCGGCCCTAAGGGCTAAATTTCTGGAACCTTCTCAGGCGGTGGAAATTGCCTATATAAAGAAGGTCACAGTGTTGTCTAGGGCAGTTCTGGATAGACCTGGATAATGATTCAAGGCTTTGTCCTACAAAATATTGTAAGGGGAATGCCCATGTGGCTTTGCATATTGTAATTCTGAAATTTAGAATTCCACACTTGTGGAGATAATAAGAAGCCCATTTTCCGTTCTTGCAAATTGTTGTTGTTTCTCTATTTTTGTTATGTGTTTGTGGTATTAAGGGGAGCACCCTTCATCATCAATGCTACCTACATTTGGCATGATGGCACTATGGAGCACGATATGGATGTTGTAGTTAGGGAATTCAAACAATTAACGGGTGAGGTTAAGAAGGAAAGGACCCCTACTATTGATCACTTCTCAAAGATTGCACGGATCGAGTCTTTGTTGTTCCTCCTCGAAGAATAGTTATCGACGCATGTGTACAAACTTGGAGAAATGAAATGGGAAAAAGATGCATGGAAGCAAAGGATGTCACTCATTAAGGTCCTTAATTCTTCATTTGCTCAGGAGTTTACAAATGCACACAAGGAGTGGAAAGCGAAGCAAAGTACGGCTATAGAATCCAGAGGAGCTGCTAGCAAAAAGTCACCATATACATCTTAGTTATAATTTTTCTATTTCAAAAAGACTTTTTCTCAAACTGGGATGCTAATCCAGTGGTTATTTAGCTTTTTAAAACTAGTTTATTTTAACCTAAGGTTCTTCTGAAATCGCAAGTAGTTTTAAGGTAGTTATGGTTAAACTCAATTATAAATTCTAGAATGAACCAATGTAAAGGTTCTGATTTTTGGCTAAAAGAATTTTTCTGATATATCATTTTATGAACATAGACCTGAATATATATACTTCTATCTTTGAATGAAATGAATTACGAATCTACTGGAGGAATTTAAATATTTGTGTTTGAATCGTGGGATTTCTTTCTCTGTGTGGATGGTTGATTCTACCCTGTGGGTTCATCTAAGATTTCAACCTGTGTTAGTGAATATGTGTTTATATGTTGATTATTTGAAAATATTTTATCCTTATTGAGTGCACTTGTTTAAAGAAATTATTTTTTTCTAAGGATGTTGTATATTCATGTCATACTGTTACGTTCATTACATTTTGACAGATTAATGTATTATGCTTTACGTGCTTTCTTGTGAAAATCATGCATGTGTGTTAGTATAGACTAATTCATTGAAAATCTTATCAGAAAGCTATACCTTGTAAAATTCAGAGGGAAACAAAATAGAATTGTTGCTCGCAGATGTGTTTCTTCAAGGGCCCAAGTCATTGATTTAACAATTGTGTGTATATTGGAAGAAACAAATTTGTTTGCTAACAGTATTGCAAGTTTTATAACCGTCAACAAAAATCATATTGGTATTTATCTTGCATTTCTCTCGCAGAAATCTGATTTAGAAGATCAGATTATGTCTTTACTTGTCATCTCTTCCAAATCTTTACATTGCCCTCTCTTCACCGACTGTTGCAAGTGACTTGGCTTATAAATACATCTGGGCTGCAACTCATTATGTAATTCATTGGAAAAAGATATTTGTGATTTGAAGTGAACTCGGTAGAGTTTTATAGTTTTGTAACTGTTGTTTTAATCAATAAAATTTATATTGTATGTTGTAGCATACACTTATTCATATGCTCTTTTGGGGGTTGATTTTATATTTTGAGATACTCTATTTTATGTTTATTGTGGGACAACATGGGTCTATTGACATAAGTTTATTGGAGAAACTTCATAGTGCATTTTGAAGTTATCCTTTGTTGGTATAATTGCATGCCTTAATCTATTTCTTGTAGTCAACAAGGATTTCATTAGAAAGATCTTGAAAATCATGTAGGTGTCATGGGAAGCAATCTTCTCTGTAGATTTTCAATCATATATGAAAGGTTTTTAACCTTGATTATAATCCATCATTGAAAATAGGCATCATTCTCATAATTTCTAGCTCCCATTGTAGATGTCCAAAGCACTTATTTGGTGAATTCATCTTCCTTTATGCAAAGAAATCAAATGAAAATTTCAAACTGCATAGATACAACTTGATGACATTCAAAGTGTAGCACAAGGGAGGGAGAAAATTGAATTTGTTTATTATATTAGCTCTAAAGTTGCATAATAAAATGTTATAGTAAAAAAAAAGATATAGCCAACTTAATGCAAATTGTTCAATAAAATGTATTGAAAAGCATATGCTCATTAAATTTTCATAAAAACTTTTTATTATAGAGTTAGTTTTATTAATATTTTTAGGATTGTTTCTTTGAATGAATTGAAACATGCACTCATGGAATAGGAATGTGTAATATTTATAATGTTTTATAAAGTCTGCAAAGTAGTTACAACATTTGGTTAAGAATTACTTACAATTTGGAAAGCTACAAAAGAATTTGGTATTGAAATGTAAAGGGACATTTTTAGAACGGGGAATTTTGAAAAAGGACTATTGTGAAAGACTATTGTCTTGATGCTTGGTACTTTGAGACTGTATAATTTTAAAAATTATAATAAAGATTTAACATATAGTTCATGTATTCTAATTACATTTTTAAATCTTAAATTATTGATTTTCATGTATCAAGTTGGTAATCCCTTTTTTCTTTGAGGAAAATATTTATTTTATGTTTAAATTCTTATAAATTATGTAATTGATGTAACAAGGGATGATCACATATTGATATCTTCATCTAACTATGTTGAAACAACCTAGATCTCTTCATATGTTGATATTTGCATGAGCCTTCTTTTTTATCATTGCATATCAAAATATAAATTATGGTAAAAACCTCTTGAAATTCATCACAAGAATGTAAAATTCTAGTTGATATTTGTGTGTTTACAACTAGGGTTTTTGTTAGTAGTTTCCAAACTAAATTTTCCTTTTTACATTTTGTATTTTTGGTGAAAATATAGAGGAAGATCATTTTCCTATATAAATTTTTCTAACTATTAGAATAATTGTCACTACTATATAGGTATGCATGGTCATCTTTAAAACATAATCATATAATGACAAATATGTTTACTGACAATAATCAAAACCATAACTCTATAGTGTACCATAACTCTCTGGTAGTTCCATAAATAACACATGCAAGCATCGGAGCCCAACTTTTGGGAACATGCAAATTAAAAATGTTAATGTATAGCCATATGCAAGTTAAGTTGATTTCGCTACTAAAATGGATGTCAAAATATAATACTTCATCATGTCTTGTAACTATCACCAAATATGTTTCCACCTCTACAAGTGTAATTAAGATATATTATAAAATAAAAAATACTATTTATATTTTAGCCTATCAGATCCCCTAAGCATACATCTCATTGAAAGAAAGAGATGGGAAATGTGACATATTTGCAACTTGAGATGTGAAAGATGATGCACCTTCAACATGAGATGAGAAGATGATGTGCCTTCACCTTCAAGTTCTCATTGTAAAATATTTTGTATCCATTGCCTTTATATTTCCTTAAGTGGATGCTTCATGTTATCAATAGTTAAGCATTGAGGTGTAGAATATTTAAAGAGTGATTGATTTTGATAGAAAAATAAAAATTAATGGGTGCAAATGTATTTTCTATAAGACACCCACCATACATGGTAAAAAGATGCCATCAAATAATAACACTAATATAATAAATATAAATCTCTATATTTCATGTATGAAAAAAATACACATTCTACACATCAATTTTTTCCCAATTTCTTATTTTATATTTTCTTAATAATTAAAAATAAGGTCAATTAAAAAATCAAATCTTGTTTAAAAATAAAACCTAGACATTTACAACTATCTTATAAAATAAATTTATTAGTAACATTAAGATTTTACAAGTTATAGAAATAGATAACCTTTCAAAAACTTAAACTAATTAATATTAGTACTCAACAAGTGAAGAATTATAAACTGCTTGTTTTTATAAAGGCTAGTTTCTTGAAAACATCAATAACTAGATAACTACTAAAAATTTCTAGTAAACATAGTGATCATTATTGAAGGTCTGGAGGGACCTCTCATATTGTTCTAGATCACCTTCTGATTTGCCTTCCAATATCTAGAGAAACTGAGCCATGCTTGGCCTTGCATTCTCATCCTCTTGAATGCTATAGAAAACTTACCACAGCTACTCTTCTCAACTCTTCAACATCTACTTTGTCTGCAATCCTTCCATCCACAATACAGATGATGTTTCCCTTCTAAATTTGAGCTACTACCTGTGTTGGAAAATAGTGTTGAGATTCCTGCATGCCCAAATCATTATTTCGTCGACTTGAGATTATTTCAAGCAAGGTCATGTTGAAGTTGTATACATCCACCTTCACTGTTATTGGCATGCATGTCAGCCATTCATAAGCCAAATATCCTATCATAGCTCTTGTTGTTGTGAGAATTTTGCTAAAATTTCTGCCAACAAGCTTTGCGAGTCCAAAATTAGCCACTTTTGGAGAGAAATCTACATCCAAAAGAATATTTTCTAGCTTGATATATCACAATGGATGATGCAATCTCTATATTCTTCATGGAGATAAACTAACCCTCTTGCAGTACCCAAAGTAATTCTGAATCTGGTTTTCCAATCTAATACCATGTCTTCTTCTTTGGATTTATGGGACAAGAAAGAGTTGAGAGACCCATTTTGCATGTACTCGTAAACAAGCATTCTTTTAGACCCCTCTTGATCCAAATTATTAAATCGGGTTACAAAACCTGGTGTGATACCTACAGTATTGTTAAGTTCAATGTAAAAAAACCACGAAGATTAACAATGGGATTGCAAGACAAAAATTCCCCCATTCTATTCGAAATTAGAGTTTATACAAATTTGATGGATCCCAAGGGTCACTAGAACCCCTTGGAAATGAAATTAAGAGGCCTCGTAATGTTTATTACGAATAAACTATTATAACTACCAAAAAATATTAAAAAACTATATATAAAAATAGGCCCACTTGGAGAAGGCATAACTTTATAGTCCTAGATCCGAATTGCAAACCATTTAATCCATTGGAAAGGTCTTCAATAAATCTTGAATGAAAACTCCCCGAGGTGTCAAGGCTCCAAAGTGCCCCGAAGACCTTCAAAATTACAGTTTACCGAAACATAGATAATATTGAAAAATTGGATTTCATTGTTTTCCCAATTCCATCCTAAACTATGCTCTGATCATCCCTCCTCCCTTGAGAGGCAATGGGCCCCATTTCACTAATCTACTGCAATAGATGAGGAAAATATTCTTTAATTTACTCTTTAGTTAATCACTTGCCTTGATGAGAATGTTGACCAGCTCGAACCACCCGATAAAAAGGAATGTTCTGATTTCTCAAAGTCTTTGAAATGACTTGAAGAGTAACATGGTCACACTGGACTGCAGAAGTAGTAGATAGATTTAATTTTGCAGCTTGAATGTATTCAATAGCTTGGGAATTAACCATCAAAGGAGTAAAATAGGGTCTCAACAATTCCACATTGAAAACTGGATGTAGTCCCAAAAAGGATGGAAAATTAAGTTCAAAAGAATTCTCATCAACTTGTTTCACAATAGTATACAGGCCATAACAAAGAGGACAAAGCTTCCTGTTTGGTCCGTGAAAGCGCTCTTTCTGAAGATGTAACCATACCTTGTCACCAATCTAAAACTGATGAGGAGTTCTATGTTTAGCATGCCTTTCCTTATACTTCTCATTACTTTGCTCCAAAACCTCATGAACTTTTTGTTGTAGGTGTCAAATTTTGTCAATAAATTTTTCTGCTCTATCTACCTCCTTTGCAGCATTCAATAGACTATTAGATTGCAGAACCGATAGTGCTACATCAATAGGTGCTAATGGTTGATACCCAAGACAAACCTCAAATGGATTATGCCCTATAATACTATGGACTACACAATTGTAGTTATGTTGCATGTAGGGTAAGCTTTCATCCCATGTGGGAGGATGTTTTGAATGATACATATGTAAGATATGAATGATCATTCAATTCACCACTTTTGTCTACCCATCTGTTTGGGGATAGAATGTTGTGGACTTTGTCAACTTTGGGTCCATTTTAGCCCATAGTGTAGACCAAAAATTATTGATCATTGATTTATAAATTTTGGTATTATAGAAGCAACTTTATAAGAATCATAGATTTTTAGGTATTTTTGGATTTATTTATATTTACAAAATAAATTTCTACTTTAAGTAATTTTATTTATTTTTTATCTATAATCATTTTTCAATATAGATGTATAAATTTTAATAGCTTTTATTTCTCAAAACATGATATAAAATCAATTAGCTATTTTATAAGGATTTGAATTACATTATTTAAATTAAATGAAATAAAAATTTTAATAAAAAGTTACACTATTCCATTAAAGCATTACACAACAAATATTTCTTTTAAAAAATAAACTCTAACTATTGTATGTATTCTTTATCGTTGTATATTTTTAAATCATTCTATTTTTTAATATTTTTGTAAATCGTAGTTTTTTAATCATTTTAATATTGTAAAGATTATTAAACTTTTGATATTGGATGAATCTCTGGTTTGAATGAGATTCACAGACACTTCTTATTAAGACTGTATTCTTTCTATATTCGGTGTCTTTTCATCATGACATGTTTGAGTATGTATATTATTCATGCAAGAGTTGATGAGACGTGACTCATTCATGAGTCACGTCCCATCATATGCACCTATCTATTATTAACACTAACTGTCGTGTTAACGGCTCTGCATAACCGCAGTGCATAACATAAATATTATTAACGATACCGCAGTGCATAACATATCTATTATTAGCGATACTGCAGTGCACATAGGGTCACAGCGTTTCAACGCTGTTATGAGTTAAGTGTTTTAATGATAGCTATCGGTTTGTTTACCAAACCCGATACCTATCGTACAGTCCGTGAATATATATTATAACGTTGATAATATTGTTTATATATATATAATAATATTTACTAATATATATATATATATATATGATAATTATCTAAACAATGCTATCAATCTTAATAAATATATACAAAATAATGTAATAATTTATAATTATTAATTTAATTTTTTTGTTTAGTCATTAAAAAATGTCTAAATTTGTACTATAATGTTTATATTATACAATTTTATAGTTATTTTATTATGATCAATTATAATTATTACTACAAAAATATAATTAAAATAATATAATATTAAACCAATAATTTTGTATTGCTAAATTCTTCATAGGGGCTACACCGATTAGATTAATAATTTTTTTTTTACATTTGTTCATAAAAATCACTAGCTACCAATCCTAGGTCAAACCCACGATATAAGAAAAACAATATATTATCCTAACACCTATCATTTTTTCATTGCCTCTTATCCTAGTTAACGACTAATACATCCCAAATTAGGTTTTACATTCAAAATTTCTCCAACAGCAAAAAGGAAAAAGATTATTGCTCTATATATATTATATGGCATAACTAGCAATACTAAAAATAATATATTCTAAAAAGTAATGACAACAAAACCCCACATCAGATACCATATTTGGCATCTCCCCACCTATTGACACTTCTTCTTTAAGTTACATTTAAGATTACTCTTCCTCATCATCGTGGCCCATTAACCATTCTTGTAAATACTAGTAAAACTAACCAACACCATCATCTGACACCAAATCCACACTTATTTGACAAACTACACATTTGTCTCCATCATGACATTTCTCTTAGGTAGGAGGGAAGGTTTAGGGGAGAAAAGTAAAGGGAATTTTTCTACCTTTCCCTCCCTATACTTAACAACATAGTAATCTCTTAGAACTAGAACACCCTTATTTGAATCAACATTTTCTAGCACATAGTTGGCATACATAGTAATTCCAAATTAGTTGTTTACATATTACGTTGGCCATGTCCTTCATCTCACTCGCATCCAACATTGCAGTAAAAAACATGACCACAATGTTGAATACCACTATATCAAATTCAAGAACTCCTCTCCTAACATCGCCTTCATTATGTGAATAATGATCCCATGATCTATTTTAAAAACTTTTTGTCATTCACCTCCCCAAAACATACATTTGGAATTTTTCACTTATCAGTCTTGAAAAAGTGTCCATTGTTCACACTTAGAGCTCACCATCTCCCACTATGCAAAATGACACCTTATGAACACTATTGTGTCATCAGATGGTATTTTACATTTTTATGCTATTTATTTCATAGATTTTTATCTCGAGACTTCACAAGCTTAAGATTAAATCTCAACATTTCACGTCATGTAAAATCTTCCTAATTAATCTTATAATAAATTCTCAAGTGGTTTTGACATTAACAATAATGATTTCATTGTCCCGTCCAACCAAGTCATCCTGACTATCTTAACATATTGATGAGTTGGCCAAATAATCAATCAACTCTTTTTCTTCCTAGTATACATGGACTAGATTAAAATCTTCAAATAAGATAATTTCTTCTCATATCATATCAATCCAATTTCTCAGTACTTGTTGGTTTTCTCTATTGTATTTCCTTGATAGTTATGAGAGAATCATCTTCAGGACATAGCCTCTTAACTTTTAATTTGAGTCAATAGTTTAAACCAAGAAAATCCATGTAGAATTCAACATCATTATTTTTGGTCACTCCTAGAGAGTAAGTGCACAAATACGGGGGACCAAAAAGGGGTCTTAAGATGCCACTATTTTTCCAGAAATTAGCAAACTCTAAACTTTGAAGAGAAAATCAATATAGTTACACTCAAAATTTGAAGATGCAACAAGAATAAGATTTGCATTACTTTGAATATAATTTATAAACTACTAATTTGTTTTCAAAATAGTGGATATTAAGGGCGTCAAAAAGATGGAGCACACAAAGTGGTCCTATTTTTTTGAAAAATATATAGCAATGGTGTGCTCCCCATAAAATGTCAATAGTTTTTTTTAATTTTTTAAAATCACTTCAGTGAGAATTTAACTAACACCATGTACTTTATCTTGGATGTTTTGGCTAATTTTTTTATGAATGTATGATTGTTTACAAATTTTTGATGTAGATACAACTTGAAAATGTGAAATTTGTGCATACTCCCACTAGAAATTGTTGAAAACTACTAAAAAAAAATTTAAAATATTTTTCTAGGTGTGTAGAATGGAATCTAGTTTCTAAAATTGTAATGTATTTCAAAATTCAATGAACGAGCTGAAATCTATGTTTAAAACATCACACATTCATTTTTGACATAAATAGCATACACTTACAAAAGAAATTAGAGATGGAAAGTTTAACATAATCAAAATTCAAATAAATTATATGGTTAGATGGCTTAATAAATAGCTTAACAATATCATCGATCCTAGTGTGTCCACATCAATAGTCTCCTTCACAGTGAAAGGAAAGGTGACATGCTCCTCTTGAGCACTCAAAGTAGCTCTCTACACTATGTTGGGGTCACGAAATTCCCTTGGTCTATCATGTGAGGACCCCCACCTCTACCCTAAAAATCTAACAAAAAATATAGTTCAGAAACTCACTGAGAACAAACTAACAATATATTTTCCTCAAAAAATTTAAGAGTACATCCTGATTATTACATAGAGGATTGTCAAAAACCATCCACCACCTTTCCTAAAAATAAGTTTTTATCCCTTCATGGTTGCACCAATCGATAGGGACCCTCTTGTAATTAAAACTTAGAGCTCCATTATTCTAAGATCGATGAAGAGTGAACAAATGTCACCATTGTTAGTTTTTTCTTCTTTGTGTTCTCATATGATAACTTATTTTCATAATATTGTTTTTGTTCCTTTCTTTTGTTGAACCAAAAATCAATATTCCCACTAACCGTAGCTACTATGTTGAACAAAAAATCAATATTCCTTTGGGTTGATGAAGGAGGTTCATCTACTTGTTCTTCATGGGGAGGTGTCTTGAGGTTTTATACAAGTCGATTATTATCTCTTGAAATGTTTATAATAAAGTTTAATTTAAAAACCTAATTAAATCTACATTTTAATAAAAAAAGATGCAAATAAATAATATATACTCACCTATTCGTCCTCCTTAATGTCTTGGGGACATTTTTGTGAGGATCTAATGTACCTATGAAGAAAAATTTTCTTCCAATATCGTGTGAAACTTTTGTAAGTTCTCCAATCAGACTCTAATTCAGAGTTATGATATAAAAATAAGAGATTACAATGGGGCTTCAAATTTATAATGCATTAGATATGGAATGTGCCATATATGTCACACACCATATAGGCTTGTTGTTCCAAAGCTTGAGGCTTGACACACCAATCCATATGGCATGCTCCATATATGGTGCACACCATATGCTTTTTGGGGGACCTGTTAGCCCATTTTCCTGTAGTAGCTAAAATCCTCAGAAAATGGTCTATCCCTACAAAAATTTTCATGGCTGCATTAATTCTCCTCTGGCCTCTGCAAATATTTTCTTGTCTCTAGCCTTGAAACCCTAGGCAAAATTTCATATTTTTAGCCGTTGAGTGGAAAAAGCCCTAATTTGTCTCGGCCTTGTTCTATTTCTCTGTTCCTTTTTCCTGATCACTTAAGTCTCCATTTGGCATGTGCGCATTTCATTTCTCAGTCGGTTGCTTAATCTCCCAATGGTTTCGGCATATTCCTTTCTTTTATGCGACTCCGAGAATCCCTTTTGTCGCGCAATCTCTTAATGCTTAAGGAATATTCCATCTCATTTAGTGACTTGTTGGGCAGTCTTCTTTCCTTTTAGTCACCAGGTCTCTTAATATTTGTCGGTTATGTCTTAGCATTCAGCGACTCTGCTAGCGGCTTATTCTTCTCTTTAGTCATTGAATCACGTAATAGTTGGCCCACATCTGATGAAGATGATATAGGTGGAAATGTTGTCAGTTGGAGCTGAGGTGTCTGATGGCTATTGGTCGAGAGCAGTGACTTGTAACATATCAGCGGGGCCCGGTTTATAGTTTATTCTTCCACTATGAGATCATGCAACGACTATCAATTTGGTATTAGACCGTAAGGGATTGCAGTGGGTCCATTTGCCAGCTGTGCGCACATGGCCATTGTTCATTGGTTGAGATTATGGCGATGTGGCCACTGACAGGTGTTACAAATGGCACCTTTTTATTTGTTAAAGACTATGGGACCGTCAGTTAGGTGTTGCAGAGTTGTTCTTTTATGATTGGCTAAGCTTGGTGGTCATGTAGTGAGTGTGGGGTCAAACTTTTCAAAGGTTAAAGCTTAGACAGATCTAACTATTATCGTTATACCATTGATAGAAGATGCAAGGATTTTAAGCCTGCGGTATAGCGACAGCCGTCCGATGCTCTTTAAGGACTAACATTTGTAGTGGGCCCTATATTGCTAGCTCATGTCAGTGTGTTTTCTTTTCATTGGTCGTAGTAAATGGTGACAGGGATGATGTCAGTGGGCTCGATGGTTTTAAGAGAGACTTTTGATTAACGGCTATCACATGATCGCAATGAATATTCTTCCCCCTTGTGATCATGTGCCCACCATCCAATTTGATGCTGACATCATTGTGGGTCCTTTTTGCCAGTGGGCGCTGACATGCTTAATTCTTATTGGATGCTGGTGCAGTGAGTTGGCAATTGTCAGTGGGACCAGGGTTTTCGGTGTGTCTTTGAGGGCTCTGACATTTGTAGAAGATCTATGGTTGGCATATGTTCTCATGGGTTCTGTCAGTGTTATGAGATCTTACGCCAATCGTCGATCTTACTTTATTTCTCAGGTGAGAAATGATGGTGGGTCCTCTGACAGTTGGAGCCGACATGTGCGATTTTCATTAGCGGAAGGGATAACGATATAGCATTTCTCAGTGGGACCGTTGGCTAGGTGGTGCTGATTTGTTTTATTTTGATTGGCTGACCGGTTGGTGATGGGGATGTTTTCAGTGGGGCCAGTATCTTGGGCCTTCAAGCGTGATTAATGCTCGGTTGAATCTTGTGGCTGTTGTTACACCGCTGGGCAAAGATGCATGATTTTTAAAGGTCATGGTATAGCGACAGCCATTGATTTTGTTTAAGAGATGGATCCGCTTGGTGGGTCCTCAATTGCTAATTCATTATGTAAATGACGAATGGTTTGGTACCACGTGGATCCAGGTGGGCCTAAGTTTTCTTTGCAGTCGCGTGGTCTCTGATTGTGACTGCGGTTAGAGATGAAGTCTGCATTTTCATGACTAAGGCATAAATGTAAACCAGGATTCCTATTGAGTTAGGTCATGAAGCCTGGGAAAAGTAAAGGATCTGACAGTGATGTTTTAAAAGTGAGTCTAGATTTGATGTTGACCGTTGATTTTCTGCTGGCACCATGAAAGTAGTCATTTCTTCCAAGATTTGAATATTTTAAGGGTTTTCAGCAATAGAAGGACTGAAATTGAATGCTTAAGTGGTTGGATTTGGTAGAAATGATTTTGTCAATTGCTGCAGCGTGGTCCAGAGGGTTTGATGATTGATTGCAGAAGTCTGTATTGTAAAGAAATGGGTATGTGTTGCTCGAGGCATGTTGCAGGTGGATAATCAGACTGATAAGCATGGTGAATTCATGGTCTTCGGTACATTTTCAGAGATTTATCATAAATGAAGATCAATCTAGGATCTGATCCGATCAGGTTGCTTGGGTTTTCTCCCTTGTAATAAATTTTGATTGATTTTAGTTGGTTTGGTGGGTGGAAACCCTAACCCTTGCCTCAGTCATCTGTAGCTTGTTGCATCTTGACTTTTTGGGATTCCAAGATGACTGGTGGTATATATTGTAAGGGTTTTGATTTTGTAAGGGTTCAAGTTTTCTTCTGAGAGCTAGTTCCATGAATGTTCTACCTTGTAAATATTGCCTTCTTCTCTGCATATAGGGTTCCCTCTTTCCTCTCTAGCTATGGGAATAGAATACAAGCTGTAACAGTTTGTCTTATGTATAAGATTTCAATATATTTGTACTGTTATTAGATTGTCTCCATTTGAGTTTTAGACTTATTGATTGAAGCATCAAGGGTGTTTCATCCTTTCTATTTGCATTTCCTATGTGTCTGCAATAGAGTTGTTTTCGCAGAAACAACTAAGTTTAGACTAGTTTTCAGATGTGTGTGAGCTGGGGTATCAAGGGTATTTCATGCTTGTCTTTCAGTGGATGTTGATTAATGTATTACTTGTTTATATGTCTCTTTTAAGGGGAGGATTAAAATCCTTTGAATGAGTGATAGCACATTTGGATACACAAGTGGTTTGGTAATGTATGCTCTCATCAATGGTGTATGTTGATGTAAGGCATCAACATATTAGAATGTATTGTTTTCTTGTTTCATAGCTCTTTGTTGTAGTGGTGTATTTGACTCTTTTGCCCATTGGATAAGGCACTAGTCTATGAGAGACTAAGGATATTTCAAGGGTCCATTCAACCCAACATCAATCATTCAAATGAAATACCTTTCCCTTTTATGTTGGTAGTAGGTAGTAAGAGGTCCTTTGTAGTCTTTAGACTCATTCTATGCAAATAGGGTTGTTGCATAAGATTTGATTTTTATTGGGGTACAGGATACCCATAGGGGTCTGAAAGCTATTCCACAATAATATATCTGTAGGCCTATTGTTTTCCATGAGGTGTCTCGAGTGTGCAGATAAGGCAATACCCGCCTGAGTGATGTGGAGCTCAAAGAAGAAGGGGGATTCTTTTCAATCCTCATCAATTGGATTGTTTCTTGTCAAACTTGAGTGCACAATCTAAGAATCAAGTGCACATATTTATTCAAGTTTGGTCCTGCAAGGAAGAGCTCCAACAGGACCAAAAAGATGAGTGACATCCTTTTTCTCCCTCATCTTTGTGCACTTACCCTAGATACTTATTCTTCACACAAGACACCTTACCAAGTCTATAAGTAACACAAATAAGCTCTACTCCCCCTAGGTGTTCCCTTTGAGGCATTGTAGAAGTTGAATTTCACCTAGTTGCCTTCTTTTAGTGCATACTCAGTCACTCAAATTGTTGATTTTGGAAGAGGATAAACCCTCCTAACCCCATTTAATGATAAATAATATTATAACAATAATTAATCATAAATTCTAAGATTAATTTTATTACTATAATTTATATAGATTTTTAAACTCAAGATAAATTGTGTAAGTCAAAACATTAACTTGGAGATTAAAACCTTATTTAGAACATTTTTACTCCTCTTGTGCAATTTGAGAGATTCATGGCTTAATAGTGCATAATGTGAGAGGATAATTGTTAGCTCTATGAACGTGGGCTTTACCTTTTCATTTATGAATTTATATATAGAATTGATTATTCAAATATTTTGAGTGATGAAGTATGTGTAACTTATATTGAGGTAAATGATCAATATTTAATACAAAATGGATAGGAGAAATTAAAATAGATATGTTAAATTTCAAATAACAATGAGAATTATTATTTTACTTTTTAATAAACATTTAGGCCATGTATACATGTATCTAGTGGGAAAGTTCACAAGTAGTTTATTGTCCTTGGACTTATTACTTATATGTGTGTCAATGTGTCTCCTAATGTTAGTTTTCATATTTCTCACTTAACTATATATTCTCACACCCACACAAAGGAAAAATGAAATTGTCACTTGTGTCAAATATAATGATGTTTCATACCAACTCTTTGCATATTTTACAAGGTATAGATACCTTTGAATGATATACAATAAATGAAATCCATGTGTAATTTTAACCGGAAAGTAGATATAAGGTACAACTTTTAACTAGAAAACTTTTAAAAAGAAAACAACAATAACTATATTTAAAACTAAATAGAAAGATTATATGCCACACTAATAAAATTTTGATATGTACTAAAAATGAATCTTCACTATACTGTTTGTTTGAAGATAAATCATTTATAAAAATATGCATAAGAAAAACTTTGACCATTCAATAGATAACTATAACATATCTAAATAGTGGTACATCCAACATAAGAAGAATGAACCATTAGAGAAAGATTTTATAGTTTCCTATGACCCTGAATAGAATGAGGTTATTGAATGGATAAATATAGTTATAGTTGGAGTGGCCAAGACCATACTCTATGACTAGGATTTTCCTTGGATTATATGGGAAAAGGCTTTCAATATTGCTACATACTTGTAGAATAGGAGCTCACACAAGGTTTTGGGCATGTTGACACCAAAGGAGGCATTCACTCAAAAGAAACCAAATTTGGAGGTGTTCAATATTATCTTTAGGTTACGAGATTTGAGATAAACAAACTAGTTTTTCTCATAATTCTCACTTCTTTCTCTCCCACTTTTGTTCCATGTTCTTTTGTTACCAGTGCTACTATGGGGGGAAACCTAATTAATAGTGAACCTGATACCTACGAATAACTAAAAAATAATTCCACCATCTTGTCTATTTTACAAGCTAGGAATGTGGACTAGTATATTGAGGGAATGAAAAGGTTTAAGCAAGAGTTATCTAAGAAATTTATTGAGTCTTGGGATAATGGGAAGGTGATTATTGTTGAGGTTTTGTTTGTCATTTTTATGGAGTCTATAGTGGTATCTATGCTGGAAATTTGGCTGAGTTAGATATCTAGATGTTGTCATTATGGCAACATATAGTCTACATGAAGACCGCATATGACAAAGAGCAAGTATAACAGAGCGCAGAGCAAAATTGTCTAAGTGTAAAGCAGTATTTTCCCAGTATACCCGGAGACAATTTTGATTGGCGATGTCAATTGAAGTAAGTTCAAGGCTCGCGCACTTGAACATAGGTACTATGATGACTATTGAAAACTCACCTGAGAGCACAATTCTGTATGGCATGTATGGAAGAAGTTATGACAGTTTTACCAGAGACAGTGTTAAGCCGACAAGACAAAATATGAAGACAGAATTGGTAAAGAGTTAAGGGATTATTTTGTTTATCAAAATAATGTCTTAATAATATAAAGGGATGACATCCTAGATTTTAACCCTTGGGTAAATATGTATTTTGTAATAAGATTTTGTGAATCCGACTGTAAGAGTTATTAGTTCTAATAACTTGTATAAATGTAAGGCATATGTAAATGCAAAAGTATGATAAAAGAGATATGTAATTGTAATGCAAGCGGAAAGATATTGATGCAAAGTTGTGAAAGAAAAGCAAGCAAGTATAAGGTTATGTACCTTACCCTATTTTGTAATCAGTAATCATTATACATTACTTGCTTGGGTAGTGGGCTCATCTTATAATCATATTTTGTACTACCAACTCTTAGCAGCGTTGAGGCTTCTAACAAGGCCTATAGTCCCTTAATTAGGACTGAGACACTATATGCATGTAACAGGGTCAACATCCTTAACAAGATACTTTTGATTAGTGAATCTTTGTGGGTACCATCTCCACCAGGGTTTTCCCTTGGCCAAGGTTTCCTTGAGAACAAATAATGTGTTATGAGTTCATTTGCTTTCTTGCTATGCATGTTATTTAGTTTATTATGTTATGCATGTGTTAAGATAGTTTGTTATATCCATAATTGGGTGAAAGTAAAAGTTTTTAGAATACTGATTCACCCCCCCCCTCTCAGTATTCCCTATCTCTAACAATTGGTATCAAAGCTTAGTTACTCATAAAATAATCATTCAAGGAAAGCCTAATAGCTTGAATAAGATCTCTATGGATATGGATCAGCTACAGAAGAATCTTGAAGAAGATCTTGAGTAGATTGATATACTTACTGAAGAAAGAGATACAATGAAAGGAAAATATGATGATGCAAAGAACCTCATTCAGAAACTGAAAAATAAGCTAGAAGAAAAGGAATCTACAATTCAAATTGAAGATTATGATGATCTTGAAAAAGAAAATGAGATCCTTAAACATGAATTAAAGATAGAAAATCTGAAGTTAAGTTTGAAAGATGGAAAAAGCAAGAATGAAGAAAATCTGAAATCTGAGAATGAAAGCCTGAAATCTGAGAATGAAGATCTAAAATCTAAACTTTGTAAAGTGATATCTGAACTTGAGAAAACCAAATTACAGTATGTTGAACTTGAAAAGTACAATACAATTGTGAAAGGTGAACTGACTCAGTCTAAGCAACAACTTGAGAAGCTATATTCTACTAGTGAGAAGATTGATGAACAAAAGTCTTATCAAAAGCCATTCTATGATAAAACTGGTCTTGGATTTAACTCATCTAAAGTGAGTGAAGAAGAAAATGAACCAGATCTGAAAGTTTCTGAAAATATAGATGAAAAGAAATCTGATGAAGTTGACAAATCTAAAGATACACCTAAAGAAGAAGAACCACCTAAACAAGAAGAATCACCTAAAGGAATGAAAAGATAATTTAAAGGTAGATGTTTTGCATGTAATACTTTTGGTCATATGAAGAAAGATTGTACATGTAAGAAATTTAAACCTCTTAATGGATATTGTTATAATTGTCATGGTTTTGGACATAGAGCTATTGAATGTAGGAAACCTAAATTTAATGAGAATAATAATAATAGTAGAATGTTTAGAGATACTAACCATGCAGATAAGAGACCTACCGAAGATATGAACAAGAAAAATGGATTAGTATGTTATAGATGCAACAAGGTTGGACACATTGCTAGGAATTGCAGATCAAAAATCAACCAGTTAGGACTGAGATATGGAAACAATAGAGTAGTTTGTCAGATATGTAACATGATTGGTCATACATCAAGGTTTTGTAGGATGAATAACATGAGAAACCCTAACCCTAGAAGTCATGCAAGGAGAAATGAAAATGCAAGCAACAGTCAAAGAGGATGTTGTAGTAATTCAGAAGAAGTGAAGTTTGTTAAAGCCACAGATCAAGGAGACACATTCAACACTGAAGGTAATTAGAAAGGTGAAGTATATAATGGTAAGAGTGAATCTCTACCTAGCCCATCTCAAAGTACTTAATTCATGAAAAATACAGTAGAATAGGAACTTAGGATAGTGTAGAAGTTAGTATAAGATGAATTGAGCCTTGCGCAGTTGATGCAAGGTAGTATATGATGTAGTGATGCTATGGTTAAGAGTGCATAAGATTATATGATGTTATGCGAGATCGCAAGAAGTTTTAAATTTTGTAGGTAAGCAGGAACAACTTTTTGGAAAGAAGCGGCAAAAGAATTGAATGCAATGTCAGAATTTTGTAAGATTGAAAGGTTAAAAGGTTATGATCGGTATTATTTGATCATTAAGGTGAATAAAAGTGTTAAGGAGATCAAGGAGTAGTGATTTGAACTAGTTTGCAAGGATTTGGTGAAATAATTTCATGTTGGATCTACGCAAGCCCTAAATCGCAAAATTGAGGTATTTTACTAAGCAGATCTATCAATCAATTAGATAATTTGCAGAAGATATGGATATTTCATTGATTCACAATGTAAGAGATAAGAACATACCTAAGATTAAAAGGGAACCAATAGAACCCTTGGAAGAAGACCCTAAATTAGCTTTATCATCAGTACCATACAGAGTTCTACATTTAGAGAATGTTAGAAGCTATTTGGGATGTAAGCTTGAAACCCTCAGTGATAGTGATTTTACTAAAGAGCATGAGTAGCTTTACAATCAGGATATGTCATTGAGAGTAGTGTTTGAACATTTGAAGGATAATGAAATCATTAAGTATTCTTTATAGTATGAATTTGATGATGAAAAATGCACTAAGATAATTCTAAGCAGAATACATAATGGAAAGTTTTGGTTAGATGACAAAATGATAGACATTGCAACTAACCTAATTCATGAAGTAACTGGATTGTCTAAGTCTAGAGTCATACCCTTTAATGAAAAGAATGTGAAGAAAATTGTATTAGACAACACTAAATCATCTTACAATGGAAGAGGTATAGTGATTAGCAAGATACAACAGGATGATGTTTGGTATTTGTCCAAGATCCTTATAGCTAAGTTTTGTGCTAATTCAAGAGAAGATGACATGGCAGCTGGAATGATTCATGCAGCCTATTTGATGTGTGTTGACAAAGTACAAGTAGACATGTGTGAAATCTTGAGAATACAATTATTTTGAGAACTTGGAGAAGATAAAGAAGACTAAGAACTCCCAGTTTAGATTCTCATCATTGATCACTTATATGTTTTTTCATTTGCTAAGAAGATTCCCTTACACTATTGGTGATGATTGGAATGATGGTAAGACCACAATGGAAAGGATAAACAAAGTGTACATGAGACATCTTATTGACAAGGTCAATGAGAGTGCAGTGTTGGTAATAAAGACATTTCAGAACTTGATGAAGAATAGATCAAGGATCCCTTAGTCAATTATTGACAAGTATAAGAATGAGATATGTTTTATGGCTGACATTGACTTTACATACATTGAATCAATTGAGCCTAGAGTAGAGTTCATAGACCCTCTTGGCTATGAAATTTTTGAAACTGAAGCAAAAGAATATGTGAGCAGATTGCTTAAGAGAAAGTTGGATATTCACATCAATAGATTTGGGACTTTTGAGGAGAACTTCAACTCCACAAAGTCTATTCAGGAAGAGAAATAGTCAAAGAAGAGAGTAGAAAGTACAATTAAGAAGATTCTAAAGGACATAGGAATGACAGAACATGAGTTTATGATTGCTAAACAGATAGCAGTAGCTATTAGAGACATTGGACAAAAGGAAGTTTTCTCTGTTCCACCCTTATTAGCGATTGAAACTAGAAATTTACAGTATAAAGTGAAAGTATAGCAAGAAGAACAAGAAGTAAGGAAGTCTACTAGATCATCTTCAACTCCACCAGGGAAAAGAGTGAAAGAAATAGCTACTAGACCAGGTAAAATGCAAAAAATAATAGCTCCACCAGTACAAAGGAAGATAGCATAAATAAAAGTTAATGAAGATGCACAAGTGAAAAAGAAGACATGGAAACCAAAGATTGAGAAGGTAAATGAACAGATTATTCATGATGGAGATTTTTCTAAGATGAACAAGTACTATGATCTTTATAACTATTCAGAAAGATTGAATTTGGAGAAAGCAGTTGTGAGACACATGATCTTAGCAGATAAGAAGTTTGACACAATTCAAGGTAAGATACCTGATGATTTATTTGAGAAGCTAGTTAACAGGAAAAAGAGAGCAACAGAAGAGGACAATAAAATTAGAGAAAATCTTGTGAGAAAACTATGTGAAGTTAAAGATGAAGATCATTTTAAAGAAATAATGAAAGAACTTGGAACCCATCTGAGAACAAAGAAAAGAATCATTCAGATAATGGGAGGAAACTATGAAGAGATAAACAAAGAAATAGATCAAGCAATAGTAAAGGTAATGACATCTAGTGTTGGAAAACACTCTAGAGTAGCAGAGCTAGTAGAACAAGTAGAGGAAGCTGAGCATCAGAGGAGCCCCTCTCCACCATCAATTAACATTGAAGATGAGTCAATGCATGTGGAAGGCACTAAGATCACATTGGGCAGTGATGATAATCCTTTTAAAAATCTTGAAAACATTGTTGACAATTCGGCTTTAGAAGAACAAGACAGAGCTAGTGAAGAAGGAAAGAAAGAAACAAGGAAAGAGAAAGGAAAGCAAACATAAATTCAAGAAAGTACAGAAATTCAAGGATAGAAAGAAGTCCCTGGCAAAGAGGAAATCAGTCTTACACCTGAGATTGCAAAGAAATCACAGATTGGATCGATATTTGAAAGCTTTGGGAAAGAGGTTGATGATGATGATCAAATGGAATTGATCACATCCCTGAACAAAATAATTGGAAAGAACAAGAAGGTGAAAAGCCTTGAAGGATCATTGCTGGAGATAACAAAGAATTTACAAAGTGTTGTGACTAACAAGATAGCAGAGGCAGATCCACTAAAAAGAGCTAAGAAAGTTATGAATGCATTTGATAATGAGTTCACTAACTTATCAGATATAGCTAAAGTGAAGGTTCAGGCAGCCTATGAGGCCAAAATATTTTATGATATAAGTCAGAATATTAGAAATGATATTAACAATCTGGATATCTATATAAAAGACTTGAAAAGGAATTTGGACAGAGGAAAAACTTTGTACATTCAGTGTACAAAATCTGAAAACCATGTATCTGAAGTAGTTGAGAAGATTAAGGCTAAAGAAGCAGAAATTCAGTCAAAGATAAATCTTTTAGTCAGCCCTAATGTGAAGATATTGGATATTGAGAAAAGAATCAACAAAATAAATGATGAAATAAGGATTCTCAATGATGAAAAGGATAGGAAATTGAAATGATTTTCTCTTCTAAGAGAGCACATTTCAATAAAGATAAGCATTGTTGAAGGACAGTTGGAAGAATGTCTTTCATCAAAGACATCTTTTGAGAAGTTTAGTTTTGCAAACCTTCAAGCATGTGAGATCACATCTTATGGATTGTGTGCACTACTTAGTGTTGCAGATTCCATTAAGAAGGCATGGGAGAAGGAGATAGAGAGTATTAAAGTGAATTTTGCAGATTGTGTTGCAAGCCTACCAACTCTGCAAACTTGAATCAAGGTATACAACATTTTTTAACATAGTTTTTGGCACATTGTTGTCATTGTTGTTAAAGGGGGAGAGATATATAGCAGAAAATTGATGTATATATGATAAGGAAGTATATTCTTAGGAGGAGTATAGAATATAGATAAGATTTATGGAGTTATAAGGATAGCTAAGATATATTTTTGTCATGGCCATAATTTTGAGTTTTTTTTAAGTTTTTGAGACTTAGCCAATTTTCTCATATGTTGCCACCAATGATAAAGGGGGAGATTGTTGGAAATTTGGCAGAGTTAGATATCTAGATGTTGTCATTATGGCAACATATAGTCTACATGAAGACCACATATGATAGAGAGCAAGTATAACAGATCGCAGAGCAAAATTGTCTAAGTGTAAAGCAGTATTTTCCTAGTATACCTGGAGATAGTTTTGATTGGTGATGTTGATTGGAGTAAGTTCAGTGCTTGTGCACTTGAACATAGATACTATGATGACTATTGAAGACTCACCTAAAAGTGCAAGTCTTTCTGACATGTACAGAAGAAGTTATGGCAATTTTACCAGAGACGGTGTTAAGCCGACAGGACAGAATATGAAGACATAATTGGTAAAGATTTAAGGAATTATTTTGTTTATCAAAATAATGTCTTAATAATATAAAGGTACAACAACCTAGATGTTAACCCTTGGGTAAATATGTATTTTTTAATAAGCTTTTGTGAAGCCGATTGTAAGAGTTATTAGTTCTAATAACTTGTATAAATGTAAGGCATGTGTAAATGCGAAAGTATGATAAAAGAGATATGTAATTGTAATACAAGCGGAAAGATATTGATGCAAAGTTGTGAAAGAAAAACAAGCAAGTATAAGGTTATGTACCTTGCCCTATTTTGTAATCAGTAATCATTGTACATTACTTGTTTGGGCAGTGAGCTCATCTTGTAATCATATTTTGTACTACCAACTCTTAGTAGGGTTGAGGCTTCTAACAAGGCCTATAGTCCCTTAATCAGGACTGAGACACTATATGCATGTAACAAGCTACTAACAGGGTCAACATCCTTAATAGGATACTTTTGATTAGTGAATCTTTGTGGGTACCATCCTCACCGGGGTTTTCCCTTGGCCAGGGTTTCCTCAAGAATAAATAATGTGTTATGAGTTCATTTGCTTTACTGCTATGCATGTTATTTAGTTTACTATGTTATGCATGTGTTAAGATAATCTATTATATCCATAATTGGGCGAAAGTAAAAGTTTGCAGAATATTGATTCACCCCCCCCTCTCGGTATTCCCTATTTCTAACAAGCTATAGGTTTGGTTGCAAAAGAAAAGGTTGTGCCCAAATACTCAAATGTTGAGTACACACAAGATATAAAGAGGTTTCTTGGCCTTGGAGAAAGTATTCCTTGGTTATAAAATGGGTACAATAAAGAGGTTTTTCCAAGAAAGTGGAAGGATTTTGCGAAGGTGCTAATTAAATTCATCACTCTCGATGGAAGGTTTAGGCATTTCCATTCTCATATTTTCCCTATGCTTAATCACTTCTATTATAATATTAAGTTAAATTTCCCATTTTGGATTCTTTTGTCCCTATCTTAATTAGTTTATAAATCCAAAAGAAGTGGGAGCCCTCCTCTACACTAAGGGCTTATCCTCTATTTATATAATTTATATTTGGCTTTGACCCCTCAATTTGGCCTTAATCCTTGTTTGATTATGGATATTAATAACCTCAAGAAAAATCTTGTCTTATTGTCTATTAAGATTCCCCTATCTCCTGAGTCCACTAAGGTTAATGCTCTTAGAAAATTTAAATAAAAGGCCCTTGGTATTGAGTAGACTGAGGAGAAAATAAAAGTTATTTCTGAGGATTCCTCCTCCTTGTGTTCCACTAGGTCAGATTGGATCCCTAAGAATGTTGTTGCTAAATCTCTCAGTTTGTACTACAACCCCGCGTCCCCTATTTTTTCCCTCTAGAGTACCTTGGTGATCCCAAGATCCTACATGATATTTTCCATCTAGCTTCTATAAGGCCACCCTTACTATTGAGCATTCAGATTTGGGTCGGATTGGGAACAAGGTGGATGAATTATGTATACTCTACAATAAATAGAATTCCAGTATCAAATGGATGATATCTCAATTACACACTACGATGAAAAAGATCAATAGAATTTAATCTATTATAGAGGGTAAAGAAAATGCAGAGGATTTGACCCACAACAAGGGGGGTGACAATGTTTAGTGGGTGGAAAAAGACTTAGTGTAGAAATTAGAAAACTGGGAGATAATGGAAGACCAAATTTGTGATCTCAAGGCCCTCATTCCATTGAAGGAGGAGAAACATGAAATAATCTATTTTATGGCTATTGTGAAAGATAATAAATCATAAGTCAATAATAATTTATAGGATTTAGTGGCTTGCAGCAAACAAATGATGGATAAGATGGCCCACTCTTTCACCACTCTAAAGGTCGAGCTACAAGACAGGACAACCAAGCATAGGAAGTGTTGGGAATATGGAAAGGTGAGTTACTAAGAAGGAAGGGGTGAGTTGGTAACCTCTAAATATTTTTCAATTGAATCCTTAAAACAATGTAATTCATTAACCGAATGACATGTTATGTTTTCATCCATTCATAACATTAATGAAAATAAGAAATGCTTTCTAATTTAATAAGTAAACATCCATGAAACTTCATACATAATAATCAAGTGTTTTGGTATCACAAAAACCCTTGTTATGAAGGTAAAAACTCTGGTGAGGATGACACGCACAAAGCTTCACTAACTGTAGCAATACAATTTTCTAGTTAAGGTTACAATGTGTGATCACTTCTGATGATCTTACCCTATTAGAAGTAACAATAAAGACTTTTAAGGATCTACTTGGTTAAAGGATTTAAGCAATACAAGTAAGTGTGCACTCGGTTAAGAGATTTACAAAAAGGCTTGTTAGGTCTACTCTGTTAAGAGATTTAAGTCTGCCACAATTCTTAGAAAGTAACAATAGAATTGATCTGTATGTAGCAACTTACTTTGTCTGATTTTAGATCTGCTAAGTACTCAATTGTTATCACCTTGTTGTGATAGATCTCTTCTCTGAATTTTTCTTAGTAGCCTTCTGATATCCTTCTGAATATAATCTTTGAATGCTCTGTCAAAAAATTATCTTCACAACCCTGTTAGATCTTCGGATGTATGTATTGGCAGCTACTTCATGTGTGTTGCTTGTAAAAATCACATCTTGACAATTCTTATATCAAAATATTTTGACCTAATTAGGGTTATGGTATCATCTAGAAAACCTAAGATCTACAATCCAAATGAATAACCTAAAACATCATTACATAGGTATCATCAATCATTTAATGATTACATCCACATTTAATCTTCACCTTGATCTTGTACACCATTTTCTAGATCGATGTAAACCATTTACCTTGTATTTTGTCATTATAAAAATTTATGTCCTTGTATTGCTTGGTATATACTGCATTCATCACTTGATAAACTACTAATGCTCGGTAAATTTGAATGCTCGGTTATAACTGTATTGGGTGCTTGGCAATCATCTGATTCGATATGAGTGCTCTATTAAGACTATGTTTGATTACTATGATATTCTACCTTGTGCTCTTCTTAGTTACTGTACTTAATGTGTTGACCAACTAGCCTATTTTCTTCCTTTACCGACTATATGCGTGACACTAAATACAACATATAAACTAACATTCTCCTCCTTTGGCATTAGTGACAAAAACACATATGTATGCCATATAATCAAAATTTCAAAACTTCAAATCTGTATACCCAAAATTGTAGATTTCCCCTGTCTATATGCCTCGGTAAGTATACAAACTATATACATATTTTCTCCCTTTGTATACATATATTTCCCCCTTTATTGGTAATAATGCCAAAACTTTTATATACTTACATCTTATAAAAAATGTTCGGATGGGTTTTCTTCAAGTTGGCTAAGAGGTTTTCCCATTCCTCTTTCAAACTATCAAGTGCAATCTACTCCAAACCAACTTGTGCATTCATATTGAATATATGATCTACAACTAATAGCTTGGGAGTAGCTACTAGATCCTTTGCTTTCTACACATGCCTAGATGCATCACCTAGATGTGTGGTAACAAAACTACGTGAAGCTTGGTTGTTTGATCCTTGATCTTATCTTCTCTCCTTAGCTCATTTCTTAACCCGTGTATGTGCTTTACTTTTGCATAGTGTGATTTGAAAGCATTAGGGTGTTATCAAGATTTTTGCACTTTGTTGCAGATTATCATCTAGCTTCTTTAGTTTTTTCTTTTATCTCTACAGTAAATGACTATGATGTGCAAAGCTTCTTTAAAGTTGTGATTATCTAGTGAATAAGATTTTTAACTTCAGTTATAGTTTTAGATAACTTCACCTTATGAATTGACATGGCTTGGTTGATTTTCTCTACTATTTTAAATTGAATTTTAGACTCTTCTCTCTCTTCAATTTTCTTCTCAACATCAACATTAGGGGAATTGATGTGTTTGGTAAGTTTTTCAAGTTGGTTAATGATGGGAGTTTCCTCATCAACATTGAAATCAGGTACAAATTGCATGAGAATCTATAGATCACATCTTCAAGAACTTGTTTATCCTTAATCTCCTACCTCAGATTCTCCTATGCTACTTTTTTAGTGCATAATTCTCCATATCTTCTAATAGCTTCAGGGTCTAAGGTTCTCGGGTCACTTGAAGGTATTTCTATGACTTCATCCAAGGTGACCAGACCTTTTCCATGTTTCTTCTCCTTTTTCTTCTCATGTTTGCTTGATGTAGGGGATTGCTCATATGGAACTAGAGCCTTCTACTCTGGATTTGACTTTGGTGGCTCGGTGGAGACACTTTCCTCCTTTTCTTGCCCTTTTTCTATTCCCTCAATCTAAGGTCCTTGGGCTTCTATCCTATTACCTATTGTGGAGATATCTACATTTTCTTTAGTTTTTGTTCCTTTGTCTTTTGCCTCTTTTATTTCAGGCTCGGTGGTCTTTTTATTTTCTTCTTCACCCTTATCTTCTGTGGTGTCCATATTTTGCTCAGTTGTTGGGCCCTTCGGTTGCTCTTAAGTAGTAATATTTATGGCATGTATCAAAATTGGTAAGTTACCTTTTATTTATTATGTAGTTGCATCGGTAGTCTTGTCTTCCTCTGTGTTCTCAGAAGCAGTAGTAGTAACATCTTCATCTTCCTTTCTTCACCATCAGGGTCACCTTCAGTGATATCTTCAATTAATACTTCATCATTCCTGGTAATGAATAACTGCTGGGGTGTATTTTCTTTCTCGGTGTAGCTAATAGTATAAAAGTCTTCAACATATGTATCATCTTCTGGCTATTCGGTGTCTGATATATGTATAGGCTCTTTAATTGGCCTCTTTACAATAAGATCGGCATCATCAGAATGTAAAACATTTCCTCTTCTCATGACACCTTGCTCAGGGATAATTGCTAGTGCAATTTGTTTTGCTTCTTCCTTGGACTTCAAAATTTTAGCCCATTTCTCTTTAGTTTCTTCATCAACTTCTTCAAGTTCACCCTGCAAAATGTTCATTGTTCTTCCTTTCATCAAAAATTTGTTGGCATTTTCTTTCATCATATCATCAATCTTTGTAATAGTTTAGTGTGGCATGGCCAAAATTAATGATCGTTCCCTCATCTTCTTCTTGGTATGCAAGGCATCAATCCATCTTGTTGATACCTTATGATATAACTCTTTGGGAATATAAGTTACCAATTTAACTGATAATATTTTAAACTTAATCTAATAGACTACAACTGATTGAATACGTTAAAGGAGAGATTAATGACTTCAAAAGATAGTGAGTGATGATCACCAGGATACTAAGGTATATGTGACACATCTTAAATCAGTTATTATATTGTCATTGATGTCAACTAGTTTTGACTGTACTTATCATGATAGTTACAAACATTTGAAGAAGGAAATAATGATGAAGGAATCAGATATCTACATGAAGATGAGATGTATGAGAAAGATATGGATATGGTATTCATTGAGTAACTTATTGATGAGTCTATGACATTATGTTAGTGATTTTTTTGTACTACATAATTTTGTTATGGATTGAAGATCAAGAATGAAAAAATTTATGTGGTCGGTAAATGAAGAACTTAGTATACACCAAGTTGAAACAGTTTACACTAAGAAAGTGTAGTGTATATCAAGTATAGTGTTAACCGAGTTAGAAGTCACTGAAACATTATGGTATTGACCGAATGAAAGAAATAAATGAAACATACGACTATCGGCTAAAGATGATGAGCTAGAAAATTATAGATGATTCTAAAGTTAAAGATAAATTTTGTTATGATGATCAAATGGCTGAAAAAATTCAAGGATGATCAGATGATGGAGAATGAAATGTGTTACTAACACAAGTGTTGAGGAAGGTTAAAGCAGAAAAATCAATGGTGAAGATTAAGAGACAAAATCTATGGCTGGAAATAAAACCATTTATTATATCTATAAAAGGAGACAAAAGATTCATAATTATGGATGGAATTTGCATGAGAAGATTCTATTCATGCAAAGCTAGTCAAATAGGTTGAAGACAAAACCAAACAATTCTGCAAACAACACTGAGTATCAGAGAAAAGAATTACCGAGCAGAACAGAGTTGGAGAATACAAAGAGATTGAATTGAGTTTATTGGCCAAAAGTATTTTGAGCTTAGCATATATCTGAAAATATGCAAAACAAATTGTATTTGAATCATATCATTAATGTTTCATTCTAATCATTGCTATAGATATATCACTTAACCAAGTCGAACTTAACCATCTTTATATTTCAATATGACATTCAATGAATGTTTATTGTTTTCTTGTTGACCCCATAGTGAATGTTTGGTCACGGAGAACTGTGAGTGATAAATCCTCTAACTATGTCACATTTTACAGTGTTTTATTGTAACCTTTAACAGGGTTGGCTCTTAACCAAGTTCACTTCATAAGAGTGAATTATTTTGGGTTACTAGTCCCAAGTGGTTTTTTCCCCTAAAAGGGTTTCCATGTTAAACCCTAATAGGGTTTCCACATTAAAAATCAATGTGTTATATGTTTATGGATGTGATGAATTATTATTTTACTTTACACATTGCTATAACTGGTTTGATCAATATATGCACTAGATAAATTACTAGAATTCGGTAATTAAACAAAGAGGCACAATTAAAGTTTTACCAAGTTGATTAAATTGTTTGAAAGATTTTTTTAATACATCGGGCAGTGCTTGGGAATATAGGATAACTGGACTTAACTAATTCCCCCCCCCCTCTTATTTATCTAACAATTGGTATCAGAGCATAGAGTGCTTGAAGGAAAAGTTTGAAGGACTTAAGTAAAAGATCACAAGATGTATAAGAGAGAGGTGCCAAAGCTAAAAAAAGAAAACTTCTCGACATGGCAAAGAAGAATGAAATTGTATATATTAGGGATTGGTGAGTCTACAATATACTACTTGCAAAATCTTACCCAATGCACCTTTTACTGTTGATCAGATGAGAGAAAGATATGAACACAATGCTATGATGATTGACATTGCTTCTTATTTATCAGATGTCAAATTCAAAAATTTTAAGACATCTACAGCTGCAAAATAGATATGGGACAAGCTTACACTAATTCATGGAGGAGATGTGAATGTGCTAAGGGAAAAATATGAAAGTCTAAGAGGAAAGTTTGATGACATGAAAATGAAAGAAGGTGAGAACATCACGTAGTATAGAAACCGAGTCAAGGAGGTTTTGAATGCAATCCGAGGAGCAGGTGGAATTATTGATGAAGACACTTTGGTAAGAAAAATTCTCAGAACCTTGTTACCTACCTATGCTATTAGAGTTCCTGCAATTCATGAGATGAGAGTAGCTCCTGGTAATAATATTTCACTTGATAGTCTAATTAGTATATTGACTGCATTTGAGCTTAACAATTATGACAAAAGTATTGTTCCTACTATTGAATCTACATTTATGTCATCTCTGAAAATTGATAAATCAAGTAGAAAACATAAGATAATAAATGAAAGTGATAGTGAAAGTGAAGAGGATGAACTTGAAGCATTAATGGCTAGAAGATTACAAAAAGGTAAAGGAAGATATAGAGGTAAACTACCATTGGTATTTTTAAATGTAAAGAGATTGGTCATATTGCTGCAAGATGTCTTGGCAAGAAGGAAGATGAGAAAACAAATGAGAAATATAATGAGATAAAGAATGACAGAAGAGATCACCCAGATCACAGAGGCAACCGATAGTATGACAAGAGAGATAACTGAGACTATAGAGACACAGGAAAGAAGGCATGTTACCTATTTGAAGATTAAGATAATGACACCGACACTGACACTATTGAAGACATTGAAATGGTATTTGTGGCTTTAAAAGAAGATTTTGAAGAAGAAGAAGAAAGGTATGTTGAAATATCACTTATGTCTAAAGTTAGCAAGAATGATACTTGGATTATAGATACTGTTTGTCCACATCATATGATTGGTGATGAAGAAAAATTTGAATACCTTGAACATTATAATGGTGGATCTATGAAAATGGGAAATGATACACCTTGTCTAGTGAAAGGAAAAGGGTCTGTATTGTTGAACAATAAGATCATATGTGACAATGCATATTGGGTGAAAGGACTTAATTATAATCTGTTGAGTGTAGCACAACTAATAATACTAGTCAGCGAGTTGCATTTGAGAATAGAAAGGTAAAAATCTATGACGAGACTAGAAAGTTGGTCAGTACTGGTGAACAATCAAAAGGTAACTTATTCTATCTTGACAATTCTGAAACTTATTGTTTGTTGGCTAAAAATGAAGATGTATTATTATGGAACAAGAGGTTATGTCATGTGAATTTTGATAACATGGTTAAGATCAGTAACAAAAGAAAAGTTAGAGGTTTACCAAGCTTATCTAAACCTAATCATGTAATGCACAAACAATGAACCAAATAGGCAAAATGTCAAAATCTAGTTTTAAGAGCAAACACTTTTCATCTAATGCTATTTTGGATTTAGTACATACTCACTTATGTGGACCTATGAGAACTCAAAGTCATTATTGAGATATATATTTTATCTTGTTTTTTTATTACTTCTCTAGTATGATGATTTACATGTTCTTGAAAGAAGAATTTAAAGCTTTCAAAATGTTTAAGTGGTATAAAGAAAAAGTGGAAAAAGAAAGTGGTAAAGAACTGAAATGCTTAAGGTCAAATAGAGGTGGTAAATTTATTTCTGATGAGTTCACTAATATTTTTAATGAGCATAGAATTAAGAGACGGGTATCTACACCGAGAACACCCCAGCAGAATGGTATTGTT
The DNA here is from genome assembly GCA_027943335.1 of Chamaecyparis obtusa. NCBI lineage: Eukaryota > Viridiplantae > Streptophyta > Pinopsida > Cupressales > Cupressaceae > Chamaecyparis > Chamaecyparis obtusa. The sequence continues at coordinate 229,674 of BSBK01001597.1, read as the reverse complement.
GAAAAGAGAAATAGATCAATTATTGATTGTGCTAGAACATTGATGATTGAAAAAGATGTTGCATAAATGTACTAGAGAGAAGTTGTTAGTACTCTTGTATACACACTAAACTGAGTTTAACTGAAGAAAGAATCAAACAAGACACCTTATGAATTATGGTATGGTTACACACCTAATGTGAGCTATTTTAGAATATTTGGAATTAGATGTTACATTCTAAAAGATGGTAGAAATGGGAAATTCGATTCAAAAGGTGATGAAGGAATATTTCTAGGATATTCTACTAAAAGAAAATCCTTTTAAATGTTTGAACAAGGTTACTAACAAAATGATTGACAGTGCAAATGTGAGAGTTGATGAGTTTGTAGAGAAGAATGATGAAGAAAGAAAAAAGGAACCAGAAGACAACAATAGATATGTTTACATTGAGGAACCTGAAACTATACATGAGAAATAGTCTGGCATTACTGAGCAATAGTGTAATGCTATCAAGCAACAATCTTTACAAATTGAGAATCAACAAACTCTTACCGATGAAGATAATAATCATGCACCAAGTGGAGAACACATTGAAAAACAAAGATCTGAACCTATACTTGTGAGATATGTGAGAAGACACCATCCACAAATCATATAATTGGAGATAAGAACATAGGAATGATGACACGAAGTAAGTTGATAAAACACACATGCTTAGTTTGTGAATTTGAGCATAAAACTGTTAGAGGTCCATTGAAAAATGATGAATGAATTAAGGCAATGAATGAAGAGATTAAGAAAATACATAAAAATAGAACATGGACATTAGTGTCGAGACTGAAACACAAGAATGTGATTGGAACCAAATAGGTAGTCAGAAACAAGTTGAATGAGAATAGAGATTTCACTAGGAACAAAGCAAGAATAGTATGCAAAGGTTATGCACAAGAAGAAATAATTGACTATGGAGAGACTTTTGTACCCATTTCTAGACTTGAAGGAGTAAGAATATTGCTTGCATATGTTGCTTATAAAGGATTTAAAATTTATGTGATGGATGTTAAATTTGCATTTTTGAATGGGATACTTGAGGAAGAGGTCTACATTGAAAAACATGAAGGGTTTGTTGATCCTAATCAGAGGAACATGGTATGTAAGTTTCACAAAGAACTATATGGACTGAAACAAGCACCGAGAGCATGGTATGAAAGACTCATTTCCTATCTAATAAGTATTGGATTTGTTAAAACAAGTGACAATAACAATTTGTATTTGAAAAGTGAAACTGATGATAAGATTATTATTGCTGAAATATTTGTTGATGATATTATATTTGGAGGACATGATAACTTATGCAAATCATTTACTGATGAAATGAGGAAAGAATTTGAAATGTCAATCTTCAGAGAGATAAAAAAATTTCTTGGATTATAAATATTACAATAGACTAAAGGGATATACATCACACAATCCAAATACATCAAAGAAGTATTGAAGACATTCGGTATGGAAGAATCAAAACCAATCGGTACACCTATGGTCACTGATGAAAATTGACAAAAGATGACAAGTCCACCGAGGTAAATCAAACCTTGTATAGATCTATGATTGGCAAATTAATGTATGTTGTGCATAGTAGACCAGATATTGCACATGTGGTTAGAATTGTAGTAATTCTGCTAATCCTAAAGAATCACACAAGACTTGTGAAAATAATTTTGAGATACTTGAAGAACACTAAAAATTATTGTTTGTGGTAAGAAAGAAGGCAATTTTGAACTGAAAGTTTATACTGATGCGGATTGGGCTGCAAACATTGTTGATAGAAAGAACACTAGTGGTGGAGCATTTTTTTTTGGAGAAAGACTGGTTACTTGGATAAGTAAGAAATAAGGATGTATTTCTTAGTCCACTGCAGAAGTAGAATATGTTGTTGTTGTTTCTAATTGTTCAAATATTGCATGGATAAAACAACTATTGGAAGGTATGAATGAGGAGATCACTGATCCAGTGATAATCTATTGTGATAATATAAGTGAAATTAATATTTCTAAGAATCTAGTGATGCATGCAAAGACAAAACATATTTCTATTAAGTATCACTACTTGCTAGAACAATTTTAGGAAAAGTAAGTCAGATTGGAGAATGTGAAATCACAAGAGCAACTTGTTGATATTTTTACAAAACCCTTACCGAAGGATACATTTGAATACTTGAGGAGTAGACTAGGGGTTCATCCCCTATCTAACAGTCACTAAAGTGATAGAAGGTTGCATCAACCTATACTTTATTAGAATATCTAATGATGTTGATGCATAATGTTCACACTTTGGGATTCCTAAGGTTGTGAAAGATAGAATACAAGTTGAAACTACATATTGATACATGCAAGGTACTAGTATTCAGAATCAAACAACATAGATATTAATTTGGCTATTCAAGAGATGATTATTTTCTTTTTGGAATTGTTGTCAAAGGGAGAGAGTTCTACATGAAATATTCAGGCTAAATATAAAGGGAGAGAAAATGAAAGAGAGATTAATGAAAGGGAGAGTATTGATGTTGTATAGTGATTAAACATATTAAATGTATAAGCTAGGGAGAGCTTACCTAGTTACAACATTTTCATACAAAGTTGGAGAATAGATGTTTGGTATTCTATGGCATATTTCATATTGTGTTGCCATCAATTCAAAAGGGAGAGATTGATAGACTACAACTAATTGAATATCTTAAAGGAGATATTAATGACTTCAAAAGACACTGACTGATGATCATCGAGCTACTAAGGTATATGTGACACATATTAAATCAGGTATTATATTTTCATTTATGTCAACTAGTTTTGATTGTCCTTATCATGATAGTTACAAATGTTTGAAGAAGGAAATAATGATGAAGGAATGAGATATCAACATGAAGATGAGATATATGACAAAGATATGGATATGATATTCATTGGGTAACTTATTGATTTAGTCAATGAAATTATCTTAGTGATCTGATTTTATTACATAATTTTGTTATGGATTGAAGATCAAGAATGAATACGTTTATGTGGTCGGTAAATGAAGAACTTAGTATATACTAAGTTGAAACAATGTACACTAAGTAAGTGTAGTGTGTTGTCACTTTTTCTTCTAGATCACTATTTGGCAATTAATTCCCTTGACTCTCTATACCCAATTCCAAATCTACTAGGAAAAGAATAACATTATTGAGGATGGGAATCCTCATTTGAATTTAAGATCCACAAACTCAGGTGGGTGTACCTTATTGGTTTACCAAACTTAAGAAAACCAAGCAGTAGACAAGTGTCTTAAAACACAGATTTGAACATTTTCCATACAAAACATATAATTTCAAGTGACTTTATGCCTTTGACTAGTGCTATAATCCAAGGGCACAGAGTCTAGATGAACATACATCCACTAAAATATGTTAATGAAAGGAATTCTAGACCACGAAAGTAATCTATTCCTTACATAGAGCTCTCAACATTTCAACATAAGATCATCAAATTCACAAATCCTCCCTAAACCTTCAGAAAAAATCCCTGGGACTTACACTTTCCTTGAAAGCATCCTATAATTATTTGACTATCTACCTTACAGATAGATGAACCAGTAGTGCCTTACAATCCTAGTTCATAAGGAATTTAAAGAAATTCACAAAGATAATCAGATATCAAAAGGGGTACAGAAAGAGAGTTTCATTAACATACCAAGCTTCCATGCATCCAAGAAGAGAAAAGTTTCTTTAATTCAATAGAAATATATCACAGAATAGTAGCCCTTTCTAAATGATTATGGAAATCCCTTTATAGGATACGGATTGCAACAATCTTCTAATCCATTTAGGGAAATATTAGGGAAACACAACAGTTACCTCAACAACCAACTACACATCAAATAACTACAAAAAAGACATTCTACAAAACCCAGAGAAACCAAATCAAATATGATCTTTAGTTAAGGTAAAACCCTAACTGGCATGCCACAAGGATAAGAAATGCATCATTGAAATCCTCTATTCCTTCAGCTACATAATAAATAGCAAGACTGTTTCACCCACTTCTCCACAGCATGGACACCTTTTCCATACAAGTGTTTACTCAAAAGTCTTCTATGATAGCTAACAGAATCATCAGTGATAGATCGAGCACCTTTGCATTTATTCATCAGTCCTTTGTCTACAACTTATCTTTTTAACTCAAAAAAATATTGGATCAGATTAACCCAATAATTCGATCTGTAAGATGAAATCAATTTCCACCTACTTCAGCCTGACCAAACCTACTAAAAACCCTTACATAAATTCAAATATTCAAAATATGACGGGAAATGTTGAAGTCTAAAATACAGTCAGTGATGCATAGCCTTCCTGAGAGATCATGAGGTTCACAAAAATTGAGCAAACAATCAACCCATTTAAACATTTAGTTCATTTTCTACCTCATCCTTTCCGTGTTGAGAAACCGACCAATCAGGAACCAATTCATCACCATCTGGCAGGGCCCATCTTTTATTTCTCTCACCAAGTAGGATATGCAGTGCATAAGCGTGATCTCATGATCAATAACAATCTTGCAATTTCTCATCAAGGCATTATGCCCACCGTAGGATCTATTTTGATCTGATTGCACCTTTCCTTCCTTTTAGACATGAGACATATGATGTCACTAGTGACACATGACATCAAAGTGTGATGTCGCAATGAATAAAAATTGTGCATCTCTGGATAGTGGAAACACGCACACCATTAGATTAACTTTGACCAAACTACCCTTTAATCTACGCTTGAGGTTCTGACATCCAACCCACCATCCGCTAGGTGAAACAATCTCTACAAGCCTCCCCAATAACTTCATCGGCGATCGGGATGCAGAAAAATGCTCCTTCCCGATCTCCCTTTGCTTCCAATAGTTTTATCACCAAAAGATATCCCAAAGGTTCAGTCAAGGATCAGAGTGCTTGATATTTGTCTTCGTTAATGCTCATTTACACCTAATAGAATCATCAGTGGATGACACAGTCAAGGTTGGGGAATCCAATGAAATGCAGCCAAACTAATACGTAGTGGAAATAGATAAGAACAACATAAGATCTTATATAAAATAGAAGTCTTTATTCATCAAATCACTGATTACATGCAATGTTTCAAGCTGTAAGGCATTCCCAGTTATAGCTAGGTACAAAGAAAATAATAGTCTACAAGATCTCGTAGGATCCAAAACTTTTCCACAACATTAGCATTCAGCTAGCCCAAGTCTACAACACACAATACACTGGTAGGCACCCAGGAAAGGTCTAAACTTGTACTCAAACTTCCAAGCAATCTTCATGTTCCTAAGCTTATAGGCTACTAACCTCCAACCACCTCCCCTAAACAACTACCCAAGCATCTACATAAATACTAAATCCTAGCCACAAGTCAACTCAGCAGGATATACAAATATTAAATGCCAAAACATCAGTCGGCTCACAAATAGCCTTACAAAATAGATAAACTCTCCAAGATGGCCCCAAATGGTCATCAGATCTGCATAGAAGAATGCAACATGCTAGATCTAGGTCCTCGCACGTCCAATGGTCAATCCATAACTTGAGGAGCGTGACCCAAATTAAATGCACTAGTCAGCCAAGCCAATTCATCCAAACAAATCCAGTCGGCAAGCAAGAACACCGAGCAACAGAGGAAATAACTGAGCGTCAATCAACCGACCATGCCAAGCATAATCGAGCAACACAATCATCACCAAGCACCAAGAAACTGATGCCTTCAGTTAACAAGCTTTCTTCAGAGATCGAGCATCCAGGAAACCACAAAAATTGAGAAACTAGTCTCCCAAACCGAGCAAGTACTCCACCAAACCAAGATCAGAACTAGAATCTAACTTCAAAGATAAACATATTTTTGGTTGATATAGGATTGCCAAGAATCCTAGGATGCTCCTACATCAGTGGACTTTATGCCAATTGAAAATGTTTACAACAAATTGGTGAGACATATGGTGATGCTTGAATGGACATCGCATGAATTTGGAATCTAGATTTTTTATTTCCAATGAGGTTATCAAGAAAATTTATGGTAATGTAATGAACAGGTGTCGATGAGTCATGATCTCACAAAGAATATCCATCATTCATCTTTAGCAAGCGATAACATGTCGATCACAGGATTAAACAGATTTGGCAAAGTTAACGGATGTTAGACTTAGGAAATATTAGAAGGTTGGGACTTGGGACATGTGACAAAAAGGAAACTTAAGTGATCCAAAAAGGTAATAGATAAATAGAATGTAGAAGGGTTTAAATACTTAGACCAATTTGTTTTGAGACCCTTGTAAGATTGAGACCCTATTTCTTCACCTTGACACAGGCTATGGCAATTTTCATGGATCCTTTGGGTAGGACAGGAAATTGAACCAACAGTGGCTCTAACTGAGGATGTTTGAACACAAGTTCAATGTAAAAAACCAGCACTCTAGGATGCAGACCACTCAAAAATTGGAAAAATAAGAAAGGAAACACACAAACTAAAAGGAATATTTACAAAATTCTACAGGACTAAAACTTTATTCGGGGCCACCAAATGAAATACCAAAACCCTCACATGTCAAAAGTTTGATTCTCATCCACATATGTGATCATCCACCAGAAAATATCATTAAAAACTTGCTTCCCACACTCACATGTCAACATTTTGATTCTCATCCACATATGTGATCATCCACCTAAAAATATCATAAAAAACTTGCTGCCCACATACATGAACATTCATGGGCTAAAGAATAAAATTGTATTTTCAACTACCTAGATTCTTCCAGTCATAGCCATCATCACCATCATACTCTATAAAGTATGGGATATTTGTTACTTTACCTTTGTGTGAACTAGAAATAAAAGGTTTACCTAGTAATGCATCAAGATATAAAATGCAATGATCAACATGCATTATCACAAACTCACTTGGTTGAGAAATAACTGGACTTTCTGATTTATCTGCATGAAATGGCTCAGCCAATGAGTAGCTTGGTTCCTCAATGATCTCTTCATATAATGGATTATGATCCAAGTGTAAACCTTCTTCATAATTATTGTGACATAGGGACAATTGATCTTTATCATTATTTCCATCAAACAATTCATTGTCCCTATTATTGAAGACAAGGTCCTCAACACTGTCACAATTCTCTTCACCAAAGGAAGAAGAATATGAACATGAACAAGAATCATGTTTATCACTACAATATTCATGACATGATATCCCAATGTCATTCTCTTCATTTCCTTCTTCTGCAACAAAACTTTATGAGGGGAACACATGCAAACATGAATAATTCACAACAATAATTTTAACACTTGCATCATCATTATCAGATGCAAAGCCTTCCTCATCTTTGTACACACTTGATGGCACCACAGAAACATAGGATTGTTGATCAACATCACATGTAGCCACAGACATGGAACCATAAATCATTCCATCACATGTTATAAGGTCTAAAAATAATTCAATCTTTGGTTCATCTGTGCACATATCTTCACTGGCCTTTTCATTATCAAAAGGAGGAAAACCCACCGTTTTCAACCCCTTCTCTTCTTCTTGCAAACTCCTATATAGAACACTTTTCTCTGCCTCTTCTTTTATGAGAGAAACAACCTCATTAATAAAATCCTCATAATCAATCTGAGAGAAATCAATACCTTGGTACTAATCATCATTTTCCATTTCACCTTCAAGATTGACCGGCTGATGATAGTGAGAATCAACATATAAAAGATCATCTGGGATCTTACACTTCAAATCATTCTCCAAATCCTCTGCCATCCTAAAAGCCTGGGGGATTGATTTAGGCTCTCTATCCCTTAGCAGGGATTCTATCTGCCCAATGAATGCATCCAAATAGAAAAAAAACACAACTCATCATTTTGGGCCTACATCTTCTTCGAATGCCAACAAATGCTTCTATTAATTTGAGATTAAAAGAAGCAACATCTTCATGTTTGGTATTCAAGAATTTTCTAGCTGCCACCAATGGATCGAGTCTTTCATCAAATATTTTAAGAATGATACACACAACTCATCCCAAGAATAAATTGAACATTAAAGTAGAAAAAGGAGCCATTCCCTTGCATCCTTTGTAATAGTTTACAGAAAAGCTTCATATCAACATCTTCATGGTCAACCTCAAACTTATTGAGGATATGACTGACATCAACCAAATGTTCATTTGCTGTGAATAATTTATCACCACTAAATTTTGGCATGTGTTCCCTAATCTTAGTAGGAATAACATTGGGGAAACCGTCAATGTTATAAAAAAAAATGAGCCTGGACTCCTCCATAGAGAACATACTACAAGAACTTTTCATGGGTTATCTACTATATAGAAACATGTATGATATCTTCTCAAACATGTACATGAAAATCACAACCTTAACAAAATATTCTTATTCGCAACTTGTAGTAATAGTACACCCACTATCACCAAATGCATACATACTTTGAAACAAAAGCATAAGCTGAAAAACATGTCCCAGAAGTATGTAGCAACTACCCTTCCCTCACTTAGTGTTGAAATCACTGAATAGGGAAACAAGAGTCTTTTCTTTTACAATTGATTTTCATGAAAAATTGCACATGAAAATCAAAATACCTGGAGGTGTTGTGGTTGTACACCAACTTGTGGGCTGGAAAATTGGGTAGATTTGAAGCTTGCTTCACATATTCATTGTAATTTTTGGTAGATGGGCCACCTCTTTGAAAAGGAAAGATATTTTAATTGTTGAAACTCCTTCTCTACACCTTCTTTCTAGTAAGCACAAAAAAGCTTCACCAACACTTCAAAATTGCTTATCAGAACTGCATACTCATCATATTTTCATTCTAAACATGCACTAATACAATAGAGACTTTCAAAGTCGCCACTCACACTTGGTGAGATGATGTAACACTTTCAACACATGACTCTATGACCCTCCCCAATAGAGTTGCCAATTTTGTTGTCACTTTTTTCGTGCAGATCACTATTTGGAAATTAATGCCCTTGACTCTCTGTACCCAGTTCCAAATCTACCAGAAAAAAGTATTATTGTTGAGGATGGGAGTCCTCCTTCAACTTTGAGCTCCACAGACTCAGGTGGGTGTACCTTATTGGTTTACCAAACTTAAGAAAACCAAGCAGTGGACAAGTGTCTTAAAAATTTGAACATTTTCCATACAAAACATATAAATTAAAAGATTTGTGAAATGATTTTAAGTGACTTTTTACCTTTGACTAGTGTTATAATCCAAGGACACATAGTCTAGATGAACATACATCCACTAAAATATGTCAATAAAAGGAATTTCATACCATGCAAGTAATCTATGCCTTAAATAGAGCTCTCAATGTTCCAACATAAGATCATCAAATTCAAAAACCCTCCCTAAACCCTCAAAAACAATCTATGGGACTTACACTTTCCTTGAAAGAAACCTATAATTATTCAATTTTTGGGTTCCCATGTCCGATTTTGTGCCAATTGTGGAGTTCACCTTATTTTGATGGATTTCATTCACTCTATGTGGAATACTATTTTGTTCATTGTTTTATTTCAGTTTGATATTTCATTCATTTTTCATATACATAGAGACCACATATGCTAATAAAAAAAATGAGCTATTTGATTTAGGTTTACTATTCATCATTGTAAATGGTTAATATTTATGATGCTACTCCTTGGTGTATTCCATTTAAAAATAATCAAGTTTCTATGGCTATGATAAATGTCCCTTTTTGTTGAGACAATTAGAGTTGAGAAAATGGTTGTTCAGTGTTTGTATCTGTAGGTTACAAACAAATCATCCTTCTTCCACCAACATTCTAGTCAATGTACAAGTAACGAGTCATTCCATTCAAGAAAGACCATATCTGACAATATCAATCCAGAACAAAATAAGAAGACAATTGTCAGATTGTGGTCTAACTTTAAAAGAAAAGGTGATGGAAAATGTTATTGTCCTTGCAAAATTTGTAGGTAGCATGGGAACATATCTAATCAAGACAGCTGAGAAACATTGTAGGTAGCATGGTCACATTGGAGGGGAAATGAATTTCATCTATTGGTATGCATTTCAATATATTATTTTAATAATTTATCTACATAAGAAATGAATTGATGATGACATCATGGTCATGGTTAATTTAAGGTCATCATTTTGATATAGGTCAACCACCCTAGGTTTCATGTTATGGACCATGACAATTGGTAGAATGTGGATTTCCAAATGAGGGAACATGGAGGTGTGAATATCAAAGTAGAAGGTAACGAATCCCTTGGAAGAAGATCATGATGACCTAGATGATCACGATGATCAAGATGATGGTATTGGCACAATTGATGATGATGATGAAGATGACCTTGATATACCTATACTTGAGAAGGCATACGAGCCCCTATACGAAGGCTCCCAAACAACTCTTCTTGCCACTGTATTGTTGTTGGTGAACTTGAACATTATGAATGGTTTATCCAATGACATAGCAATCACACATATGTTAAGGTATGTCATATATGTCATATTTTTTAGTTGTAATTTCCTTATAGTTAACAAAGGGTGAATCATGTACCAATTAATATTCTTCATATTTACAAATTATATTTTTGGTCGTAGGTTGACAGGTGAGTGTTTGTTACCACCATCAAACATTCTACCTCGCTTGTACCAAGAATTATCTACCATTATGAAAGATATTGGAATGAATTATCAAACAATACATGCATGTCTGAATGATCATATTATATATCATAAATAACATGAATTTGCAATAGAATGCCCTGATTCTAATATTAGTAGATATTGATTATATCAAATAACAAAAAAGGTGCCTTACAAGGTTCTTTGGTATATTCCCATTATTCCATGTCTGCAACGATTATTCAGGTGCACTATCTTGGCACAATTTTTGGATTACCATGCACGCAATAGAAGTCAAGATGAAATTATGTGAATGCCTGTGGATAGTTCGGCATTTAAGGAAATAGAGGAAACTTGGCCACACTTTAAAGAAGAACTGTGTAATCTCATGCTTTCATTGGCAGTGGATGGTGTCAATCCGTTTGGAGAGATGAGATCTGTTTACTCGGTGTGGCCTATTTGTGTTATCAATAATAACAACACTCCTTGGATGTCCATAAAGAGGGAGCATATAATGTTGGCAATGATTGTTCTAGGTATTTTTTTATTTAATAGTCATTTAAATTAATTTATTATAAATAATCCATCAAAATGGTCATAATGTAATATTTTTGTTCATTCAACTAGGTAAGTACCAAGTTAAAGATATGAATATATATATTGAGCCCTTATTGACATGTTGATGGTGTTATGGAATGGGGGCACTATGTATCACATCTCTAGATCAATAGGACAAAGATAATTTCAATTTTATGTAATGCTTGTATGGACAATACATGATGCCCTTGAGCTAACACATTTTTGTGGTATGTTCTTTTGTTAACACCTCTTTTTTGGTATGTTATAGTGCTAACACAAAATTAACATATTTAATTCAATTATACAAGATCATGTAGGTCTTCAGACAAAGGGAAAATTTACATGTCCAGTTTGTGGTCCAAAGATGAAATCTCATTATTGAAAATTTTTTAAAAAGAAGGTGTTCAATGACTATAGATACTTTCTCCACAGAAATCATAAGTATCGAATTACCGAAAAACATATTTTCAATGGGAAAGAAGAGACTACATCAAAGCCACGGACAATGACACATCGCCTTTGGAAGTTGGAATACAATAGAATAAATCATCGAGGTAATGTTATTCCATCTAATGATTTTTGTTTAAAATTTATATTTTGATATTGTGTTTTGTTTACTGATGATGTAATTGATGCTCGTGAAGGTCATCGAGGCATTAGTAACCAACTTCCAAAATGACTAAAAAGTTATCCTACATAATTTTGTAGGTTATTGTACTACGAGCAACTCTCAATCATGCATTTGTTTGATGCTATGCATATTGGAAAGAATTTAACAGAGACATTATGAAAAATATTGGACGGAAGGCGTAACAAAGACAAAATTGTCAAAATTTGTAGTCACATTGAAGAATCCAACCATGCAATGAAAAATGTCATTCAATCAAATAATAATGGAGACCAGATTGATATAAGTGCCCTTCCTTGGTTATTGTCAAAGCAGCAGAGCAATGCTATAAAATAAGTCATACAGAAAATATGATTTTCTACTGGATTTGTTGCAAACATAAACAATCTCATATCAAAGAAAAGTAAATTTGGGCCAGGGATGAAAACACATGATTGGCATACATTTATTAAAGTAATTCATGTTATTTTGTATTGACTATATGTTTTTATACTACATGTAGTTTTCATTGTATTATGTTATAAAATATTAAAAAAATTATTTTACAATTATTGTAGTATGTTCTACCTCTATCTCTCCCACACCACTTCGACAACAGTGTCAAAAAAAGTTATATATAATCTTGGAAAATACATGAGGTGGTTTTCCTCGAAAAAAATCAATAAAGAAGATATAAACTATTGAAAGAAAAAAATTCTTCATCTTATGTGTGAAATGCAAAAGTGTCTACCTTCAAATTTTTTCAAAGCACAAGAACACTACCTCATACATCAAGTTGAGGAGATTGAATTGTGTGGACCTATACAAACTAGGTCAATATGGATGGTTGAGAGACACTTGAAATTTTTGAAGGGCTTGGTTCGATAGAGAAAACATCCTAAGGGTTCTATGGTGGAGGGATATATGGTATACCAGACCATGGTGTACATTAGTGAATATCTTCTTAAGTTTGCAACAAAGATCCATGTAGATCGTATTTGGGATCTCAAATCCATTAACAAATTCAAAGGCAAGTACTTGATGGGGAAAGGTAGATTGACAAAAGTGAGAGGTAATTATAAGATTTTATTGTAGTTAATTAATTCTTATAAATCTTCAATATAAGTTATTTTCAATTGCTCTATTTTTTTGATACAGTTGGTCGAGAGTGGGATGCAATACATTTGTATATTGCTAACAATCTTCATTCGATGATGGTATAGATTGAGCGATGTCAACAAAATAGTTTCTCATAAATATGGGAAGGTGTTGCTTCATTGGTTAGAGAAGCTCATCGTAATGGAGATTCCAATATTACGCCAATGGTAATTGATCTAGCATATGGTTTAAGAGGTAGATAGGTACGTAAAAATTTATTAATGATCATGACCCATATGTTTCATATCAACTCATGATGCAAATAATTTTTACACGCTTAAAAAATTACAGGTCATGCGCCACAAAGCTATGTACTATCATGGCCAAAAATTTCGCATAAAAAAGTTAGATGACACGAAGAAAACTTGTGATTCTAGGATAACTGCAGTCTTCGAGGTCACTAATATTTCATCTAAAAATAACATACATCCTCAACAATATTAAAATCGATACCATGACATCTTGGATGATATACTTGAGTGCAACTTTATCTCCTTGAAATTAATTTTATTCCTCGCCAAATGGTACAGGCTACGACTGAATCAAAATGATCTTCATAGAACTATTATTCAACATGATAATAGATTTATAATGATTAATACAAGGTCATTTGAGGTAGTTAGAGATGAGCCCTATGTTCTTCCAAGCCAATGTGAGCAAGTGTTTTACTTATAGGTTCCACATAAACTGAGTTGGTCATTTTTTGTTAGACATGATCCAAGAGGAAGGTCAGTAAAGTATAATGTGATGGAAGAAGAAGATGTTGAAGATGAATAAGAAAAAGAAGATGATGAAGAATATGATGGTGGTGGTGATAATGATGATGATGATGATGATGATGATGATCAATGACATGATTGAAATGTACAAGGTTTGTGATTTAATTATTTATATATATTTATATTGATAGTATATTTATTTAATATTGATTTATTGATGTATTCAACTCTAATGGCATGGTATAATTAATTCATTGTGTTGAATTCTAATAATTACAACATATGTGATTTATGATTACTAATGTATTGTTTGTGATGCTTAATTAATTGTTGTTGGTTATTGAATAGGTGGAAAATGGAGTTCAACAATGTATCCAACATCCACCTAAACATTTGTAATTTGAATTGAATTGACAAGTAATATAAATATAAAATGCTTGAAATTAGATAAGATTGGGTACATACCTCGCAATGGAACTAAATCTGGAAATACATGTTTTCTGATTGATGCCTATGGATAGTTTCAGGGAATTTTGTAACCTACTTCAAACTAGAAATGCCGAGACAAAGAAAACCCAAAAAACTTTTGTCTTTCTAAAAGTAAGTCAAGCTTGACCTAGATAGCGGAGCACAATCTTACCCCCCACTGATGGTCGACCTTGACCCAAAATAGCTCTGATGGAAATTTTGTTCACGAATCTCAGAAGTTCACCGAAAAGGGTATCCAGATCTGAACTGCAATTCTCGAAATAGCAACTGTAGATATCTAAAAATTATGTTTTGAGGTGGCTATAAAGAGTTTTGCCTTATTCAAACCCCCGTTTTGGTGATCTCCACCTCCACGAATAGCCAGATGTAATAAAATGTGTGTGTGTATTGAATGTGTAATGCCAAGATCTAATCCTCTAGATTGAAACCCTAGCATGAATAATTATGAGAAAGCAATGCATAGATTTGAATAAGATAAGAAAGCATACCAAGCCCCAAAGGCTAAAGTACTCTTACCAAACCCACAATCCATAATTACTACCCCATGATTGTATCTTTGAATGCTTGAATATTGATAATGGTGGATCAAGGAAGAAGGAATCTCTCTTGCTCCTAATAGATGTTCACAATAGTGTGTGCACAAAAATGTTTGATATCAACAATGGCTTGATCTTCTATATCATCCTCTTGCAATCTTGCATCTTCACTTCACCATCACTTGCTTGCTTCTCATCAATTTTGTCTCCACTTGATGTCTTGATCATGAAATTGCTTGGTGAAAATGAGGGCAAATGAGAGTCTTTATATAGAGGTTTCAAGGTGAGGCTCCTAGAGTAATGTGAGGAACCATAATTTAAATTTCACCTTAAATTATGGTCCAATCACAATAACCAACTAAGGAGGGAAAATAATTAAATGAATTTCAAATTAAAACCCTTTTGCATTCGGATCTGAAAACTTGACATTGATTTTGGGGCCCTCCGGGACCAAAAATTGAAAAGGAGGATCAAATCCCAACAGAGGTCAAGGACAACCTCGACTCTGCCCTAGGTCAGGGTCAACCTCAACCTTGACCTAGGGGTCTAGATCCAGCCAGAATAGGAAACAAGAGATCTGAGGGATGCCTGGAGACCTAGAAATGATAACAGAATAGGACAGAGAGGCAGGAAAAGGCACAACATCCCATGATAAACATGATGAAGGCTAGGAGGACCTATACCTAGATCCTACCTAGAAAATAGAGCCACAAAGAATGAAAATTAAGGAGAATCCTCAAGATCCTAACCCTAATTTCACCTAGAATGAAGGAGTCAAGTGCAAAATACATCCTAAATGCAAGTTTATCATGATAAATACACTACAAGAGGGTGTTAAACCTATCAAGATGGAAGTGCTTCCATTTTAAGACAATACATTTAGCCCCCACTTTAGCTTAGATATGACACTACGTGAATATGCAAGCTAAAGTAAGAAAACATCATAGTAAATAAAAAGGATATAGCCAAGTCCTCAATGTAAAGATCCTGCAGAAAACTATTAGAACCTACAACACACAAGGTTAATCAAAATCCATAAATCACCTCAAGATTACTAAATAACATTCGAGAATTTCATAAAGCCCCTTATGCCCCCTTATTTTGGCTTTCTACTTCTGAAGCGTGAAACAGGATGATAAGGACAACTCTATACAGTGGATATGTAGTTTGTTTAATAGTTCTTTCGTAAACCAATTAGAAAGATTCCTACCCTTCCTAAACTGATTCAAGGAGTTAGGTATCTGAATCACGATTCTGACACCGCTAATGGCACTGAAAATAGAGTTACCAAACTCAAGTTATGATGAAAAGAGTGAATGTCTATCTAAATACATAAGAAGGGAAATCCAAGTAAACCCTAACAAAACCCTAATTTTAACTATAAATAAGGAAAAGGAAGACATACTTACTCATTCTTACCATTTGCAGATTTGAAAAGAGGAAGCAAGATGCCGAGGAGAGAAGAACTTCGATCAACATGCATGGAGCTCCTAAGACAGTGCATAGCTACCAGACGATCACTTCCCAAGGTGAGTTTGTTGTTCTTTGGTCCTGTACTTTCCAAATTCTTTATTTTTTAGGCAAGGTTGATTGTGACCCTTAAAGGTTGACCCTGACCCAGTTATGTCGACCTTGACCCAAAGAGGTCAACATGAACTGGAAGGTCTCCACCTATTCTAGGATGAGGTCAACCTTGACCCATACAGGTTGACCCTGACCCAGGAAGGTCAACCCTTACCTAACTAAAGTTGACCTTGACCTATTCAAGTTGGAATTTCATATTTGATGATATAGAATGTTGATATGATGCTTTTTATGCTTACAAGATACAGAAAATGGAGTTCAACAATGTATCCAACATCCACCTAAACATTTGTAATTTGAATTGAATTGACAAGTAATATAAATGTGAAATTCTTGAAATTAGATAAGATTGGGTACATACCTTGCAATGGAACTAAATATAGATATACCTATTTTATGATTCCTATGCACAGTTTCAAGGAATTCTGCAACCTACTCCGGATTGGAAATGTTGAGATAGAGAAAACCTAGAAAACTTTTGTCTTTCTGAAGGTCGGTCGACCTTGACCCAAATAGTGGGGCACAATCTTACCCCCCACCGAAAGTTGACCTTGACCTGAAATAGTTCTGATAGAAATTCTATTTGCAGATCTCGAAAGTTCACCGAAAAGGCTATCCAAATCTAAATTACAATTCTCGAAACAACAGCTGTAGATATCTAAAAATGGTATTTTGGGGTGGCTATATAAGATTTTTCCTTAGTCAATCCCTTGTTTTGGTGATCTCCACCTCCACGAATAGTCAGAGATAATAGAATGTGTGTGTGTGTGTATTGAATGTGTAATGCCAAGATCTAAACCTCTAGATTGAAACCCTAGCATGAATGATTATGAGAGAACAATGCATAGATTTGAATAAGATAAGAAAGCATACCAAGCCCCCAAGGCTAAAGTACTCTTACCAAACTCACAATCTGTAATTGTTACCCCATGATTGTATCTTTGAATGCTTGAATATTGATAATGGTAGATCAAGGAAGAAGGAATCTTTCTTTCTCATATGATATAGAATGTTGATATGATGCTTGTTTATTGTTTTCTCATGTCGGGTTCACCAAAATGAATAGGTGAAAAATGGAGTTCAACAATGTATCCAACATCTACCTAAACATTTGTAGTTTGAATTGAATTGACAAGTAATATAAATCTGAAATGCTTGAAATTAGATAAGATTGGGTACATACCTCGCAATGGAACTAAATTTGGAAATACCTATTTTCTGATGCCTGTGCACAGTTTCAGGGAATTCTGCAACCTACTCTGGACTGGAAATGCCGAGATAGAGAAAACCCAGAAAATTTTTTTCTTTCTAAAGGTAGGTCAACCTTGACCCAGATAGTGGGGCACAATCTTACCCCCCACTAAAGGTTGACCTTTACCCTAAATAGCTCTGACAGAAATTCTATTCGCGGATCTCAGAAATTCCTAGAAAAGGGTATCCAGATCTTAACTGCAATTCTTGAAACATCGACTGTAGATATCTAAAAATGGTGTTTTGGGGTGGTTATATAAGGTTTTGCCTTAGTCAAACCCTCATTTTGGTGATCTTGTTGGAATTAGGAGAGATAAGTACTAAGAGGGGAGGGGTGAATCAGTACCCTTAAATATTTCACTTGTAAACCTTTCTGATATAAAACTGTAACCAGTAATAACCGACCAAAATAACTTGAATCTAATTGCATGTAACATTCATCTAGTTAACTTGTAAATGTAACCAACATGAAATCAATATGCAAAACACATAACACAAGTATTTTGGTAACGCAGAAACCCTTGTTAGAAGGCAAAAACTACGGTGGGGATGACACCCACAAATTCTTCACTACTGCAAATAGAAAAGGTTTTCTTGTTAAGGCTATAAGTTTTGATCACTTCTGGTGATCTTACCCTGTTAGGAGTTGCATATTAGATTAGCTAGATCTACCTAGTTATAGGATTTTGACAACACTAATGAAGTGTGCACTCGGTTAAGAGATTTACATAAGACGGTTAAGTCTACTCTGTTAAGAGATTTTATCGAAAGTTCTATTACAATTTTCAAAAAGTAATATGCAATTATATGCTAGTTGACACTCAATTGTCTGAAACAAATCTATATGTTCTGATAAAATATCACCATACTGTGATGAATCTCTCCTCTAAATCTGCTCGATAGCCTTCTCTGATTCTACTCAATATGATAACTTCTATACTCTATTTTGCTTTGTTAACCGATTTTTATCCAAAGCTCTATTACAATTGTCAGAAAGTAATATGCAATTATCTGCTAGTTGACACTCAATTGTCTGAAATAGATCTATATGTTCTAATAAAATATCACCTTACTATGATGAAACTCTACTCTAAATCTACTCGATAGCCTTCTCTGATTCTGCTCAATCTGATAACTTATGTACTCTGTTCTACTTTGTTAACCGATTAACTTGAAGTTAGGCTAATGGTTTCAAGTGCTCTGTGATTCATATATATCAATTTAACAACCAAAAATGATGTGAACATACAAAATATATAGTATTTTGTTTTGCTGCTTTAACAAAAATTAGGTTACAAAGATAATCATAACCCTAAGATCTACAATGAAAAATTAACCTACATCAACTATTACAATAAGATAAACATTACATTTAATGAGTATCTTTTTACAATAAATGTTCCTTGATCTTGGTAAACCATTTTATGATCTGTTGTAACCGTTTGCATAGAATAATGTGTCATTTTAGATTACTATGCCATTTTCTGAGATCCTCGCTAAACACTGTATAAATTGCTTAGTGTATACTATAATGCTTAGTGTTTACTGTCCGTTGGTGTCAGTGTCTGCTGGTGCTCAGTAAACTATATAATGCTCGGTGTAAAGGCTTTACCGACTGCTTTGTCTTGCTTCAGGTTACTGACCAATTCAATATAAGTGACCAACTGACCTGTTTGATATCCTTTGATACTAATGACAACCTTGAATGCTCAATAGAGATTAACAATCTCCCCCTTTGACATTAGTATCAAAACTTCAAATGTATATAGACAAAATACATGTATTCCTTATATCTCCATTATATACATATCCACATCAAAAAAATTATAAGTACTAAGTACTCCCCCTCGTTGCATGTTCCTGGTAGTATGTAATATGTAAAGTATAATTATTTGGCATATACATGTTTTCCCCCTTTTTGATAATAATGCCAAATGCAAAAAAAACTATAGTATACTTACAACTTATCAAAAATGTGCTAGTGGGTTTTCTTCAAAGACTTCAAGAGGTTGTCCCACTCCTCTTTCAAGTTGGTGAGAGCAATATGCTCAAGACCGACTTGTGCATGCATGTCAAAGATATTATCTAACATTGAAATCTCTGGTGTTGCAACTAGTTGTTCAACTTTGACAATATGTGCTTCAAAAATTTTTAGGTATGGAGTGAGTTCAGTTTGTAACTCTATGACCTGATTAATGATTTATTCTTCTTGTTTTCTTAGATCTGCTATCAACCGCCGAAGTTCCTGAACTCAGTGAATATGCTTTAAGAAAGCATTCGGCTTGGTTATAGCTGTTGTTGTACTCAACTTTATTTCTACTTCTAAACCTTTTATCTTTTCACCGACTTCTACAGTGAAGGTGTCTGAAGTACAAAGCTTCATTAGCAATTGACAGATTATCTGGGTGATGGATTTTACCTCGGTAATAACCTTAGATAATTTTACCTTTTTCAGTGCTACTTCTTTGCTAATCTTTTCTACCAATTTATTCTGAATCTTTGATTCTATCCTCTCTTCTATTCGTTTGTCTGCATCAGTATCAGGGGCATTGATTTTGTCAACAAGTGTGGCAAGTTGATCTATAATAGGAGAATTCTCATCAATATTTGTCTTCGATACTATCTGTTGAAGAATATCCTATACATCATTTAACACTTCTTTCCATTTGTGTTCTTGCCTTAAATTTTCTTGTGCCACTTTCCTTGAACATAGTTCCCCATATCTACTTAGGCTTTCGGGGCTTAGGGTTCTCGGGTCACATTCTGATATAAGTATTACTTCATCAATGGTAACCGACCCTTTTCCTTTCTTCTTCTTCTTCTTTGGTGCAAGAGGTGACTTTTTCTCAATAACTACAAGTCCTTTTTCTCCTCTCTTAGAAGTATCCTTCCCAATTGACACAGTATCTTCCTTCTGCGACTCCTTGGTAGATGGTGTGGGAGTCTCGATTATATTGTCAGAGGGGTTCACCTTGGTCAACTTTTTTCCTTCGAGTTCCTTTGATTCTATAGACTATGCCTTTGTTTGTTTAGGCTCATTTGTATCTACTGTAATCACCTAACACTGGGCTAACAAAACCTAGGGCCCTATTTGCCCTTAATTTGGTATGTAACCTTAATTATGCTAATTTGATCTCTAATTATTAGTATAAATTCTCAAAAATTCATTAAACCCCATCAATTTCTAAATCAAGCATTTATCACCAAAGTTCAAGTAAAAATCAAGGTTATTAACTCTAGGCCTATTTAATTGCTTAAACCCCATCAAAAGTAAAGGCTAGAGTTATTAATTATGGAAAATGCATAAATATCTCCTAAATAAAAAAAACACAACAAAAACAAATTAAAACAAGGAGGCTTGCACATGGATCAAGGATCAAGCCAAGATACATCTCAACCACTCCTCATGGATGCATCTCGACCGCTGATTCTCTTCCAAATCTTATAAAAGAGAGCTTTCAAAGGCTTTCCTTCTTCATCTAGCTCCTTAGGTTTTTGAAAGGTTTCTTTTGACACATTTATATTTGCTTCCAATTTTAATGTTTAGACTCTCATTTGCTCATGGATTTGAGGCTTCATGATCCATGATTATGAACTCTCATGCTTTGGAGAATTTGTGAACTAATACTTGGATTGATAGTTGTTTTCCATGATTTCAAGCTTTTATTAAGTAGAAAACACTTCAATTTGGGTTCTAATGGAAGGAATTAGGATTTCATGCTTTCATTTAGGTTGTTTACATGCACTTTGAATCTCTCATTTTAGTGTAGATTGTCACTGTTTTAAGGGTTAAATCTTAGAACAACTAACCCCTATTTCATACTCACATTAATTAGAGAGCAATAGGATGCTTTTGCTTGTTAGCATTTTCAATTGAATCTTCATTTTCCTCTAACAAGTGATGTTATTATCCTATTGAAGTGTTGTGTTGCAAGTCACACACTCACACACACATTTCTGGCGCCCACTGTGGGGCTGAGCCCCTAATTTTCTATTTTTTTGACATTTTAGACAAATTATTGCCGTACTAAATTTGACAGAGGATCACATTTGGTAAGATCATCTGCATACGGTATTCCTGGATCGTATCCCATATTCCATGATCACATCTGGTTACAAGGTCACACTTATTTGAAATACAGGATCGCATCTTGTAGATCCGGATCGCTTCTGGAAAACTGGATTGTATGTGGTAAATAGGGTCATTTCTGGTAATTTTTTTTTTTTTTGGGGGGGGGGGGAATCTAGGATCGCATCTGGGGAATTTTATGGCATTTTTGGGTTTTCTGACACTTGATTAATTGCATTATTGATGTCTCTGGTTTTTGGCAACTTGACTGTGGTTTGGCAGGTTTAAAATGACAGAAAAATCATAAATACTAACTTTTGTCTTTGATTTTCTTAAAGGATAAATGAACAATTATGCTTTTGTTTTCAAACACCTAATGACAATTTGATCTCATTTTGTAAATCAATTAGAGGATTATGCTCTTTTCTCCTTCAGGGAAAATCAAAAACTCAAAAATTGGCTTATATTTTGGAATTAAGTTGAGAAATGAAGACTAACAAATTTGCATGATTATTTTTCCTTGCAAGTATTATCTTTAGATTTTGAATTTTATAACCCTCTAATCAGCTAATGGGTGATCTTGGTGTTCTTGATTGATTTTGACAACTTAACAAGTGTTTGCAGGACGTTTGTCCAAGACCCAAAAAGGGAAACAAAAGACTACTAATGCTCGTTATGCAGGTTGCCTCTAAAGCAAACCAAAAAAAGAATTTCGTGCTTGTTTTGTAGGAACTTAAAACAATTCGAGATCAAGTTGCAAACCGACTAGAGGATTATGCTCTTTTCCCCTTGAGGGAAAAATAGAAACTCAAACATTGGTTTTCCATTTGGCATCAAATTGGAGTAATTGAACTCTTAACTATGCATGATGTGTTTGGGACTTGTGATATAAGTTAGGAGATTATGTTCTTCTCCTTCTTGGAGAACCAGAAATCTTGAGCTTACTATCCCTTGTCTATTTTCTTTATTGTACACCTTTAGAGGGCCTGTCGGTTGAGGAAAAAATCTCCCGGGAACAACCCAAGTGGGGACAAGTCTTTCACTGACTCTTCCACCCCACTATAAAATTTGACGCTCCTTTGAGGTTAAAGCCTTGGGAGACATGATTCATCTTGTCTTGGGAGATTGATGATCAATCCCAATCACTGACTTGGATTTGGTGTAGAGCGGAACTGCTTTAATCTCACTTCTCAAGACTACACACTTTCAGGTTCCTATAGGGTTAACAACCTCAATCCTGTTTGCGGGACTATGGGAGATGGTTGTGAATGGATGCCTTCATTAAAATATTTTTGTTAGATGCTACCCAGATCACCCCTGAAAGGTTGTTATCACTTGTACAAGGCAAATAGTAATTGCCCCAAGACATTCACCATATCGAGCCCCCATCGACGTTAACACTTGGCAAATATGGCCTCCAATATCCGTTGCATGTTATTGGACTACGATATTTTGAGGAGTCTTTGGGTGTGTTCCTAAGTCAGTGAACAAGTGGTTTCAATCTCTACCTAGTATAAGGAAGGTTAGGTGTGTTTTCTCTAAAAATGATTACTTGATTTGTCTTAAATACAAACTCAATTAATTCTCCCCCCAAATGAACAAGCACATAGCATTTTTAAGCACTTACAAACACCTAACAGTCACTGGAATCTGACAGACATGACACATTTTCTGAGAAACACTGAAATTGCAAAATCCTGGTCATCATAACATCACATCCGGTATTCCTACATCGCACCCTGTATCCTGGATCATATCTATTCAAAATAGGGTCGCTTCTAGTATCTACACCATTTCCTGAGTCACATCTGGTAACCACAACATTTCCTGAGTCGTATACCGTAAATCTTGGATCGCATCCAGTGTTCCAAATTGCTTGCCAGTCACTGTTTAGGATCGCATCTGGGACAGGGAGCATTTTCGTACATCCCAAAAGAAAATTTTTCACATTTCCAGATACCCATTTGGTCAAATAGTAGGTTCCTGTTGCTAAAACACAGTCATCTGATGTCTAGAATGAGTTATCTTTGAGAGCATATTGTTACCTTACATAGTCTAAATCTACTTTATCTCCTTGTGAAGTTAGTTAACCCAGTCAGTCACAAGCAAGTTCTCAGCTCATAAACAAGGCACTTTGACACCCTATTGACGCTAAAACTTTCAAATCCACTTGTACTTTGGTTCCCAACTCATAAGCAGTGCATTCTAACCCCATTTGACGTTGGATCCATAGAAACATTTCAAACCCATTTTTGCATCCTTGAATTCACAATTAGACATTGCAAAATTATCAGACCCACCTTTTAAACACAAGACTCTCATTGGTTACTCAATCCAGACTGCATGGTTGTTACTAGAAACAAGACTTATGATTTGAAAACAAACCCATTCTTGGGAAGAAAACCTAAATTCACATTGGAAATGGGAGAAACTTCAGAACCCAATCCATTACACGGTGCTACACCTAATACTACTCATACAACAATACCCAAATCTACAAACATGGATGATCAAAAGGAATACCGATGGGATGAAAAATTTAATGCACAAAATGAAGAAGCAGAACATGAGGAACAAAAACAAAAAGCCCAATATGATGATGATGATGATGAGGATGATATGGTTGATGATGATGCAGACCCTACAAAAAAGGAATACAATAGAGCTTTGAGCAGCAAAAGATTTCACAAAATACTTGAAAGAGCCTTGGAAGAAAACAAAGAAAAATACTTCTTAGAGCTCGCTTCCCGAGGTGTGAAATTTCCCAAAGACTATGATGTGGAAAAACTCAAATAAAAGGTGGATATAAGTCCTATGTCAATCCTAAATAGACAATTCCTTGCTATGAAAGATGAAATCCAAGAACTCAAGGACGCAAAGGATAAACCAAAACGACAATATTCTTTGGAACACATATGTCCTTTCCCTTTTGATAAAGGACTCACAATGATTCCATTTCCTAAGAATGTTACGATACCAAAATATGACAAGTACATGGGAGATTTCAACCCTCAAGATCATGTGAGGGAATTTTGTACAACTATTATGGAGTTCATGCATGAACAAACATACCTTATGAGGCTATTTCCACGAAGCCTAGGAGGACAATCTATAGAATGGTTTTCCAAATTTCCTATTGGAATCAACACATTTGATGAGTTGGTGCAAAAATTCATACAACACTACTCCTACAACATCCAACACACCATCACCATGTTGGATTTGTGCAATACTAAACAGAAAATGGGAGAGTCATTCTTGAGTTTCCTACAACGATGGAGAAAGATATTTGCACGATATGCTAGAGAGATTCCTGAAAATGAAAAAATGGACATTTTTGTTAACAATTTGGTCCCAAAAATGAACCTCCCAATTAAATTACAAGGACCACCAAGCTTTGACAAAATGATTGATAATGCTCTCAAGATAGAGGAAGTTCTAATCAAGAAAGGTGAAATTACTATTCACAAGGAACATAGAGAAAAGTCTTATACCACTAAAGACAAGTACAAATATGCAAAAAAGTACAAAAATGTGGTTAATGATGGAGTGGTTGATGCTCCTAATTCAAAACCCAAACCAGAGGCTTTTAATCTAACCACAAGTCTTCAAGCAAACAAGAGTCCGACTCCTACTAAGACTCCAAAGACGAACAATACTTTCAGCAAATCTCGAAGAGAACCTTGGGCACCACGCCCTAGGAGAGAATTTACTCCATTGGGAGATACCTTAGAAGTGATTATGAAATCACTTATGGACAATAACATTATTACAATCCCAGAACCAAGTAAGCCCTGGGATCCAGAAGATAAACCTAAGTGGTGGAATTATAATGACTATTGCGATTACCATCATAATAAAGGACACACCACTAATAATTGCTTAAAATTGAGACATGTTATTCAAGATCTTATTGAACAAGGGAAAGTTAAGTTAGATGGACATCACATGAATAATGATCACAAGGCATTTCAAACCCCGCTACCAAAATATGAAAAAGGAGAAACTTCTAAAAACAATAACATTCACTACACACACACTAATAGTGACAATGTAATCAACATGATGGAACTGTGTTACTATTCCATCAACATGATCACTCTTAAAGGGGTGAAAAGAAAAACTAAATCTACCAATGTCGTAACACAAAGCCAAGAAAAATTTACTCTTAAAGGTGTTTCAGCATCTAACACACCACCTACAATAGCAACAACTTCTAAACAAGTGGTTCCCTCTCCAAAATTCAATCTTGTGGAACAATTGCAAAAGACACCTGCATAGATATCTATCCTAGAATTGTTGAAAATTTTCCCTATCCATAGGGAGATTCTTGATCATGCCTTATTAAGCACACATGTACCAAAAGACTTAGATGTGGATAGATTCCAGGCCATGGTTGGCCACATGAGTTCACCACATTACCTATCTTTTTCAGAAGAGGATGACATGTCGACAAATCAACCACATAATCAACCCCTTCATTTAGAAGTTCTTATTCATAAACATTGAGTCAAGCGTGTCTTGATAGATGGAGGCACTGGTTTGAACATCTATACTTACAACTTGGTACAACAACTGGGTTTCTCCAAGCACACAATTGATCCTAAGAGAAAGATAACAATCAAGGCATATGATGAGGAAGAGAGATCCTCCAAAGGATTCATTGTCTTACCCATCAGAGTAGGGCCTATAGAGAAAGATGTTCTTTGTCAAGTTCTTGATTTACCCCTTGCTTACAACATTATTCTTGGAAGACTGTGGATACATTCAATGCAGGCAGTGCCTTCTACATATCATCAATGCCTAAAAATTCCTCATAATGGAGTGGAGGTGACTATTCCAGCAGATACCACACATACTTGTAATAACCTCAAACAAACTAAAAGCATGGTTCCCCATAACAAGGAAGGGTCCCCCAAGGCAGAAACATCTAAAGACATGGTCTTGAGAAGCTTTGCTCAGAAGATCAATATACAAGAAACCAACATGGGAGAGTACAAAATAGATCCTGCAGCATCTTTGACAAATCTACCTATATCTCCTACGACACAAGGAATTCCCTCATCTACATCTACACCTTCAAATGGTAGTTCTTTAACTATACATGAAGGAACTAGAATGGTAAAAGCAAAAATATCCTTAGAAGAATAGAATGAAGAAAAGGCTATCTTGCAATGGCTTTACAAAGAACCCAAAGCAGACAGGAATGTGAAACATGTTGAGATCTCTTCGAGCAAATACGGGAAAGGATATGACCTTATGAAACAAATGGGGTACAAAGGAAAAGGACCATTGGGACAAAATAACCAAGGACTAGTGGAACCCCTACACATGGATTTCTAAAATCCTAAAGACAAGACTGGAATAGGCTTTGGAGAAGCTAGATTTCACCCTACAGCAAGAAAAGGTCTAGTATTTGATACATCAAGAGATTCAGATGATGAAGAAGTAGTAGGACAGCCCATTCCTTATGAAAGGTTGTTACTTTTACAAGGAGACCTAGAGGCTACATTCCTTGGTTCAAGTATTAGACAAGAATTAGAAGGAGAACAAGAAGATGAGCCTGATGGAGAAAAAGAATGAGAACTTCTTATCATGGATATAACACACTTTGATGAAGAGCCTGGAGCAATGAATCCATAAGAACCATTGCAAGAAGAAGAAAATCATGCTGATGAAGAAAATGAGGTCCCTATGACTATTGCCAACTTTTTGGGAGTCTCCAATTACAGCCAGGTGGATTCACATGAGTATGAATGGGATGTCCTTTCTGATGCAACCATGGACATAGAAATAGATGTGATACACAAGTTTGCTCCTAGAGTCTTCATGGAAGAAAGAGAAAGTTATAATGTTAGATCACTAGAGTTAGATCCATATAACATTAACATAAACTCTAATAATAATGAATCTGACTCTAATAATCCTAACACTTATCTAGAAGCAAACTTAATAGATGATTTTTTGCAAGTTATAAGCAATGATAACAATGTGGTGTTGTCTCTTGAACCTATTGTATCTCTATCTTTAACAGATCCTGACTTGATAGACTGGGATGAATCCATAGACACAAGCTTGTTATCCTTTGACAATGACTATTCCATAGCCTGCTATCTTAATGCTTGTGAACCATTCCATTCTTCGACTAGTGTAACAAGCGAAATCATGGCTGAAGAGGATATCAAGTTTCTCAATCTCAAAAAGAAAAAGAAAATGAACAAGAGATCTGATGGTGAAAACCACTTAGTGGTAGTATCAGATCCTAAAAGAGAAAAAGAAAAAGACGTATCCAATGGTGAAAACCCCCTTGGGGCACCAAAGGATGGGATGCTTGATATCCTCCCAAATCATTTCCAAGAAAGGTCCTCAGTTTTGATTGAACCAACACAACCCATTAATTTGGGAACGGCAGAAAATCCTCAGTTAATTCACATAGCTCAATCCTTGACAGAAGATGAGAAAATCCAATTCACCAATTTCTTCAAAGAAAAGAAGATCAACTTCGCCTGGTCTTACTCAGATATGCCTAGATTGGATATAGATTTGATTATGCACCATTTGTCTATTTCACCGTATGTGAAACTTGTCAAGCAAAAACTTAGAAAAATGAATCCACATGTGGCATTACTAGTGAAGGCAGAATTGGAAAAACTATTGAAGGCCGGATTCATTAGAGAAATTGATTATGTGGAGTGGATCTCCAATATAATTCATGTTTCAAAGGCAGACAAATCAATAAGAGTGTGCACAGATTTTAGGGATCTCAACAAAGCTTGTCCTAAAGATGATTTTCCACTCCCAAACATAGACATGATTGTGGACTTAACAACAGGTTATGAGATGTACTCCCTAATGGATGGATTTTTAGGATATAATCAGATCAAAATTGCTCCTAAGGACTAGGAGAAAATAGCATTCACTTGTGCATGGGGTACATACTGTTAGAATGTGATGTCATTTGGTCTTAAAAATGTAGGTGCCACCTATCAAAGAGCAATGACCACAATCTTCCATGACATGATGCACAAGAATATGGAAGACTATGTTGATGATACTTTGGAAAAATCAAGGATGAGGTCTACACACATAGAGGATCTGAGGAAAATCTTTGATCAAATGGAACAGTTCCAATTAAGACTTAATCCTAAGAAGTGCGCATTTGGTTTATCATCTGGAAAACTCTTAGGATTTATAGTTTTGGCTAAGGGAATTGAGGTGGATCCCGCAAAGGTGAAAGCAATCCTAGACATGAAACTACCAAAGAATATTAGTCAGATGAGAACCTTACAAAGCAAGCTACAATCTATAAGATGGTTCATATCTCAGTTGGCTGATAAAGCACAACCTTTCACAAAGTTGATGAGGAAAGGAACCACATTTACTTGGGATGCACAGTGTGAGGAGAATTTTACCCAAGTTAAGAATTATTTGATGACTCCAATTCTAATGGTGCCAATTTATGGAAAACCTTTGTTGCTCTACATATCAGCCATAGACACATCACTAGGTGTGCTTCTCGCACAAGAAGATGAGACTAAGAAAGAATGAGCCATATACTACATCAATAGAACATTGGTCACATATGAGCTAAACTATTCAATGATAGAAAAGGCATGCTTAGCGGTAGTGTTTGCATCTTAGAAATTGACACACTATATGCTAGCACACAAGGTGAAACTAATGGCTAAAATTGATCCACTCAAGTACTTATTGAATAAAGCAATGCTTACAGGAAGACTGGCTAAGTGGGTTTTGATTCTAAGTGAGTTTGATATTGAATATGTGGACAGGAAGGCTATTAAAGGGCAAGCAATTGTTGATCAACTTGCTGAGACGCCGTTGGCTGATAATAAGCCATTACTGGTAGAATTTCTAGATGAATCAATTATGCATCTAACAGAACACCCCTAGAAAATGTACTTTGATGGGTCCTTCACACAACAAGGATCAGGAGCTGGTTGCTTATTCATTACACCACAAGGGTATAAGATCCCAAAAGCTTATAAGATGATATTTTCACGCACCAACGATATGGTAGAATATGAAGCTCTTGTGAATGGGCTCAAGCTTGCAATAGAGTGGAAAATTATTGAATTACACATATACGGGGATTCACAGCTCATCATCAATCAAGTAAATGGTGATTATCAAACTAAGGATGCAAAGATTATGCCCTACAAAACAATGGTGGATGATATGAAAAAGTACTTTGTCTTCATCACTTTTCAACAAATCCCAAGGTTAGAAAATAGAGCAGCTGATGCAATGGCTACTTTAGCATCTATGTTACAATTGGAAGAACACCAGTTTTGCTATGACTTCCTAGTGGAAGAACTCCCTTTCCTAGCTTATGATTCCCCTACATGTCAAATTGTCTACGCCCGTGAAACCCAAATGTTGTCTAGATATGCCTCTATCTATTCTTATCTCACAGACCAAATCATTCCTGAAGGCTATTCTAGAAATGAAAAAAGATCCCTTATAAGAGTAGCATCTCACTATGTGATCATCGCTAATGACTTGTTTAGACGTAGTGTAGATGGAATGCTTCTTAGGTGTTTAGAACATGAAGAGTCTAATTGTGTATTAAAAGAAGTTCATGAAGGTGTGTGTGGATCACACTCAAATGGTTTTTCATTAGCCAAGAAACTCTTAAGAGTTGGATACTATTGGC
The DNA here is from genome assembly GCA_027943335.1 of Chamaecyparis obtusa. Classification (NCBI taxonomy): domain Eukaryota; kingdom Viridiplantae; phylum Streptophyta; class Pinopsida; order Cupressales; family Cupressaceae; genus Chamaecyparis; species Chamaecyparis obtusa. The sequence continues at coordinate 199,342 of BSBK01001597.1, read as the reverse complement.
CCACCATGGAAAAGGATGCTATTCATTTTGCAAAAACTTGTAAGAAATGCCAGATTCATGGTAACCTCATACATGCACTAACTAGAGAGTTGATTCCCTTTATAACACATTGGCCTTTTCAGCAATGGGCCTTTGATTTGGTTGGTCAGATCTATCCCAATTCATCAGGCAGACACAAATACAACATCACCACAACTGAATATTTCATAAAATGGGAGGAAGCTGTCCCATTGTCCAATGCAACAAGAAAACAAGTTTCAATGTTCATCTTGAATTACATCATTTACCGTTATGGTGTGCCCTCATTGATTGTGACTAACAATGAGGGACAATTCAAGAACAAAGACATAGATGAGTTGTGTCTTCAATTTAAAATCACTCAGCATTGCTCCTCAATCTATTACCCTCAAGGTAATGGGCAGGCTGAGGCATCCAATAAGAACATTCTAAAAATCTTGCATAGGACAGTAAACAAATCAGGAAAGGATTGGCATTTACAAATAAATCTAGCCTTATGGGCTTACAGAATGAGCATAAGCACTCCAACTGGTGCAACTCCATTCGCACTAGTTTATGGGTCAGAAGCAATCTTACCAGTTGGAGTAGAGATTCCATCACTAACAGTATCACTGAAACATTTAGTCACTAACAAAGACTATAGAATCTGTAGATTGCAAGAGCTTTAATTACTGGATGAGCGCAGACAATAGGCGTTTGATCATCTCAGAGCTTACCAGAAAAGAATGTCAAGAGGATACAACAAGAAAGTGAAACCTAGAAGCTTTCAGATTGGGGATCTAGTCCTCAGAGAAAATCCAAAAAACCAACAACATAGAGAACAAAAGGGAAAATTTGAACCCAACTGGTTGGGTCCCTTTGTCATTACAACAACATTTGGATCAGGAGCCTATTAGTTGGCTACACCTGAAGGAGATGTGTTGCTAGATCCTATCAATACTTTGCATCTGAAAAGGTTTTATGCCTAACATTCTTAAGGAAGCCCCTGTACAGTGAAAATGGTTCCTGAAAAAAATCAAAAAACAATGGAAAAAGTCCTGAAAAATGACTATCTTGGTGAAAACCTAGCAATAGGCACCTTAGTGAGTCCAAAAAAAAATGAAAAAGAAAAAAGGGTGTCTTGGTGAAAACCTGGTAAACAGGCGCCATGATAGAAAAAATAGAATAAAACTTTGGCCAAGTAGTGAAAACCTGGTAAACAGATGCTACTTGTAATCAATGCTCTATCTATCAAGACAACGCTTACACATTTGGCCAATGTAAATATAATCTTGTATATATTTTTCAGTCACTTTCGTGACGCGCCAAGTCCTAAAAGAACTTTCAAATAATTGTACCTTCCTAAGACTGGAATCTATCCACATTAGGGTCCTAGGTAAACTATTTTCTAGGGGGCATTGGATTACATTCACAATCACATTTGCTGACATGATGATACATCCACAATGAAAATAAACTATGAACACCGGTATTTCTCAATACCACCCTTGTCCACAGCTGACTATAAACTATGACAAATGGTGTTTCTCAACACCCACCAACTAGATCTCAAAATGTGTTTCTTAACGCAACTTCATGATGAAAACAATGTTTCTAAGCACTACAACAAGTGAGACACTTATCAATGAAGACATAAATTGTTGATAATAATTCTTAAAGCATGTGTTTGCAAAAATGAATCAAGAGTGTTTTTCAACACTATAATCATAATTACCTATTTATATTCTGTAAATACAATGACCATGCTAAGGGATAAAGAATCTTTCTTTTTCTTATTATCAATTGTTGCTAAGTTATGCTTCCATGAGTAACTCGATGATGTTTTTGGACTAAGAGAAATGAGGACTGGGGGCATGACATTTTCTTTGTTTTTTGTTTGTGGTAATAAATCCAATGATCTAAGGTGATCATGGGGAATGGGAATGAGTGTCTACTTATAAGTGCCTCCACCTTGTAGTGGAACTCCATGTATACCTCGACCTGTTTCCTATGAAAGCCTTAGTGAGGTTGGATCTATTTCCTTGCCTGTTTAACAACTAACAAAGATACATTAGGAAGTAACTGACAACATTTATAGTTGGTTGCTTTAATGATTAGGTTGTCTTTCAACATAGCGAATGATGAGGAGGTATTCATATTTTTAGAATTTCTAAATCTATTCGTGAAAATTGTACTATCCTCTAGAGGTCCCGCTAACACAAAGGTTCTATGATGAAAACAACCCGCTTTGAATAAAACAGTGATTATCCTAGGTGTCTAGGTGCATTTCATATTAATTGCATTTCATTTTAGTTGCATGTCATATTAATTTGCATTAGGATTCATTTAGATGTGTTTCATTGTCTTCAGTTGCATTGAAGTTCATTTTAAATTGCATTCATTTTAATTTAGCTGCATTCATTGTAGTCTTGCATAAGCTTGAAATGTGGATTCAACTATTAGAGGCAATGTTATCAACTGAGATTTATTCTAAAATCAATGATGTAAGCTGAACATCTATCTAGAACATTCATGGTATGAGCTGAAAATACTTAAATATTAACCATTTGACCAAGTGCATCATGGAATCATAAGCAATGGAATAAAAAAATGGAGTACAAATCACTGATATTCATTTGCATTCATAAATCTTTTCATATCATAAAACCACTTGCATTTTGCATTTACATCGATTCATACATAAATAAGATTGAGATGTCCATACATACTATCACAATACATCTCATACATCCATACATCCATACATTCATGAAGCTTTGAAAATAACAAAAACATGAGCATATATCAGTGAAATGTATTATGACATCATTTTATCATCACTTTATCTACTCTAAACAAAGCATGACTATCACATCAAAAATCTCAAGCATAAGACAAACATCATATATCACATGTGCAAAAATTGAAAACATGAAAGATGAGACACATCAGATAAAGAATACCAATGGCAAAATCAGTACGAGCATCAATATATAATCAAAAATGTCCATGAGCAAGGGTATCTATCAGAGGTCACCAATGAATCAGAGTATCAACATATCAAAGCATGAAACAAAGTGTCAAAAGCATGAAACAGAGTCCAAGAGATATAACAGTACAAATGATACAAAAAATGGTACAGATATAGGATATATCATGATATACAAGGTGTCCAGAAAGACAACATAGGGAGTCTATGTCCCACTAGCCCCCTCAACCTTTGCAGGAGGATCAGGAGGGGGTGCATCTGCTCTATGATGTGGCGGTGGTGGTGGCATGGCCCCCTTTGACTGCTGAGCAATGACCGAATACAATGGAGCTCTTTGTGCAGTAGGAACCATAGCACAATACAAGGTGAAGTAATAAGTGGCCTGCTGTCCCTAATGGGTGGTTGTATGCGCATACCTATCCCTCTCAGCTCTCAATTATGACAACTAAGTATCCCTATCACCTCTTAGTTGGGCTATCTATGTATCCCTCTCAGCTCAGACCTGTGCTAGCTGTGAGTCCCTCTCTAATAACTGTGTCGTGAGGGTAGCCACCTGTAACCTCAATGTTACTCTCTCTTGCTCACACTGTGAAAGTTTGTCATTGTCACCACCTGCTGGAGGATCCTGCCATGTCTGTCGCTGATCCTGATCTCCTCCAGTAGGTCTCTATGCGTGCTGATCTTTGTGCAATATTGGTCCTATATCTCTCTAGGGAGGGGTGACCTGTACTCTCTGCTGACGATGACTAGTGTCACATCCTGAGGCCCGCCGCTGGCTACCACCCACTGCTCCACCTCTACCACCTCTATCATCTCCTCCATCTCCTCTGCCTCCATCTCCTCCCCCTCTGCCTGCATCTCTCCCACCACGTCCACTGTGAGCTCACCTGGCAACATCATCCTCAGGATCGTAATCTAAAGCATCCTCAATGCGTGGAATAGCATCCTCGGGAGCAGTGAATCGAGGATAAGGATACCTCATGTAATGGGTATGATACTCATCTGTCACCCCAACATCATGGACACCAACCTGATAGTCCCAAGCTACATCTGGCATCTGTGAAATCTTGTGAATGGTTGTCTCATATACTAATCTGGCTCCCCACTGAGCCTACTCACTCCTGATGCATGCATATCTACAAGTCTCCTGTGACATGCCCTGTACACATCCATACTGATGATAGACTCGAGTAACCAAAAACCACTTAATCACATAGCGGGTCTGCTCGACTAGGTATCAACTCTGAAAGAAAAAGGGCATCTGCCTAACATCTGAGGGCCAAGCCTCACAATCACGATATGGTCGCCACTCTACCTCAGTCACATCATCCAATAAATGACGCTAGTACTCTAACATGCCCAGGTGGGGCTGCTGAATGAATCCTGCATACATGTAAATATATGGCAACCCAGCATCGTGGTGCCTATCAACAATAGGGTGAGTCATGGGGATGTGCTCCCATGCCCAAATCTGTAATACAACGCTCCCTACGGTCATAGAGCGGGAATACTGATAAACCACCTCATGTAACAATACAAGTGAGCTAGTATGTAGCTACCCTAGGCATACCTCCCAGGACTCTAAATCATATGCCCTATAACACGGGACCAGCCGCACATAAAACCATGTTGGCCCCTATCTGGCATCATGATGCCTCCTATCAAACTAGCTAGATACACAAGTAGGGGGGCATAGTTGGCAACCATATGGTCCCAACTCAGATAATGGCCATCAATAGTATCATCCCTAAATAGTCTACTTGCATCAGCAATCGCTACAGGTCCAAAGGCCTCGTACTCAATGTGGTGTCCCATCACGTATACATGTAGAATCCTCCACATGTCCTCAGGGGTGACCGTCATCTCACCAGTCGGTAAATGGAAGGTGTTGTGCTCTAAATGCCATCGCTTCACCAGCGCTGTGAGAAGATCTTGATTTACCTGAATATGAGGTAAATCGACTAAGCTCCATAAACCGCAATGTCGTACGATCTGCTGCTCGGCATCACTCAACTAATCCCAAAGAGCCAACACCTGGGCTGATTGCGGCGATCTAAAGAATACAACTGGGAAATCAACCTACACAACAAAAAATAGGGGCACTATGTCAGAGTTAGACCAACGGCAGTTGACACAAAAATGCTCAAACAGATCAGAAGGACAAGTTAATTGAACTCAGAAATCAGAAAAACTGGATGCGATTCTGAAATCCTAGATGCAATTCAAGAAACCCCATATGCGACCCTAAAACTAAGTGCGACCCACAAAATACGGGGTGTGATCCATGAAATACGGGGTGTGATCCAGTATACCAGATGTGAACCTGTCCTAAACTTTGGCTAAAAACATTTGAATTTTACCAGACGCGACCTGTTGGGGTCCGATCCAAGAAATACCAGATGTGATCTGGAATCCGAGAGGTGACACGGGTTTGACACGATGCAATCTCATATACGAGATGTGACACAACACTAATTGGCCTATAAAATGCATGGAAATGCGTGAAATTGAATATTTTCAAATTGAAAAGGTTCATTTATCGAATACTCACAGGTGCCTCATAATGTCTCAGGTGGTCATGTCATCTGGCCCTCTCAAATCGATGCTTCTCTACAGGGAACACCATGTCTACTCAGACCTCCGTGAACTTCTAAGGGGTAAAAGTGAAAATGAATAGTAAAAAGTCAATTTTTGGCCTATTTAAGCCTCCCGGGAGCCCCAGGGCCTTGAGGGACTTTCTTCATTAGACATCACAGAGGCCTAATCTCAGGACCGAAATTGAAACAGGTAATTTTTATCATCTCAGTGTCGTAAAAATAGAGTTACACAGCAAAGTTAATATCCAAAAGGGCACAAGTCAAAATGGTCACAACGCGGTCAAACAAGGGCAAAATGGTGTGAAATTGATGTAGTGGGCAAGGCAAATTAGATTTATATCCTGGGATATCATTTCAAGACAAATCAAGCTTGGTTAATTTTCTCAAATTCTTGGTCAAACTTGGTCAAACAGTGCTTCTAGGGCACTTTAATCGATCTAAATAGCTTGAAAATTCTTTCTAATCAATCTATGCTTGACTTGAGGCCAATTCAATCACTGTAATGCTTGACCCTAATTAGTTCATTCCAATTTGTTCCACTTTCAGTCCTGAGGGGGCATAATCATACCAAAATCTAATGCTTTGAATCAAATTATTCAACACCAAGGGCATGACAGTTCTCTTCCATCAAACTGAGACTGTTATTTTCAACTGAAAATTCTTTTCAAATCTCATATTGACCTTCGTTCAATCAAGCTCGGAGTCGGTATCATCAATTCCTGTTCAATCAAGCTCAAAATTGATAGTTTCTAAATCAAGCAAGAATTCATTCAATCAAGCTCAGAATTCTTTTATCAATTTTCGTTCAATCAAGCTCAGAATTGGTATTGTCAGTTTGTGTTCAATCAAGTTCAAAATTGATAGCTTTTTGGAAACCAAGCAAGAATTCATTCAATCAAGCTCGGAATTCTTTTATCGATTTTCATTCAATCAAGCTCGGAATCGGTATTGTCAGTTTGTGTTCAATCAAGTTTAGAATTGATAGCTTTTTGGAAACCAGGAAGGATCTCGTTCAATCAAGCTCGGAATTCTCAATTTCAAAGTAGTTCTCACTACTTGGTAAATCTCCTGAATCATGCTTTGAATAAGATTTTCTTTGAATTCCTATTCTATTTGCAAAGCAATTCAAAGAGGGGCAAATGTAATCACCTAAAACTGGACTAACAAAACCTAGGGCCCTATTTGCCCTTAATTTGGTATGTAACCTTAACTATGCTAATTTGATCTCTAATTATTAGTATAAATTCTCAAAAATTTATTAAACCCCATCAATTTCTAAATCAAGCATTTATCACCAAAGTTCAAGTAAAAATCAAGGTTATTAACTCTAGGCCCATTTAATTGCTTAAACCCCATCAAAAGTAAAGGCTAGAGTTATTAATTATGGAAAATGCATAAATATCTCCTAAATCAAACAAACACAACAAACACAACTTAAAACAAGGAGACTTGCACATGGATCAAGGATCAAGCCAAGATACATCTCAACCACTCCTCATGGATGCATCTCGACTGCTGATTCTCTTCCAAATCTTATAAAAGAGAGCTTTCAAAGGCTTTCCTTCTTCTTCTAGCTCCTTAGGTTTTTGAAAGGCTTCTTTTGACACATTGCGATTTGCTTCCAATTTTAATGTTTAGACTCTCATTTGCTCATGGATTTGAGGCTTCATGATCCATGATTATGAACTCTCATGCTTTGGAGAATTTGTGAACTAATACTTGGATTGATAGTTGTTTTCCATGATTTCAAGCTTTTATTAAGTAGAAAACACTTCAATTTGGGTTCTAATGGAAAGAATTAGGATTTCATGCTTTCATTTAGGTTGTTTACATGCATTTTGAATCTCTCATTTTAGTGTAGATTGTCACTGTTTTAAGGGTTAAATCTTAGAACAACTAACCCCTATTTCATACTCACATTAATTAGAGAGCAATAGGATGCTTTTGCTTGTTAGCATTTTCAATTGAATCTTCATTTTCCTCTAACAAGTGATGTTATTATCCTATTGAAGTGTTGTGTTGCAGGTCAAAAACTCACACACACATCTGCAGGTTGCTCAGGTGCTTGTATCCCTGATGTATCTTTATTTTTCTCGGGATGAGAGGCATCGGGTTGTACTTGTGAAAGTATTTCTACTACCTCAGCAAGTACAGGAAGTTCACCCGGTAGAGATGTGAACACACTATCAGTGTCTAGTGCTTCATTTTTGTTTGGTGCAATTGTCACATCTTCATCATCCTTATCATCAGGATCACCATTTGTGATGTCCTCAATGAGTACATCGTCATCGGTTTTCTTCTTTAGTTGGATTTCAAATTTATTCGATGCATCCTGTGAAATTCTTATTTCTTCCTTTTGTTCGGTGATATCAATTACCTCGGTAGCTTATATACTAGTGTCCTTTAATTTCTTTCCTTTGTTATCATCGATATAAATACCTTTATCTTTTGAACTGTGTCTCTTCTTAGATAGTTTTAGGAATGCTTCCTGTTCAGCTTTCTCTTTTGCTTTCAAGATTAATGTCCATAGAGAATCACATGTGACATCCATATCACCCACATTCTCATCCATTATCTGCATTGCTCTATTTTTGACTAAAAATCTTACTTGGTACTTTGTCAAGTATTCACTTACAACATCATAGCTGAAGTGTGAGGCTGCATGCACTAATGATCTTTCTCTTTTCATTTTCTCTGTATCTAGTGCAATAGCCCATTTCTCATTGATTATGTCATCTAGTTCCTTTGGTAATTGACATACAAATTCCCTTGGTACTCTCTTGAATTTAATCATCATTTGGATGATAGCATCTTCTAGCTTTGTCTTGTCCTCAGTTGACATTTTGTCAAATTTGCCTATGCATGGATCTGCAAGATTTCCATTTTCAATTATATCTTCAATTATTTTGTCTATTGTACTTTCCCTATTATGAACTATCTTGAATTGATTAGGATCATTTTCAGTTTCAGTCTCCTCTATATCTTCCTTACTTCTGACCAATTTTCTTCCTTTCTTTGTTGCCTCAACTACAACCCTTGTCTTTCTCTTAACATATTTCCTTGTCAGTGTAGCGGCCCTCATTTTCTTAATTTTTATTTCCTCTTTCATCGGAGGGGATGAGGCTGCAGTTGATGGTCTTGTTTTCATACCCTCATGTTTCGGTGACTCCTTTTACTATTCAATATTGGTAGAAGGAACTAGTGTGGGATCTTTTTCTTTGTCAGACTCGGTCTCCTCACTATCATAGGGCTTGTCAGCTAGCAGTAACTGACCATCGGTTGTTCCTTTAACCGGTGACTCCTTAGATGAGTCTGATGCATTTCCATATCTCGCTACAAGATCTTTCTTCATTTTCTTTGCCCTCCTAGACATTTTACCGATTTCTATGTTTGTAGAGATCTATGATTTTGCTTCCTCATATGTGCCAAACCTAGAGGTAGAGATATCTATCGGTAATGCTAGCAGTGCATTAATAGATTTCAAGGTGAAATCATAGTTCATTTCATAGCCCATTGGTGCTAGCCATTTTGTTCTTGGTTCTACTATCTTTATCATAGAGTGGTCTATGTTAACTACAAAACCTATGTCATTTTCAAATTTACTTATTAATTCCCTCGAAATTCTACTCCCTTGATGCATTTGGGTTTTAAATTATTTGAAATATGCATCAAATTCCATGTTCATATTCTTTCCTAAACTCTTCATCATTTCACCAATTTGTGCAGTTATCGGTTTATCCGATTGCCAGTTTACCTTACCGATACCAGGTACATATTTTTGTAGATAGAAAAATGTACAGACAAGTAGTGATCCGTACTTACATGTGTTGGACTTCTTTGATCTTATTGTTTTCATATTCTCGTGTAGTTGGTGTAGTAGAACTTTGGCAAGATCTACCCAGTGATCTTTCTTAACAATTTTATATGCCATGTCAACGGTGCTATAGGGTACGTTGTTTAGCCTACTAGATTGAAATATCTTGTACCCAATGACATGAGCTACAAATTTCACTGTTGGGTCTTTGATTGTCAAGCTTTTCAGTGCCCTACCATCCCATTGAGCTCCAGTGTTCTTTATAACGTCGAGACGAGATGAACTTCGAAAGGATTTTTCTTTGTCGGTTGTAGGGTACCCAGTAACCCTATTGATAATCTTCTTGTTGACCTCAACAAGTTTATCTAGCCAAAATTTACCGTCATGAAATCTACTTAGCACAATTCTTATCCAATCTATGCTGAATCTTTGTGGGAAGTATGTAAAATGCGATAACCCTGTCTCCTCAATCTTTTTATATTCAAATTTCAACTGTCCATCCAATCCAAAAACTTGTTGATAAGCAGCAACGGTGTCAAAATCACCTACTTCAACAATTTTTTAGTGAATATATGTTGGAATTAGGAGAGATAGATATTGAGAGGGGAGGGGTGAATCAGTGTCTACACAACTTTCACTTGTAATACCTTTCAAATCTATATTAGGAATCTGTAATAACCGACCAAAGTGACTTGGATCTAATTGCATAAATCAATCATCTAGTTAACTTTAAGAAAGTAAACAACATGAAATCAATATGACAATCACATAACACAAGTATTTTGGTAATGCAGAAACCCTTGTAAGAAGGTAAAAACTGCGGTGGGGATGACACCCACAAATTCTTCACTACTGCAGATAGAAAAGGTTTGCCTGTTAGGGCTACAAGTTTTGATCACTTCTGGTGATCTCACCCTGTTAGGAGTGACACGTTAGATCAGCTAGATCTACCTAGTTATAGGATTTTAACAACACTACTAAAGTGTGCACTCAATTAAGAGATTTACAAAAGATTGTTAAGTCTACTCTGTTAAGAGATTTAACCAATGCTCTATTACAATTGTCAGAAAGTAATATGTAATATTATCTACTGATTGACACTTAATTCTTTGAAATAGATCTTATAATTCTCTGATAAAATATCACCTTGACTGTGATGAATCTTTGCTCTGTTCTGCTCGGTAGCCTTCTCTGAATCTACTCGGTACTCTGTTCTGTTCTCCCAAACTGATTGACTTGAAGCTAGGCAATGACTTCAAGTGCTCCGTGATTCATATATATCAATTCAGCAACCTCTAAAAGTGGTGTGAACATACATAATATATAGTGTTCTATTTTTCCACTTAAGCAAAAAAAATTGGTTACAAAAAATAATCATAACCCTAAGATCTACGGTGCAAAATTAACCTAGATCAACTATTACAAATAAGATAATCATTGCATTTAATGAATATCTTTTACAATAAATGATCCTCGATCTTGGTAAACCATTTTACGATCTTTTGTAACCATCTGCATAGAAGAATGTGCCATTTCTGATTACTATGTCATTTTCTGTGATCATCGGTAAACACTGTATAAACTGCTCGGTGTATACTGCGATGCTCGGTGTTTACTGTCTATCGGTGTCAGTGTTTGCTAGTGCTCGATAAATTGTGTAATGCTTGGTGTAAAGGCTTTACTGACTGCTCTGTCTTGCTTCTAGTTACTGACCAACTCAATATAAGTTACCGACCAATCTGTTTGACATCTTTTGATACTAATGACAACCTTGAATGCTCAATAGAGATTAAAAATCTCCCCCTTTGGCATTAGTATCAAAACTTCAAATGTATATAGACAAAATAAACTATATAATTCTTATATCTCCGCTATATACATATCCACATCAAAAACCTTTCTGAGTACTCCATAAGTACTCCCCCTCGGTACATGCTTCCCGGTAGAATATAGTATACATATCAAAATTTGTAACCTATTTGGCATATATACATGGTTTCCCCCTTTTTGATAGTAATGCCAAATACAAAAAAATATTATGTATACTTACAACTTAGCAAAAAGTGATGGATGGGTTTTCTCCGATGAGGCCAAGAGGTTGTCCCACTCCTCTTTCAAGCTAGTAAGAGCAATATGCTCATGTCAAAGATATTTTCTAACACTGAAATCTTTGGTGTTGCCACTAACTGCTCAGCTTTGACAATGTGTGCCTCATAAATCTTCAGGTGTGGTAAGAATTCTTGCTGTAACTCTGTGACCTAATCTATGATTTTCTCTTCTTGTTTCCTTAGTTCTCCTATCAGTTGGCAAAGTTCCTATACTCGGTGAATATGCTTGAGAAAATAATTTGGCTCTGTGATAGCTTCTTGTGTACTCAACTTAATTTTTTCTTCTAAACCTTTAATATTTTCACTGAATTCTATAGTGAAGGTGTCTGAAGTACACAATTTTACCGACAATTGACAGATTATCTGAGTGATTGATTTTTCCTCGGCGATAACCTCAGATAATTTCACCTTCTTTATTGCCACTTCTTTGTTGATCCTGTCTGCCAATTTATCCTGAACTCTAGATTCTATCCTCTCTTCAATTCTCTTATCAGTGTCAACATCAGGTGTATTTATCTTATTAGCAAGCAAATCAAGTTGATCTATAATAGGATTATTCTCATCAATGTCCACTTCAGGTACTACCTGCTAGAGAATATCCCGTACATCAGTTAGAACTTCTTTTCTTTTATGCTCTTGCTTTAACTTCTCTTGCACTGCTTTTCTGGAACATAACTCCCCCTACTTCATTAAATCTTCGGGGCTCAGGGTTCTTGGGTCACATTCTAGAATAATTATCACTTCATCAATGGTGACCAGCCCTTTTCCTTTCTTCTTCTTCTTTTGTCCAAGAGGTGACTTCTTCTCAGTAAGAACAATGGCTCTTTCACCGCTCTTCAGTGTATCCTTCCCAATTGACACTGTATCTTCTTTCTTCTGCTCCTTGATGGATGGTGTAGGAGTCTCGGTGGTAGTGTCAGAGGGATTCACCTCGGTTATCTTTGTTTCCTCGGTTCCTTTTTGTTCTTCAGTTGCTTTTGAATTAGTAGATTGTGCCTCTGTACTATCAGGTTGATTTGTCTCTGCAGGTTGTGTAGGCACTTGTATTTATGTTGTATCTTTGCTTGGCTCAGGAAGGGATGCATCAGTTTGTACCTATGAAAGAATTTCAACTGCCTCAGCAAGTATTGGTAGTTCACCCAGTAAAGATGTGAGCACACTATCAATAATGTTTTTTGCTTCATCTTTGTATGCTTCTATAGTCACATCTGAATCATCTTTGTCATCAGGATCACCATTAGTGATGTCCTCAATGAGTACATCCTCATCGATTTTCTTCTGCAAGTGGACCTCTACTAGATCTGGTGCATCCTGTGATATTCTTACCTCTTCCTTCTGTTCAGTAATATCAATCATCCCAGTAACTGATATACTAGTGTCCTTTGGTTTCTTTACTTTGTCATTCTCAATGTAAATTCCTTTACCTTTTGAGTTTTTTCTCTTCTTAGATAGTTTGAGGAATGCTTCCTGCTCTGCTTTCTCTTTTTCTTTCAAAATTGATGTCCACAATGAATCACATTGGACATTCATGTCACCCACATTCTCATCCAATATCTATAATACTCTATTCTTCACCAAAAATCTATCATGGTATCTAGTCAGATATTCACTGACTTCATCATAGCTCTTAGTTGTGGCTGTACGAACTAAAGAAACTTCTCTCTTCCTCTTTTCTATATCTAATGCAATGGTCCATCATTCATTGATTTTATCATCTAACTCCTTCAGTAATTGGCATGCAAACTCCATTGGAACTCTATTGAATTTGATCATCATTTGGATGACTGCATGTTCTATCTTTGTTTTATCTTCAGGTGTCATCATGTCAAACTTACCGATGCCTGGATCTGTAATATTGTCATTCTCAATTATATCTTCAATTATTTCTTCAATTCTACTTTCTTTGTGTTTGACTATCTTGAAATGATTTTCATCATCTTCTGTTTCTTCTGTCTTCTTTGCTTCTTATCAGTCTCCTTCTCTTCTTTGATGCCTCAGCTACAGTCTTGGTCTTTCTTTTTGTGTATTTTCTTGTCGATGTAGCTGCCCTCAATTTAGGAGCTTTTGTTTCTTCTATTATAGGAGGGGATGAGGCTGCAGTAGACGATCGTGTCTTCATACCTTTCTGTTCTCATAACGGAATTTCTTGTTCAATATTGGTAGGAGGAACAGGTGTAGTATCCTTGTCCTTGTCTGACTCGGTGTCCTTGCTTGTATAGGGCTTGTCAGCTAACATTAACTAACCTTCGGTTGATCCTTTAACTGGTGACTCCTTAGGTGAGTCTGATACATTACCATATCTAGCTGCGAGATCTTTTCTCATTTTCTTAACCCTTCTAGACATTTTACCAATATCTATATCAGTTGTTATCCTAGATTTTGCTTCTTCATATGTACTGAACCTAGTGGCAGTGATGTCTATCGGTAATGCCAAGAGTGCATTAATAGATTTCAAGGTGAAATCTTTGTTTATCTCATATCCCATCGGTGCTAGCCATTTAATTCTAGGTTCAACTGCCTTGATCATAGTGAAATCTATACTTACTACAAAAGTTATGTCATTTTCAAATTTATCAACTAATTCCCTCAGAATTCTACTTCTTTGATGCATTCTGTTCTTGAATTATTTGAAGTAAGCAACAAATTTCTTATTCATGTTCTGTCCTAAACTCTTCATCATTTCATTAATCTAGGTTGTTATCAGTTTATCTGATTTCCATGTTACTTTACCGATACCAGGTATGAAATTCTATAGATAGAGAAATATGCACACAAGTAGTGAACCATACTTACATGTGTTGGATTTCTTTGAACGAATAGTTTTCATATTCTCTTGTACTTGATGTAGTAGAATTTTTGCAAGATCAATCTGGTGATCTTTCTTCACTATCTTATAAGCCATGTCCACGACACTGCAGGGTACACTATTTAATCTGTTAGATTGGAATATCTTATACCCAATGACATGAGCTGTGAATTTCACCATTGGATCTCTGATTGTTGATATCTTCAATGCCCTTCCGTCCCATTGTGCTCCAGTGTTCTTCTCAACGTCAGCACATGATGAACTTCAAAATGATTTGGCTTTATTGGTAGTAGGGTAACCAGTAACCCTACTAATAATATTATAAGTGATCTCCACAGGTTTATCCAGCCAAAATTTATCATCATGAAATATGCTTAAAACAATCTGTATCCATTCTGAGCTAAAAATCTGTGGGAAGTGCGTGAAATGTGACAACCCTGACTCTTTAATCCTTTTACTTTCAGGTTTCAACTTCCCATCTGCTCCACAAATTTTTTGGTAGGCAGCAAGGGTTTCAAAATCACCAACTTCACCTATTTTGCAGTGAATGTATGACTTGACGTCTTCTGTCAACAAAACCCTATCCAGAATACTAGAAAATGCTCCCATATTGTCTATTTGTGCTACTACCCTAGGATGTAGTTTAAACTTTGCCTCTGCAAAATTAGCTCTAACAATTAACTCTACTTCCTCTTTAGTGATGTTCAATTTTCTTATAGACGATGTTGATGCCATAAGTCAAATCTAGGGTTTCGGCAAGCAAATGAGTAACAGGTATTTGGTAACAGATGAACTTACTTGACTCAGTCGAAGGATGTCTTTGGTTTGATCTGTAGTTCCTTTCAATCTTTCTGAGAAATTTTCAGCTCAAACTCTATTCTGTGAAATTTCGGCTCTTCGAAATCACAATGTGACAATAAACTTCTATTTTCATGTATTTATAGACCATTTCGATATTCCCACTCAAAATTTCATGCATTAAATGCTCGACCTAACCTTTAGTATGAAACAGTTGTCAGCTCGGTGATGTCTACAATTTTCTCCACTCGGTTAATATATAATTTCTTCATCGGTTTGTACTGTTGTCAGTTAACCTTGTGTAGTGATTACCGACGGGTAACCAATTTTCATTTCTTCTTTTACTGACTATATGACATTGTTAGCTAATGAGACATAAACCACAGTGCATCTTTATTCATGCAGATTTGGTATTTGTACATCATATATAAAGAACTTTATGTAAAATGTGATCATTTGAAATGTCAGTTCCATACATACCTTTGTCACTTTAAGTGGAAGTACCGATGTCACCCAATCCAGTGGACGAGGTTTCACCAATGATGTTACTTGACTCAGAATTCTCACTAGATGCCTTTTTCCACATAGTGTTCCTTAATCTTGTGATCTCTACAATGTTATATCCGCTTTCAAATATATGGTTTTCATCATGTGTTGAGTCTCTGGAATTCTTCCTTAAATGACTGACCTTGTGATAGTGCATACATGCCATTCCAGTGCTAGTCCAACTTCTTGAATGTCTGATCTGACTCTTTCTGTAGCAGTTTGCTGCAATGTGTCCATACCAACCACATACAACATAGTTAGTCCATGTATTATAATCCCAAACATATGAGTTACCTTGTCTCTTAGGTTGGTAAGGCTTTCATTGTGGTTTCTCCTTAGGTCTCTAGACTTGTTTCATCTTTGCCTTACATTCTCTTGCAATGTGTCCATGCTTATTACAAGTATAGCATATTTTCTCCATAGTGATATTGTTATCAAGATCTTTTTGTTTAGCTCTGCACTCATAAGCAGCATGTCCAAACTTTCCACAATAGTAACAGTATCCATTAAACCTAGGAGTGACAAGAGGTTTACCTTGTTCTTTTCTTCTACACACATTTGATGAATGCCCTGATTTTCCATAGTGATAACATGCTAACACTTTAGGTTTCTAACTTTGATTGTTGTTGACATTTCCATCTTGTTGTGATAATTCTCCTTCACCGATGTAGCCTATACCAGCTTTACTTCCAACTCTTCTCTAATTAGTTAGGAAATCATCAATCTTTTTGGAACTTTCCTCAGCTATCTTCGTCATTTGATTATGTTGCTTTTGTGTCTTTATTCATTTCTTAATTTTTCATTGTCTACTCTGAGTATTGCAACATCTTCAAGTCTTCTTGATAGTTCTCCATTCTTGATTGACAGTCATCATTTGATTTGATACTTGGAAGTTACGATCAGTGAGTCTCTGTATTTAACTTTCTTTTTCTTGAAGTTGTTCAGTCATCAATCTTCGGTCTTCAATAGCCATATTCCGATCTTGTTCAGCTTGTCTAGCATTGTTCATAATTTCCACCATTCTTACCATCTAGGATTCTTGACTGATTTGAAGTGCTTTTACTTGCTCGGATAGATGTTGATTCTTCTTAGATAAATCGATGATGATACTTTTAGATCCATCAAAGATGCTTCCAGAACTTGATCCAACATGATCAAATATATCATCAATAGGTTCTTCATGATAACTGATTTTACTTTGCAGTATTACAAGATTCTTCCTATCAACTAGTAGTTTCTTCAGTTCTTCCTTGGCTTGTTTATACTGTTCCACAAACATCTGCATTTGTAACTTCTGATTCTCAATAGACTTGTCAAGCTTATATCTCTCCATAACTTAGATCTTTTACCCTTCAGTGGTTAAACTATTCAACAAGAGAATCAAACTCTGATACCAATTGTTGGAATTAGGAGAGATAGATACTGAGAGGGGAGGGGTGAATCAGTGTCTACAAAACTTTCACTTGTAATACCTTTCAAATCTATATTAGCAATCTGTAATAACTGACCAAAGTGACTTGGATCTAATTGCATAAATCAATCATCTAGTTAACTTTAAGAAAGTAAACAACATGAAATCAATATGACAATCACATAACACAAGTATTTTGGTAACGCAAAAACCCTTGTTAGAAGGTAAAAACTATGGTGGGGATTACACCCACAAATTCTTCACTACTGCAGATAGAAAAGGTTTGCCTGTTAGGGCTACAAGTTTTGATCACTTCTGGTGATCTCACCCTATTAGGAGTGACATGTTAGATCAGCTAGATCTACCTAGTTATAGGATTTTAACAATACTACTGAAGTGTGCACTCGGTTAAGAGATTTACAAAAGACTGTTAAGTCTACTCTATTAAGAGATTTAACCAACGCTCTATTACAATTGTTAGAAAGTAATATGAAATATTATTTGCTAATTGACACTCAATTGTCTGAAATAGATCTTATAATTCTCTGATAAAATATCACCTTGACTATGATGAATCTTTGCTCTGTTCTTCTCGGTAGCCTTCTCTGAATCTGCTCAGTACTCTGTTCTGTTCTCTCAAACTGATTGACTTGATGCTAGGCAATGACTTCAAGTGCTCCGTGATTCATATATATCAATTCAGCAACCTCTAAAAGTGGTGTGAACATACATAATATATAGTGTTTTGTTTTGCCGCTTAAGCAAAAAAATTTGGTTACAAAAAATAATCATAACCCTAAGATCTACGGTGCAAAATTAACCTAGATCAACTATTACAAATAAGATAATCATTGCATTTAATGAATATCTTTTACAATAAATGCTCCTCAATCTTGGTAAACCATTTTACGATCTGTTGTAACCGTCTGCATAGAAGAATGTGCCATTTCTGATTACTATGTCATTTTCTGTGATCATCGGTAAACACTATATAAACTACTCAGTGTATATTGTGATGCTCGATGTTTATTGTTTGTCAGTGTCGGTGTCTGTTGGTGCTCGGTAAACTATGTAATGATCAGTGTAAAGGCTTTACCGACTGCTCTGTCTTGCTTCTAGTGACCGACCAACTCAATATAAGTTACCGACTGATCTGTTTGACATCTTTTGATACTAATGACAAACTTGAATGCTCAATAGAGATTAACAATATAGGCCCTAACATCTTCTATTAACAAAACCCTATCTGGAATACTTGAAAATGCACCCATATCGTCCGTTTGTTCTGCAACCTTAGGGTGAGGTTTAAATTTTGCCTCGGCAAAATTAACCCTAACAATTAATTCTACTTCTTCCTCAATGTTTTGCGATTTCCTTACAGATGATGTTGATGCTATAAATTGTTTATAGGGTTTTGGTAAGCAGTAGATATCTGGTGTTCGGTAGCAAATGAACTTACTTGATATCGTCAAAGAATTATTGTCAGTTCGCTCTACAGTGGCTTTGAATCTTTTCTAGAAAATCTTTGGCTCAAACTCTTCTCTATAAAATCTCTATTCTTCAAAATTGCAAAGTAACAATGAACTCTGTTTCCGCATATTTATAGACTTTTCGATATTCCCACTCAAATTCTTGTGCATTAAATGCATGACCTAACTTTTGATACAAAACACTTGTCAACTTGGTAATGTCTACAATTTTCTTCCACGATTAATATAGGATTTCTTCATCGGTTTGCACTATTGTCGGTTAACCTTGTATAGTGATTACTGACAGGTAACCAACTCTCAGACTTTCTTTTACCAACTATGTGACATTGTTAGCTCATAACACATAAACCATTGTGCATCTTTATTCATGCAAATTTGGTATTTGTCCATCATATATAAGGAACTGTATGTAAAATGTGATCAGTTAAGATGTCAGACCCATACATACCTTTGTCATCTTAAGTGGAGGTACCGATGTCACCCAATCCAGTGGATGAGATTTCACCGACAGTGTTACTTGACTCAGCATTCTCATTAGATGCTTTCTTCCACATAGTGTTCCTTAACTTCATGATTTCTGCAATTTTATATCCACTTTCAAATATATGGTTTTCATCTAGTGCTTGGTCTCTACAATTCTTTCTTAAATGACTAACCTTGTGACAGTGCATACGGGCCACTCCAGTATTTGTCCAGTTTCTTGAATGTCCAATCCGACCTTTTCTATAACAATTCATTGCAATATGCCCATACCGACCATAGGAAACACAATTAGTCCATGTATTATAATCCCAAACATATGAGTTACCTTTTCTCCTTGGTCTATAAGGCTTCCATTGTGTTTTCTTGTTAGGAGTCCATACTTGTTTCATTTTTGCTTTGCATTCTCATGCAGTGTGTCCATACTTATTACAAGTATAGCATATCTTCTCCTCAGTTGTATTGTTAGCAATATCATTATGTTTAGCTCTGCACTCATAAGCAGGATGTCCAAACTTACCACAGTAGTAACAATATCCATTGAGCTTAGGAATGACAGGAGGTTTTCCATGTGCTCTGCTTCTACACACATTAGATGTATGTCCCAATTTCCCACAATGATAACATGTCAACACTTTATGTTTCTAACCTTTATTATCATTGACTTTTTCAGCTTGTTGTGATGATTCTCCTTCACCAGTGTAGCCTATGCCAGCTCTGCTTCCAAATCTTCTTTGATTAGTTAGAAAGTCATCAATCTTTTTGGAATCGTCCTCAGCTATTTTCATCATTTCATTGTGTTGCTTTTGCATCTTTATTTCATTTCTCAATTTTTCATTTTCTTCTCTGAGTATTGCAACATATTCTAGTCTTCTTGACAATTCTCCATTCACTCTATTTACTTCTTGATTGATAGTCATCATTTGATTTGATACTTGAAAGTGACGATCAGTGAGTCTTTGTATTTCACTTTCTTTTGCTTGAAGTTGTTCAGTCATCAGTCTTTAGATTTTGATCTTGTTCAGCTTGTCTAGCATTGTTCATGATTTCCACCATTCTCACCATCTGAGATTCTTGACTGATTTGTAGTGCTTTCACTTCATCTGATAGTTGTTGATTCTTTTCAGATAAATCAGAGATTATGCTTTCGGATCCATCAGAGATGCTTCCAGAACTTGATCCAATGTGATCAAATATATCATCAATAGGTTCTTCATGATAACTGATTTCACTTTGCAAGATTGCAAGGTTCTTCCTTTCAACCAGTAATTTCTTCAGTTCTTCCTTGGCTTGTTTATACTGTTCCACAAACATCTACATTTGTATCTTCTGATTCTCAATGGTCTTGTCAAGCTTATATCTCTCCATGACTTAGATCTTTACCCTTCAATGGTTAAACTGTTCAACAAAATAACTTAGCTCTGATACCAATTGTTGGAATTAGGAGAGATAAGTACTGAGAGGAGAGGGGTGAATCAGTACCCTTAAATATTTCACTTGTAAACCTTTCTGATATAAAACTGTAACCAGTAATAACCGACATGTAACATTCATCTAGTTAACTTGTAAATGTAACCAACATGAAATCAATATGCAAAACACATAACACAAGTATTTTGGTAATGCAGAAACCCTTGTCAAAAGGTAAAAATTGTGGTGGGGATGACACCCACAAATTCTTCACTACTGCAGATAGAAAAGGTTTTCCTATTAAGGCTACAAGTTTTGATCACTTCTAGTGATCTTACCCTATTATGAGTAACATATTAGATCAGCTAGATCTACCTAGTTATAGGATTTTGACAACACTAATGAATTGTGCACTCGGTTAAGAGATTTACATAAGATGGTTAAGTCTACTCTGTTAAGAGATTTTATCCAAAGCTTTATTACAATTGTCAGAAAGTAATATGCAATTATCTGCTAGTTGACACTCAATTGTCTAAAACAGATCTATATCTTCTGATAAAATATCACCTTACTGTGATGAATCTCTCCTCTGAATTTGCTTGATAGCCTTCTCTGATTCTGCTCAATCTGATAACTTATGTACTCTATTCTGCTTTGTTAGCCAATTAAATTGATGTTAGGCTAATGGCTTCAAGTGCTTTGTGATTCATATATATTAGTTTAACAACCAAAAATGATGTGAACATACAAAATATATAGTGTTCTATTTTTCCGCTTTCGCAAAAATTAGGTTACAAAGATAATCATAACCCTAAGATCTACGGTGCAAAATTAACCTAGATCAACTATTACAATAGGATAAACATTGCATTTAATGAGTATCTTTTTACAATAAATGTTCCTCTATCTTGGTAAACTATTTTACGATCTGTTGTAACCATTTGCATAGAAGAATGTGCTATTTCAGATTACTATGCCATTTTATGAGATCCTCGATAAACACTGTATAAACTACTCGGTGTATACTATAATGCTTGATGTTTACTGTCCGTTGATGTCAGTGTCTAGTGGTGCTCGGTAAACTGTATAATGCTCGATGTAAAGGCTTTACCGACTGCTCTGTCTTCCTTTAGGTTACCGACCAACTCAATATAAGTGACCAAATGACTTGTTTGATATCCTTTGATACTAATGACAACCTTGAATGCTCAATAGAGATTAACAGATCTCCACCTCCATGAATAGTCAGATGTAATAGAATGTGTGTATGTGTGTGTGTTGAATGTGTAATGCCAAGATCTAATCCTCTAGATTGAAACCCTAACATTTATGAGAAAGAAGTGCATAGATTTGAATAAGATAAGAAAGCATACTAGGCCCACAAGGCTAAAGTACTCTTACCAAAACCACAATCTATAATTACTACCCCATGATTGTATCTTTGAATGCTTGAATATTGATAACGGTGGATCAAGGAAGAAGGAATCTCTCTTGCTCCTAATAGATGTTCACAATGGTGTGCTTACAAAAATGCTTGATATCAACAATGGATTGATCTTCTATATCATCCTCTTGCAATATTGCATCTTCACTTCACCATCACTTGCTTGCTTCTCATCAATTATGTCTTCACTTGATGTCTTGATCATGAAATTGCTTGGTGAAAATGAGGGCAAATGAGAGTCTTTATATATAGGTTTCAAGGTGAGGCTCCTAGAGTAATGTGAGGACCCATAATTCAAATTTCGCCTCCAATTATGGTCTAATCAAAATAACCAACTAAGGAGGGAAAAGACTTAAATTAATTTCAAATTAAAACCCTTCTGCAGTCAGATCCGAAAGCCCAACATTGATTTTGAGGCCCTCTAGGACCAAAAATTGAAAAGGAGGATCAAATCTCGATAGAGGTCAAGGATGACCTTAACTCTACCCTAGGTCAGAGTTGACCTTGAATCTAACCTAGGTCAATGTCGACCTCGACCTGGATCTAGGGGTCTAGATCCAGCCAGAATAGGAAACAGGAGATCCCGGGGATGCCCGAAGACCTAGAAATGATAACAGAATAGGGTAGAGTGTCAGGGAAAGGCATAAAATCCTATGATGAACTTGATGAAGGCTAGGAGGACCTATACCTAGATCCTACCTAGAAAATATAGCCACAAAGAAGGGAAATTAAGGACAATCCTTGGGATCCTAACCCTAATTTCACCTAGAATGAAGGAATCAAGTAAAAAATGCATCCTAAATGCAAGTTTATCATGATGAATGTACTACAAGATGGTGCTAAACCTATCAAGATAGAAGTGTTTCTATTTTAAGATGATAGATTTACATGTATATATTTTGTTTGATTGTCACCCTTTCTGGAAACAAACAATTGACTACACACATTATCACCCCTTTTGTTAACGATCTTACATTCCATATATAAGGTAAAGGTAATTTGTTCATGTTTGTGATCTTGCATATTATTCATGTTGTCTTCTACATAATTTGTAACATACGTATCATGTAATTTTTAGCTAAGTTAAGATAAATGATTCACATATGCAAGAAATTTAACCCCTTTCACGAGGATCTTGCATACTAACATGGATCAGCAAGTATAAGTCAATACGCCCTATAGAAATAGTTTATTAATTTCTTGCTTTCTCTTTACACTCATCTTCATTGAGTGGTTTAATAATAAGGTATTAACTTGCTCATGATTTAACAGTACTACCCTCAACATCAATTTTATGGCCAACTTCATCAACATTACCCTCATTTAGCAAAATATCTCACTCCTTACCAACTATATATCTCATTTGATGGATTGCAAGAACCACCAAAAAGGTACTTGTCAGATCTATCTTCCATGAATGAGGGAAATGTGGTAATGGAAGATGAAAGTTTGACATGTAGTATAGCTAAAATAGGGAGATCAACTAGAGATCAAAATATTAGAAAAAAATTCAATAAACACATGCAAGTTTTCCTTGCTGAAGGGGGGTCATGTTCTTATGATGATGAGACCAAAGGTGACATCAAGGTGCCCTTTTGGTACACACATCTTGAGAAAGAATGGGTACCCAAGGAGCTACCTCCAATTAACACTGATTTTTGTGTTAACGAGAGGATATATCGCATAGCTCCATCATCATTACATGGTTTGGGCTTATTTTCCATAGATGGCATAAAGGTATGTTACAAAAAAGTTATTGAAATGATGGAGCATGTCAGACCTTGTTACAATTACAATGATTAGATGTGGATTATTTGATATGAAAAAAAAAAGAATGCATAGGTATGCACTATCAACAAATTACATACAATGGAAAGAAAATGATCAAAGTAAAAGATTTTCTATGTACATTGACGGGAGACCAAAAGAAATAGGGAATATTGTGGGTTTTATAAATAGTACGTGACTTGGGTCAACTAATAAGCAACCCAATTGCATATTTGAGTCGCGTGAGGGGAATCGTGTTTTTGTATGTGCGATAAAATCAATAAGTGCAGGGAAAGAACTACAAAAAGATTACAATTTGAATCGCATAGATACCAAAAAAAGTTACTATTATAGAGGTGGTAAATACTATATACCATTTAAACTAATCTCAATTTTATTACTCCAATATATCATTTTATTAAAAAAAAAAATTTGCTAAGTCTAGTGCTTTCAGTTCACTGAAGTTTTTTATATTTAATCTTTATCACAGGACGGCATGGATCCCCCACATGATAGAGGCTGCGGGGATGCTCCTCCCACCCATTCTTCAGCATAGGTAAACTTTATCGTAATTGTACAAATTAGTTACTTGAAAAATGTTATATTATTATGTTCTTTTATTTAGGGTTTTGGAGTTATTCTGATAGTTTTACTGATATTCTTGTCACAAATTGATGTTCAGGATAAGGGAAAAGAACCTCTAACAAAAGAGGAAATAGTTGTGGATACGGATGAGGATATCCCAGATATCCCTAACCCTATAAATATGGTGAAGAAAAAAATAAAAAAAGTCAGTGCAGAAATTATTGACATTTTGGATGATCCAAATCCAACTAAGGAGATGTTGAAGAGGAAAGATGAATTGATGTTGCAAGCACGTCATTATGAAGTAAGCAGTAATGAATCTTTAGTTATAACCAAAGTTTAATAAAGGTTTATATGTTATACTCTTTTATGTCCTGAACTAAAATATGTATGTGTTCTTGTTACATGATTTTTTGTTTTCTCAAGTACCTAGTCATGGACATCGCGGTGAGGCCAGTACTAGGACAACTCCCACCTCAGGTAAAATAATCCTTAAGTTAACAAGTTACAAGGAATTTTTTCTTTGGAACATTCAAAAACTTCATTGGACTTACTGATTAGAAATGTACATTTTTCATTGGACTTACTGATATCGTAGATGCAGCTATAGGAAAAGGTACAATTACAACTTATTCAAAATTTCTAAGAAAATATTCACTCAAACTTTATTGAAACCTACTCTTGCTTTTATTATTTCAGAATGTCTTCGCTAATAATGTATTGTTTAGGTCATAAGGTGCAGGTGACTCCTCCTAGAAGGACCAACCATCTGAGATTGTCAAGTGGAATGTCAGAAACAAGGAGCATGAAAACATCAACGCCTTCATGGTCTATGCCGGGTAAATCCTTGTTTTTCTATATTTGGTTTTATGTTAATTATGATTTGATAATTTGTACTTTAATCTTGGGTGCATCTCATAGTGGATTAATTTTGTGCAGTAGGAGATACAACAACAGATGCTACACTAAATACAAATCAGAGTACCTACATTGGTGATAATTCACCATCATTTCCTGGATCTACCCATATTGCTACCACGGGAGTTATGCAGACGTCATTGTTGATGGACAATAAAGAATTGATGCCTTTAAAATGTCTTAAGCTTCCAGGTACTTTAAACTTATTATTTTTTTATGAATAGAGGCCTTTTCTATTAATATTAATATTATAGTAGAGTATTCACAAAAAAAGGGGTCAGGGGAAAAACTCACACCGCGCAAGTCACACAGCGACTAGGCTGAAAACATAAAACTATTCATCAAAAAAACATATAAGAGAAACCCTCAAGCTACAAGGGTAGTAGCAGAAGAGGGAGGAGGATCTCTGTCATTAGGACTACCCTAAACATTGGGCCTAGGGTCTGGTCAGGAACTGACCAACCATCTTCTGGACCTTCTTTCTCTAGTTCTCCTTCCTCCCGCTTGGGTGAAATTGATGAACTACAACTGATTTGGAACCTAAGTGAAGAATCTATGATTTAAGATCATTGAGGAGTTGCTGATTAGATATGGAATATGATTAAATTAGTATTATGTTGTCATTGATGTCAACTAGTTTGACAGCACTTATCTTGTAAGTTACTATACAGATACATCTGAAGGAAGGTGAAAGAGATGAAGAATAGAAATATCTACATGAGGAAGATGTATATGACAGATGAGGATAAGGAATACATTGAGTAGCTTTTTGATGAGTCTATGACCTTATGATATTGACTTTATTATGTTGCATTCATCTATGATGAAGAATAAAGTTGAAAGACACAAAGCAGTGTTGTCGGTAAATTAAGCATTTCAGTATATATCGAGCATAGTGTTAACTGAGCTTGTGTTCACTGACCCATTTCTTTGTTAATCGAGATGCTAAAAAAATGACAGGAATCAACGATGGAGGGTTTTTAGATTCCGAGAAGATGTATATGGAGTGGAGGCCAGATTGAGTACCAGTGCAGAGTGTTCATAATTATAGCCTTTCGGCCAAGATCAAACTGATCAAATAAATACCCTTGTGTGATTTATAATAATAAGGAGGCTATTATTTCATCTATATATGTGTTGGTTGAATTAGTTAAGGGCCCAAGGTTGGCCTCTTGGCTTGAACATTAAATATATTTAATAAGACCAGGTCGGCCCTCTTGAAGATAATTCAATTCATATATATATGGTGTTGGATTCTAGGGAGAGAAGCACCAAAAACATAATGTGCTTCCCTCCCCCAAAACCTTGATTCTCTGCCTTAAGCAAACTTAGAGGAAGTAGTGAATTTAAGAGCAATGTATGGAGGAAGTGGCGAATTCATAGCGGAAGCAACAAATATGGAGTCAGCTATGAATTCATGCAGATAATAGCGAATTCATCAAGGAGCAATATTCAGTGATTGTTATTGGTGCGAACTGCAATCACAGATCAGCATATATTGGTGTGAAAGATAAGAAGCTTTGGCAAATAGATAAGAACAACTCTGAGCATGAATAAAGATTAGATTATGATCTGATCCATACAACCAGCAATTATTGGCAATGTTAACTGCAAGTTGATTAGGGATGGAAGCCTTTGTTAGGACTGGACTCTTCCTCAATACACTAACAATAAGGTACTAATCAGGTTCTCCTCAGCACCTTTGTTAGTACAGTTTGGAGGCATATAGACTAGAATATACTTGGTTGATATCCGAGTATCTTCTATCCCTTCTTGTTTACTTTATTCTATGTTTAGCTTTGTTAGATCTCTATAGTTTGTTCATTCCGAAGTAGAATCTAAAATATATCAACAAGAGATGATGATTCAGTAACCTACATCTATAAAACCTTCACAATTATCCCTTCTTTGGCCTCCACTTTTTCTTCTTCTCAAAAATGGTTATCTAGAAACTTTGGATACTATTTCTCATCCATGCACGAAATGTGCTAGTGATCATATAAAATTAATTTAGGCCTCCAGTATTGATGAGATGTACAAGTGTAAAATGTTTTTGCAAGACTGGGATAAATTTGTGTAGTTTACATAAATGCAAGGCGGTGATTATTCTTGACAATCAACAGGTATAAGTCTTCCAGGCCTTACCCAGTAGCTAGGACTAAAGATAACACAGCTCAAGAGACCATCATAGGTTGTCTCTTTCTTTGGTCTATATTATTGATGTTAAGTTCCAACATAAAGTAAGTAAATTTGTTTTAAGTAAGAAAACAATGATAACATGAATGCGTATGAAATTGAAATGCAGCCTGCCGATTCTTGTCATACACAACCTGTGTGTGTTGATGACAATGAGGATGTGCATCACAATAATACAACTAAACATCTCAAATTGATTGGTGTAGTAATACAAATTTAATTGCAATTGGTGTTTGGATTAATGTAACAATTTGTATTGCAGCTGTAAAGAGTGTAGAGGCCATTGTTAATGAGCAGGTTGAGGTTGAGGCCGAGGCCAGACAAACTGACCTCGATGTTGATGATGTGACTAGATTAGGTAAAGAGCTATATGATTATGAATGTTTTCAATGCCTTTATTACAAAGGAATCAATAGGGTAATCATTGTTTGTGTACGTTGATCACCCAAGTCTTTGGCTGTGATTTGCATGTTGTGCAGTTTGTCAGAAGTGGGGGTATGACACGCTGGTTGGATTATAACATATTGACACTTACACCATGAAAAAGACAAATGATTAAACAAAAAGAGAGGACCAAGTGAACCATCTTGTGGTCAGTCTATATCACATTGAGAAACAAAGTCAAGACTTGAGAGTCAAAACAATCAAAAGTTTCTTCAAGACCATGAATGATCAACAACATTCCATCAAAAAACAAAACACTAATCTATGTTATCATTAAGCCATAAAATATGTCTTTAAATTTTAGAAGCATCACAAAAAATTTCAAGAAACATAGTACTATCCAAAATATGTCTTTAAAGTTTATTTCTAATGATTATGATTATGTTGATGTTGATGTCTATAATTTATTTCACTTACTAATGCTTGCCTAGATTGAATTTTGAATTGCCAGGTTGGAGAACGCTTTCAAAGTTTAGGGTTTGTTCCACATGATACTCTTTGTTACACCTCAAATGCAACTCAACATATTTTTGATGCCCGGCAACCCATTGCAAAAAGTCATCCACAGGTGAAATTTATTGTTGTGAATCTTGGCATTGTTAATGTTATTACTTTTCCTCACGATTCATATTCATGAAAATGTTTCTTGGCACTATCTTCTTTTTCAATTCCTATATTTGCAGCATTTTAGATCATTAACTTAAGCATTACATGTCTTTGTTCAAAGTTTATTCTAACACTATATTAAATCATATTCTTATTACAATGTTCTTTGTTGTGGGGCAGGAGGTCAATCTTCATTGTCTTCATTGTGGGGGACAGTGAAAATTTCTCTGACAAATAGTAGGTCTTCTTTAGTATCTTATAATAACATGCTAAACTGATAAAGGTGTTATGGGCATTTAATCTGCAATTACTAATAGATTAAGAATATTATTACTATGCTTAATGTTCCATTTAAATGCATTTAACACAAAAAAAATAAAATTTACAAAACTGAACCAATGGCATGTTTACAACAAAGATGTGTTGAGGAGTTTGCTCCTTGTTTAATGTTAACTGTTCCTGCACAATCCACTCATACAATAGTGAAATGCTATGTGGAAGTGTTGGTTGATAGTGTCTCAACTATCAATGATACAATACATTTGATGCCCTAAGCTATTAATATAAATTATGCCTAGCTAGAAGCTCATGGGCTGTCCATTTGATAACCACAGTCAACATTTCAAAAAAATGATATCCTTGAGCACAAGCACCAATAACATCAAATAATGGAGTTAAAGCATGGGCTAGAGCACGAAACCAGTAGAATGCAGTCATTTCAATGACAGCAATATAAAATGGCATCATTAAGCATATATGCCAGTAATATCAACAAATTTGAATCCAAACATTTGAAAACCAATCACATGTTTACAAAAAAGGTCTAATAGAACTCCCAACAATTCTTAAACATACTTTATCTAATATGATGAATTCTTAAACAATTAAGGTTGGAGTAGACATAGTTATCACATTTTTTTTTTGTGTGGTACAAGAAAAATTTGGCTAGGTCAAATCTTCCTTCATGCTAGCAGTCTACAGTATTAGACCTTTATTAACAATTGATCATATCAGATAACTAGTATGTTTAACAATTGTTGGGATTGGCCCTTTGGCGTGTATTAAATAGAATATATAGAATTTTCAGCATATTATTATCATTTTATTTCTTTGTTGTAAACATGCCATTGGTTCAATTTTGTAACTTCACTGTTGTATGAGTCGATTGTGCATGAATAGTTAACATTAAACAAGGAGAAAACTCCTCAACACATCTTGGAAACTCCATTCACTTCTACCAAGAATAAAGTATTTAATCCAATTCAACATTACATATGATCGTTAGACAATTACATTTTCTAACTGTGTAGAGGAACAGTCACGACCAAAATGATCAAAACTACTTTCACCCTTGCACAAGCTATTCCAAACTTCAAGTAAAATGAGAAATATGCTATATCAAATCATACATATTCATAGTAACCATTCAAAGGTTCATTTTGTCAATGAACCCTCTGACTGCACCCCTGCGGCAGAGAAAGGAAACCTCAAAATAGAGAACGGAAACTTAGTAAAACTAGTCTATGTCGTTGTTTGTGAGGGTACAGTCATTATAAGTGCCTCTCAAACCTCTCCAAACATGTAAGATTGTCTTTAAATAATTTATTGATCTCTTCTAAACATTAACCAAATCAAACCTACATTTGAATCCACACACAATAACCCCAAAATGAAGGGTTTTGTATCCTTTAATGAATCTCAGTCAGTGGTAACGTATGGATAGTCAAACCAGTAGTCTCCAAAGCATTCAATAAGTGACTGGATTGTATTTAATACATGCCAAAGGACCAGTTGTATGAAATTGTCAATCACATAGAATTTCACTATTGTATGAGTGGAATGTGCAGGAACAGTTAACATTAAACAAGGAGCAAACTCCTCAACACATCTTGGAAACCATTGAACTCAATAATAAATGAAACCTAACACCAAAACTATTCCTTCCATTCACTTCTACCAAGAATAAAGCATTTAATCCATTCAACATTACATATAATCATTAGACAGTTACATTTCCTAACTGTGCACTAGAGGAACAGTCACGACTAAAATGATCCAAACATTTGAAAATAGTGAATCGATATCCTTGAGCACAAGCACCAATAACATCAAATAATGGAGATAAAGCATGTGCTAGGGCATGACACTAGTAGAATGTGGTCATTTCAGAGAGCATTCATGATCAAATAAAATGCAATGCATTTGAAATTTGGGGTCGAATATGATGCCAGAGGCTCGAAAGATGAAGAAATCACATATGAAGAACATGCCATTGGTTCAGTTTTGTAAATTTGTTTTTTGTGTAATTAGCAATTGGCAGATTAAATGCAGATAACACCTTTATCAATTTAATTAGCATGTTATTATCATATCAGATAAAGTATGTTTAAGAATTGTTGGGACTGGTCCTTTTACGTGTATTAAACATAGTAGAATTTTCAACATATTATTATCAATCTATTTCTTTGTTCTAAACATGCCATTGGTTCAGTTTTGTAGATTTTTTTTTGTGTTAAATGCATTTTTCATGAGGAGGGGTCTTGTTCTAAGGAGATTGATGAGGATTGTGCACCTCAAAAACCAATTCATAATGTACCAATCCATGTTTCCTATTTGCTTATATTTTTGGTTTGGTAAATCTCCTTATAAGTTTCATGTCCTTTCTTTTGATTACTATGGATGAGATATATATCTTACATTTAACATTCAACTTCTTTACATTTTAGAACATGTAGTGTATTTTTTGAGGATTTTGCCAAATCAACTTTTAACATAAACTGAAAACACCAAACTGATATCTTGCCCTTGCAACATGACAAAATATTGCATTTGAGCAATGACTGCAAGCAATTGAATTATAAATACACATACTTGTATCTTTTTAAAATACCTGGAACATCAAAAAGATGGCTAAGTGGTTGCCGCCATGATTTTTATCTATTGAATATGGGGAAAAAAAACACAAAAAAGAATCGAATAGAAAACATGATTGGTCATTTCAGAGAGCATTCATGATCAAATAAAATGCAATGCCTTCTCTGACACTCGATCAGCTTTCACCCGCTCATTTTCTCCCACTCCTTTTCTGTACAATCGAAATAAAAATGATTTGGCCATTTCAAAATAGTGAATCGATATCCTTGAGCACAAGCACCAATAACATCAACTATTTTGATCTGTGGGTACCCTAATATTGGCAAGAGTTCTTTTATTAATAAGATTACTCTGCATGCTTGAACAAGGGATATATTTTGGCAAATGAAGAGTGGAAAGATGATGATGTTCTTGAGATCGTGGATGGACACAATTTCGCAGATAGAATGGGAAGACATCTTTCGAGCCTGGCCCTGGATCCTTCAACAATTGGGGTAGGATACAAACCTAGGCTAAAAAGATGTCTTCCTTTTTTTTGTGAAATATAGGCTCTGCTGCTGCAACAACAACAGACTGCGATGTACATATCACAAGAGCTGAGAAATATAAATGTAGGCATCATGGTCATAATTTTTTGGAGACACAACATAATTGAGTGTTATTTCCAGATGATGCAAAGCAACCACTACTTTGCATCGCCTCGAAAAACCACTCAATTATGTTGTGTCTCCAAAAAATTGTGACCATGATGCCTACATTTATGTTTCTCAACTGTTGTGTCACAGGAACCCTTATGACCCTTTACGATCCCTAAGAATACATCTTAGAGGTCTTAAAATGTCATAAAGGGTCATAAGAGGCTCCTAGGAGGGGCTAGGTGAGCTTCCACCTTCACGTGGTTGGCCCTATTAAGTAGAGAATGTTTAACTATTCTTGAAATAAAGAGAAGCTCAATAATTTAAGGTCTCAGTCCATGTAGATGCTGAAAAAATGACGGGAATCAATGATGGAGAGTTTTTAGATTATGAGAAGATGTATATGGAGTGGAGGCCAGATTGAGTACCAGTGTAGAGATGATGATTCAATAACCTACATCTATAAAACCTTCACAATTATCCCTTCTTTGGCCTCCACTCACTCCTCTTCTCAAAAATGGTTATCTAGAAACTTTGGATACTATTTCTCATCCATCCACAAAATGTGCTAGTGATCATATAAAATTACTTTAGGCCTCCAATATTGATGAGATGTACAAGTGTAAAATATGTTTGCAAGATTGGGATCAATTTTTGCAGTGTACATCAATGCAAGGTGGTGATTATTCTCGATGATCAACAGGTAACTAGGACAGTAGCTAGGACTAAAGATAACATAGCTCAAGAGACCATCATAGGTTGTCTCTTTCTTCGGTCTATATTACTGATAGAATGTTTTACCTTTCATTAGCTCATCAAATCTGAGGATTTGAAATAATTTAATAGAATATTTTCATCACAACATATTTTGTTTAAGTTGACATTGCACAAATTTATCTACTTTGCACACTTGTATACTATGAAGACGGTGATAAAGAAGCATCTCCTCCCATGGCCATGCTTCTTTATCGTCATCCTCATAGTATACAAGTGCACTAAGTAGATAAATTCATGTAATGTCAACTTAAATAATATACGTTGTCATGAAAATATTCTATTAAATTCTTTCAAATCCCCAGATTTGATGAGCTAATGAAAGGTAAAATATGTTGTCAATAATATAGATCGAAGAAAGAGACAACCTATGATGGTCTCTTGAGCTATATTATCTTTAATGTGCCTATCTTTCGGTTTATCAACAATTTATAATTAATTCAGATGGAAGTACTATGCATTCAACAAACAAAATGTCAGAGAAAAATAATTTACGACATTTCTTGCGATAGTAATGCTATACGTTCAACAGGGAAACCTGTCAGAGAAATGTTGCACAACTATCGCTTTTCTGACATTTTAAGTGTCGTAAATAGCTAATTTTTGATAGAAAATTTGACAGTAATGCCATATCACCGACAGGTAGATCTGTCAAAATTTGGTGGAAACTGTCACTATTCCAATAGTTCTAATGTCGAAAAGAATATGTTTTCGACAATTCATTCCGACAGAGATTGTATATTTCTGATAGGTCTTGTTATCAGAATTCTGATGGATGAACCGGAGGAAATGCCATAACTAAGTTGTTATCATGTGCAAGTTTTCGACATGACATGGTGTTGGTAAACTGATGGATATGTCTTATGTCGCAATATCCTACACAAAAACTGTGACAGACTCATGTGTCGAAATGCTGACAAATGAGCATTGCAAATCTGACAAATGGCTGTCAGAATTTGACCTCAAATGTACTAGTGTATATACATTCGAAGTTTTGATACTAATGCCAAAGGCGGAGATTGCTATCTCTATTAAGCTTCTAAGGTTGTCATTAGTATCTAAGGTATGTAAAGATATCGGTCGGTTACTTACAATGAGCTAATCGATAACATAAAGCATAACAGAGTAGTCGGTAAGTAGTATACCGAGTAGCGAATAGTTTACCAAGCACTAGCATACACCAACACCAACAGATAGTAAACACCGAGCATCACAGCATACACTGAGTAGTTTATACAGTGTTTACCGAGGATCAAAAAAAATGGCATAGTAATCAGGAATGGCACAATCTTCTATGCAAATGGTTACAACGGTTTGTAAAACAATTTAGCAAGATTGAGGAACATTTATTGTAATGATATTCATTAAATACAATGTATATCTTTTGTAATAGATGATCTAGGTTATTATTGTACACCGTAGATCTTAGGGTTATGACTATTATGTAACCTAATTTTGTTTAAGCGTAAAAAATAGAACACTAAATATTTGTGTGTTCGCATCATTTTTGGTGTGAACTGATATATGAATCACGAAGCACTTGAAGCATTTTTCCTATCTTCAAGTCTATCAGTTAACAAAGCAGAACCAAGTACAAAAGAAATCAGATTGAGAAGAATTAGCAAAGGCTACCGAGCAGTTCAGAGCAGAGACTCATCATAGTTAAGGTGATATTTTATCAGAGCTTATAGATCTATTTCAGATAATTGAGTGTCAAATAGCAGATAATTACCTATTGCTTTCTGACAATTGTAATAGAGTTTTTGAATAAAATCTCTTAACAAAGTAGACTTAACAGTCTTATGTAAATCTCTTAACCGAGTGCACACTTGATTAGTGTTGCTAAAATCCTATAACTAGGTACATCTAGCTGATCTAACATGTTACTCCTAATAGAGTAATATCACTAGAAGTGATCAAAACTTGTAGCCCTAACAGGCAAACCTTTTCTATCTGCAGTAGTGAAGAATTTGTGGGTGTCCTCCCCACCGTAGTTTTTACCTTCTAACAAGGGTTTCTACATTACCAAAATACTTGTGTCATGTGATTGTGATATTGATTTCATATTGTTTACTTTCATAAGTTAAACTAGATGATTGATTCATGCAATTAGATTCAAGTTATTTTGGTCAATTATCACTACTTACAATTATAGATCGTAAAGGTTTACAAGTAAAGTTTTGAAGGCATTGATTCACCCCTCCCCTCTGAGTACCTATCTCTCCTAATTCCAACAATTGGTATTAGAGCTCAGTTCGCTTATTGAACAGTTGAACCACTGAAGGGTAAAGATCTAAGTCATGGAGAGATACAAGCTTGACAAGACTATTGAGAATTAGAAGATACAAATGCAAATGTTTGTGGAACAATATAAACAAGCTAAGGAAGGATTGAAGAAATTACTGGTTGAAAGGAAGAATCTAGCTATACTGCAAAGTGAACTCGGTTATCATGAAGAACCTATTGATGATATATTTGATCATATTGGATCAAGTTTTGGAAGCATCTCTGACGGATCTGAAAGCATAATCACTGATTTATCTGAAAAGAATCAACATCTATCTGAACAAGTGAAAGCACTTCAAATCGGTCAAGAATCTCAGATGGTGAGAATGGTGGAAATCATGAACAATGCTAGATAAGATGAATTTGATTGAAATTTGGCTATTGAAGACTGAAGACTGATGACTGAACAACTCTAAGCAAAAGAAAGTGAAATACAAAGACTCACTGATCGTCACTTTCAAGTATCAAATCAGATGATGACTGTTAATCAAGAAATGAACCGAGTGAATGGAGAATTATCAAGAAGACTTGAAGATGTTGCAATACTCAGAGAAGACAATGAGAATTTGAGAAATGAGATAAAGACACAAAAGCAACATAATGAAATGATGAAGATAGCCGAGGACATCTCTAAAAAGATTGATGATTTCCTGACTAATCAGAGAAGATTTGGGAGCAAAGCCGGTATAGCCTACACCGGTGAAGGAGAAACATCACAACAAGTTCAACAAGTCAACATCAGTCAAAATCAGAAACCTAAAGTGTTGACATGTTATCACTATGGAAAATCAGGACATACATCTAATGTGTGTAGAAGCAAAGCACAAGGTAAACCTCCTGTCACTCCTAAGTTTAATGGATATTGCTACTACTATGGAAAGTTTGGACATCCTGCTTATGAGTGCAGAGCTAAGAAAAATGATCTTGCTAATAATACTACTATGGAGAAAATATGCTATACTTGTAACAAGCATGGACACACTAAACGAGACTATAAGGCGAAAATGAAGCAAGTCTGGACATCTGAGGAGAAACCATAACACAAGCTATATCAACCGAAGAGACAAGGTAACTCTTATGTTTGGGATTATAATACATCGACTAATTTTGTTGTATGTGGTAGATATGGACACATTGCAGCAAACTATTATAGAAAGAGTCCAATTGAAAAATCAAGAAACTAGACAAACTCTGGGATGCCATGTTTGCACTGCCATAAGGTCGGTCATTTAAGCAAGAACTGCAGAGATCAAGCACCAGAAGAGAACCATATATTTGAAAGTGGATATACTATTGTTGATATCATGAAGTTAAGGAACACTATGTGGAAGAAGGTATCTAATGAGAATGCTTAGTCAAGTAACACTGTCGGTGAAACCTCTTCCACTGGATTGGGTGACATCAGTACCTCCACTTAAGGTGACAAAGGTATGTATGGGACTGATATTTTAAAATGATCACATTTTACATATAGTTCCTTATATATGATGTACAAATACCAAATCTGCATGAATGAAGATGCATTATGGTTTATTTGTCATGCGCTAACAATGTTATATAGTCGGTAAAAGAGAGACCGAGAGGTGGTTACCTGTCGGTAATCACTATCTAAGGTTAACCAAGCATATGTATCAATCGATGAAGAAACTCTATGTTAACCAAGTAGATGAAAATTTTAGTTGTCACCGAGTTGATAGTTGTTTCGTACCAAAATTTAGATGGAGCATTTATTGCATAAAAGTTTGAGCTAGAATATCGAAGAGTCTATAAATACACGAGAATAGAGTTCATTGTTACATTGTGATTTCGAAGAATGGAGATTTCATAGAGAAGAGTTCGAGCTAAAGATTTTCTCAGAAAGATTCAAAGCTACTGTATATTGAACTGACAACATTCTTTGACAATTTTGAGTAAGTTCATTTGTTACCAAACACTTGTTATCTATTGCTTGCCAAAACCCTAGAATCGATTTATGGCATCAACATCGTCTGCAAGAAAATCACAAAGTGTTGAAGAGGAAGTTAATCTAATTGTTAGGGAAAATTTTGATGAACCAAAGTTTAAGCCACAACCTAAGGTTGCAGCACAGACAGATATAATGGGTGCATTTTTGAGCATACCAGAAAGGGTTTTATTAACAGAGGAAGTAAGGTCTTAAATTCACTGCAAAATCACAGAAGTTGGAGACTTTGAAACTGTAGTAGCATATCAACTACTATGTGGCCTTGATGGAAATATGAAATCAAACTACAAGAAGATTGAGGAATCAAGTTTATCATGTTTTATACACTTTTTGCAATCATTCAAATCAGATTGGATTAGAATCATTTTGAGCAAATATCACGATGACAAATTCTAGCTAGATAAACCAATTGAGGTCAACAAGAAATTGATCACTAGATCGAGGAGACTCAACAGCGTACCTTGCAACACAGTAGACATGGCAGACAAAATGGTAGTGAAAGGTCACCAAGTTGATCTTGCCGAGGTACT
Source organism: Chamaecyparis obtusa (assembly GCA_027943335.1). Classification (NCBI taxonomy): domain Eukaryota; kingdom Viridiplantae; phylum Streptophyta; class Pinopsida; order Cupressales; family Cupressaceae; genus Chamaecyparis; species Chamaecyparis obtusa. Next base: position 161,874 of record BSBK01001597.1, on the reverse strand, counting down.
ATTTCATCAACTTCAAGAGAATATGAGGACCATAAGGAAAAAGAAATCTAACACATGTAAGTTCGGATCTCTACTTGCATGCATATTCCTCTATTTACAAAAGTATATGCCTGGCACCGGTAAAGTAAATTGGATACCAGATGTACCGATAACAAAACAGATTGGTGAAATGATGAATAAGTTAGGAGATAAGTTGAATCTAGAGTTTAATGCATACTTCATAGAATTTCAATCTAAAATACATAAGAGAAGCAGAATTCTGAAAGAATTAGTACAGAAATTTGAGAATGACATATGTTTTGTGGTCAACACTGATTATACCTTGATTAAAGCAGTTGAGCCTAGGATAAAATTGTTGGCACCAATGGGATATGAAATAAACCATGATTTCACACTGAAATCTATTAATGCAATGCTTGCATTACCAAAGGATCCCATTGCCACTAGGTTTAGAGTATATGAAGAAGCCAAATCTCGAATATCTACAAATATTGAGATCGGTAAAATAACCAGAAAGGTAAAGAAGATGAAGAAAGATCTCACTACTAAATATGGAGATAAGTTTGAGATATCTGAAGGGACATCAGTTGAACAGGCAATCGAAGGTCAACTACAATTAGCCGACAACCCATATGATAGTGAGGAGACAGAGTCCGATAAAGAAGTAGATCCTACATGAGTTCCTCCACCTGAAATTCCTACAAAGAAGCAGTCACCTATACATGAATGTATGAAGATGAGATCATCAACTGCAACACCACCTACCAAGAAGGAAGAAGCAGTAAAAGTAACAAAAAGAAGAGCAACTACACTGACAAAGAAATACATTAAGAGAAAGAACAAGGTTGTAGCTGAGGCACCTAAGAAAAGGAGGAAATTCATCAAAAATAAGGAAGATCTTGAAGATACTGAATGTGATGTAAATCAATTCAAAATGGTTAGTAACAAGGCCAAAACAATAGATGAAGTCATTGAGGACATAATTGAACATGGAGACCTCGTTGATCCCTTATTAGATAGATTTGACAAAATGTCAAAAGAAGATCAACCCAAAATTGAAGAGGCTATCATCCAAATGATGATAAAATTTAAGAAAGTTCCAATGGAATTTGCCTATGCATTACCGAAGAAATTGGATGATACAATTACTGAGAAATGGGCTATTGCATTAGACACCGAGAAGAGAAAGAGAGAACACTCTCTAGTTCAGGCAGTTGCATACTTAAGCTTCGGACAAGTTAGTGAACACTTGACCAAGTACCAAGAAAATTTTATGATTTAGAATATGGCCTTAATGATCATGGATGACAATGTAGTGGATATGGATGTCACAATTGATTCTATATGGACATCAATTCTGAAAGCCGAAGAAAAAGCTGAGCAACAAGCATTTTTGAACCTGTCTAAGAAGAGACAAAATTATAAAGGTAAAGGTATTTGTATTGATGAAGGAACAGCAAAGAAATCAAAGAGTACCGGTATATCAGTTACTGAGGCAATTGATATAACTGAGGACACAGTAGAAATAAAAGTTTCATAGGATGCACTGGATAAAGTTGAAATCCAACTAGAGAAGAAAACCGATGACGATGTACTCATTGTAGACATCACACATGGTGATCCTGATGACCAAGATGATGAAGATGTAAATATTGCACCAAATAAAGATGAATCACTAGACACTGACAGTCTATTTACATCACTACCATGTGAACTTCTTGTACTTGCAGAGGTAGCTGAAATTCTTTCCCAAGTACAACCTGACGGCTCAGATCCTGAGCAAAACAAAGATACCACAAGAGATCAACACACAGAGAAACTTGCAAAGACAGATGAACCTACACATACAGAGGCACCTTCCACCAAACCAAAGGAAATAGATGAAGCAAAGGAAACACAAGAACCAAAGGAAACAGAGGTGATCCCACCCAACACAACAACCGAGACTCCTACTATATCAACTGAGACTATCACTACCGAGGAGAAGAAAAAGGAAGAACAAGTGTTAACAGGGAAGGACACTCTGAAGACTGGAGATAGATCTATTGCTATCATTGAGAAGAAATGACCTCTCACACAGAAGAAGAAGAAGAAAGCAAAAGGGCCGGTCACCCTAGATGAAGTGATTATTATCCCTGAGTGTGACCCGAGGACCCTAAGCCCTGAGGACTTGAGCAAATATGGGGAGTTATGTTCAAGGAAGGCAACACAAGAGAAGTTAAAGCAAGAGCACAAAAGAAAAGAAGTATCAAATGATGTGTGGGATATCCTCCAATAGGTAGTATCTGAGATACATATTGATGAGGATACGCCTATTATAGATCAACTTGCTACACTTGCTGAGAAGATCAACACCCTGGACACCGATGCAGACAAACAAATTGAAGAAAGGGAAGAATCAAGAATACAGTACAAATTAGCAGAGAAAATCAACCTAGAAGTAGCATTAAAGAAGGACAAATTATCTGAGGTCATTTTTGAAATAAAATCCATCACTCAGTTAATTTGTCAATACTTATTGAAGCTTTGTACTATAGACACCTTTACTATTGAAGTCAATGAAAAGATCAAAGGATTGGAAGCAGAAATATAGTTGAGTACAAGTGCAGCTATGACCGAGCCTCATGCTTTCATAAAACATATTCACCGAGTTTAGGAACTCTGACAGTTGATAGCAGATTTGAAGAAACAAGAAGCACACCTAACAGATCAGGTTACTGAGCTTCAAATCGAACTCATTCCACACCTAAATTTTTTTTAAGCACATCTTGTCAAATTCGAGCTATTAGTTGCAACACCAAAAATTTTGGTGTTAGAAAACATCTTTGACATGCATGCCCAAGTTGGTCTTGAGCAAATCGCTCTCACCAACTTGAAAGAGGAATGGGAAAACCTCTTCGAGTCAGTAAGGAAAAGCCATCAGTCAATTTTTGACAAGCTGTGAGTATAGTACCTCAATTTTGTATTTGGCATTACTATCAAAAAGGGGGAAAATAATGTATCAGCTGTTATGCCAAATATGTACATAGTTGCTATGTATACTACATATTACCGGGAGCATGCACCAAGGGGGAGTACTTAGTAATTAGAAATTTTCTTTTATTGTTATTTTTTTTTTGGATATGTATATGGCGGAGATATAAGGTATATATATAGAACATTTTTTCTATCACTACTACATTTGGGGCCAAATTTCGACAAAAGTTTTCGACGGGTAACTTTTTCTTACGAATTTGGTGTTTTTTTTTTTTTTTTGTAATAGGCCGCGATGATGTCGGTATTCTGATGGGTGTATAATTGACCATCGAAATTCTGACAGATTTCGGGTATACATAAAAATCAAAATAAATTGAAACAACCTCATCATTTTTATTTCGATTGGATAGAGGAGCGGGAGAAAAGGAGTGAAAGCTAAGCACGAGAGAAGGTATGTGATTTCTTCATCTTTCAAGCCTCTGGCATCATATTCGAATGCATTTCATTTTATTTTATCATGAATGCTCTTTGAAATGACCGCATTCTACTAGTGTCGTGCCCTAGCCAGTACTTTATCTCTATTATTTGATGTTATTGGTGCTTGTGCTCAAGGATATCGATTCACTGTATTCAAATGTTTGGATTCACGTTTGTTGATATTACTGTCATATATGTTTAATGATGCCATTGTATATTGTTGTCACTAAAATGACCGCATTCTACTAGTGTCGTGCCCTAGCCCGTGCTTTAACTCCATTATTTGATGTTATTGGTGCTTATGCTCAAGGATATCCATTTTTTTGAAATGTTGACAGTGGTTATCAAATGGAGAGCCTGTGAGCTTCTAGCTAGGCACCATTTGTATTGATAGCTTAGGGCATCAAATTTTTTGTATCATTGATAGTCGAGACTTTGTTAAAAGGAAATAGGACAAAGAATGATTTTTATTTAGTTTCTCTATTTTGATCCCTAAGTGGCTTACAACCCTAGAGAAGTATATGCAGATTTACGGATCCAGTTGCAAGATACATAGCAACCGATAATTCACAAGAAATCCATGCATCCAATTTGAAAAGAAATTAATACAAAGAACTAGGGTTCTCCAATGGCCCAATCATCTGGACCTTGATTGTCCCCTCAACCAATGACCCTTCAAAACTAGGTTATCATGCAATTAGTGAGTGATCCTTCATTCTCCTGGTCTTCCCTACATCCAAACATATTGGAAATGCACAATACAATGATAACAAGTCTTTCACAATCCCCCTTCCCCCAAGGAACACTATCAACCATCCCTTCCACATAGCATTTCATTGTTTTATGAGTGGATTGTGCAAGAACAATTAGCATTAAACAAGGAGCAAACTCATCAACACATCTTGGAAACCATTGAATTCAATAATAAATGAAACCTAACACCAACACTATTCCTTTCATAGTTGTAGGATACATAGCAGTCGATAATTCACAAGAAATCCATGCATCAAATTTTTATAAGGATATCCTACTAATCAATAGGAATTTTCTTGATATGACCAGTGATTATGCATTTTGATGGCAGTGTGCTAGTTCAAAAGGATAATATAAATTTGAAACAATTTTTTCTGATTTTCTCAAACTATAAATATGGTTAAAGGAAAAATATTATGTGGAAAACCCACAAACCAAGCTAGCAAATGATTTTACATCAAATTATTCCTATATTCATTCAAGTATTGCTATGCTTTAGCTACCTGACCTTTGAGCTTCACCTAGAGGAATGTGTAGCTTTAAGATAGAGTTACTTCTTGGGCCTTACAATAGGGTGGAATATGATCAAGATTTGTTTAGGCTGTATCTTTCTTAGTCCCATTGTTAGGTTCTTATGGTTCATGGTTTGAATCTATTATGGTTGTGTAAGGGATTTGTAGATGCTTTTTCTAACATAATTATTGGACACCATGATTGGAACAACTGGTTGTTGGCTATTGTACACATGAATCATAACTGTCAATGGTTCTTTGTGTTGAAGAATTCGTTGATCAATCTTTGAGATTTATTGTCCCAGCTTTAAAAGAGTGATAAAAGATATAGTGAGTGCTATCTTTTCCTAGTGTTTTCTGGGTGCCATTATCTTCTAGGAGTAATTGTTGTAACCAAATTATGTTCTTTGCCTCTAGTAAATATTGCAGACACAATCATCTTCTTGGTGAAGGGTTGCTTCCATCCCCATGAGGCACTATTGCATGGTTTCCATTCCCTTGTAGTATAGTGAACCTAATTTAATACAAGTGTGCACTATTTTGGGATCATAATTTATGGCCCCTACACTATGGTTGTTAGCCTAAGACAGGCCTACCTTTTCATATAATAAGAGGCCAACATCAAACAAACATCCAGAAGTTAGGGGGTTGTTCCCTATCCATAATTTATTATTTAAGTGCTAAGTGATGATGGGTATATCGTGTAATTTATACCTAGTGTGTCTCTTTCTTTCTCTTTACATTTCACATTAGGAGTATATGCTATAAAATACCAATGAAATCAACTATTGGTAAAATCTAATCAAAATTGTAGTATAAAGATTAAAATAGATCTTGAAGAAATATGGGAACCATTTTTGATAGATTTTGTACAAATGAAGAGAATACTCCCAAGAGGAAATGCTTCAATGTGGAACAATTGAAGGACAATATTTTACTTTTATATTCACATCTGCAATGTTTTTGATACATTTATGAGATAACAAAACCATAGAAAGAATAGCATATAGAAGAAAGTAAAGAATAATGATCATATTTTGAGATATTGTGGAAATTTAAAGGGAAGAATGCTTGGTGGGGTTATCATGCAATCAGTGAGTGATCCTTCATTCCCCCCTCTTCTAGTGACCCTTCAAAACTGGGTTATCATGCAATCAGTGAGTGATCCTTCATTCTCCTAATCTGTCCTTCATACAAACATATTGGAAATACACAATACAATGATAACAAGCCTTTCACAATCCCCCTTCCCTCAAGGAACACTATCAACATCTAGACCTTGACTATCCCCTCAACCAGTGACCCTTCAAAACTAGGTTATCATGCAATCAGTGAGTGATCCTTCATTCTCATGGTTTGTCGAGCATCCAAACAAATTGGAAATACATAATACAATGATAAAAAGTCTTTTACAATCCCCCTTCCCTCAATGAATTACTATCAACATCCAAACCTTAACTATCCCCTCAACCAGTGACCCTTCAAAACCAGGTTATCATGCAATCAATGAGTGATCCTTCATTCTCCTGGTCTGCCCTACATCCAAACATATTGGAAATATACAATACAATCATAACAAGTCTTTCACAATCCCCCTTCCCTCAAGGAACACTATCAACAAGTGACCCTTCTTCTTATCAGCCATATCCAATGTTTCATTGAAGTCACGGCCAAGAATGAAGGTCACCTTACCCATACCATTCATGGATTTTGAAATGTTGTTCCAAACTCCTAAAAACTTTTATATACTTCTTGTTGCTTCTTTAAATACTTCTTCTACCACAATGTCCTACTGCCCTATCTTCTTGATCTTCCTGGCTAAAGCGGATGAATCCACACACAATAACCCAAAATGAAGGGTTTTGTATCCTTTAATGAATTTCAGCCACGGGTAACGCATGGACAGTCAAACCAGTAGTCTCCAAAGCATTCAATAAGTGAATATGAATGTTTGAAAACTTTCTTCTCAACTTCCCCAACCACTCCTAATCGGTTAGAGGGATATTTCTAGAATCTCCACTATCCCTATCCTTACCAACAATTTTTAAACATACTTTATCTAATATGATAATAACATGCTAAACTGAACCAATGGCATGTTTTTCATGTGGTACAAGGAATATTTGGCTATCAAATCTTCCTTCATGCAAGCTGAGCGTGAGAGAAGGTATGTGATTTCTTCATCTTTGATTGGTATCTTTGACGGGCAACGTCTTTTGAGCCTCTGACATCATATTCGACCGCAAATTTCAAATGTCTTGCATTTTATTTGATCATCAATGCTCACTGAAATGACTGCATTCTACTAGTGTCATGCCCTAGCCCATGCTTTATCTCCATTATTTGATGTTATTGGTGCTTGTGCTCAAGGATATCGATTCACTGTTTTCAAATGTTTGGATTCACATTTGTTGATATTACAATTCATCATAACAGACAAAGTATGTTTAAGAAGTTTGAGTATCTAAACACTCAACTAATCCCTCTAACCAATTAGGAGTGGTTGGGTAAGTTGAGAGGAAAGTTTTCAAACATTCATATTCATTTATTGAATGCTTTGGAGACTATTGGTTTGACTGTCCATGCATTAATGTTTAGAAGAGATATTTAAAGACATTCTTAAATGTTTGGAGAGGTTTAAGAGGCACTTATCATGACTGTACCCTCACAAACAATGGCATAGACTGGTTTTACTAAGTTTCCTTTCTCTATTTTGAGGTTTCCTTTCTCTGCCACAAGGGTACAGTCAAAGGGTTCATTGACAAAATGATCCTTTGAATTGTTACTATGAATATGAATGATTTGATATAGCATATTGCTCATTTTACTTGAAGTTTGGAATAGCTTGTGCAAGGGTGAAAGTAGTTTTGATCATTTTGGTCGTGACTGTTCCTCTACACAGTCAGAAAATGTAACTGTCTAATGATTATATGTAATGTTGAATGGATTAAATGTTTTATTCTTGGTAGAAGTGAATGGAAGGAATAGTGTTGGTGTTAGGTTTCATTTATTGTTGACTTCAATGGTTTCCAAGATGTGTTGAGGATTTTTCTCCTTGTTTAATGTTAATTGTTCCTACACATTCCACTCATACAACAGTGAAATGCTATGTGATTGACAATTTCATACAACTGGTCCTTTGGCGCGTATTAAATACAATCCAATCACTTATTGAATGCTTTGGAGACTACTGGTTTGACTATCCATGCATTACTAGCATCTGAGATTTATTAAAGGATACAAAACCCTTCATTTTGGGGTTATTGTGTGTGGATTTAAATGTAAGTTTGATTTGGTTAATGTTTAGAAGAGATCAATAAAGTATTTAAAGACAATCTTACATATTTGGAGAGGTTTGAGAGGCACTTATCATGACTGTAGCCTCACAAACAATGGCATAGACTGGTTTTACTAAGTTTCCTTTCTCTATTTTGAAGTTTCCTTTGTCTGCCACAGGGGTACAGTCAGAGGGTTCATTGACAAAATGATCTTTTAAATGGTTACTATAAATATGAATGATTTGATATAGCATATTTCTCATTTTACTTGAAGTTTGGAATAGCTTGTACTTGAAGTTTGGAATAGCTTGTGCTTGTGCTGGAATTCTTGGTAGAAGTGAATGGAAGGAATAGTGTTGGTGTTAGGTTTCATTTATTATTGAATTCAATGGTTTCCAAGATGTGTTGAGGAGTTTGCTCCTTGTTTAATGTTAACTTTTCCTGCACAATCCACTCATACAATAGTGAAATGCTATGTGATTGACAATTTCATACAACTGGTCCTTTGGCATGTATTAAACAAAATTTAATTTTCAGCATATTATTATAATTCTATTTCTTTGTTGTAAACATGTCATTGGTTCAATTTTATAAAAAAAAATTCGTGTACAATATTTTTTTCTATTTTTTCCATTTGATAACCACAGTCAACATTTCAAAACAGTGAATAACATCAAATAATGGAGATAAAGCATGGGCTAGGTCATGACACCAGTAGATTAAAACTGAACTAATGACATGTTTACAACAAAGAAATAGAATGATAATAATATGCTAAAAAAATTATTCTGTTTAATACACGCCAAAGGACCAGTTGTATAAAATTGTCAATCACATAGCATTTCACTGTTGTATGAGTGGATTGTGCAGGAACAATTAACATTAAACATAGCCAGTGTTCTCTTTACTTTCTCAAATCTCTGCAAGTCAAGAACATTAGAGTTGTATAATACATTATTAGTATCCTTTTTTCATGGGTCCTAAGTCTTTGGGTCCATGGAAAGGAAATAGATTACAAAATACACTTCAAAACAAAAGAAAAACTTAGCAAATTCAGTCTAACTCATTTTAGATGAAGGAACAGTCATGCTAATAGTTCCTCTAAGTCTTCCAAAACATTTATTGAACTCCCCTAAAGTCCTATTGGATCCCCAAATTGCTTAATCCAATCAACTTACATCAAGATCATGAGAAACTTCAAAGGATTAAAAACATTACTTGGAACAGTCAAATCATTATTCTTTCAAATCAATTACCTATCGACATATCCCTTGCGAGGGAGAGAAGCCAAACACATAAAGAACATGCACATAAACACGGCAGCTGAAAAACTTAAATGGAATCCACCAAGAAGTACCAAATAATGAATGCTCAATTGTTGTAATGGCAAAGCATCAGAATTGTCCATTTCTAGAACTTGATTTTATAGTCTAAATGATTTTTCTATAGTCGTAATGATTTTTCTAGAACTTGATTTTGTAGTCTTAATGATTTTTCTATAGTCCTAATGATTTTTCTATAATACTCTTAATGATTTTTCTAGAACTTGATTTTCTAATCTTAATGATTTTTCTATAGTCCTAATGATTTTTCTATACTCTTAATGATTTTTCTTTAGTCCTAATGTTTGTTGCTCTTGATAAATTAGCCCTTGAATTTGAATTTTTGTTCACTGTTTTATTTCAGCTTGATATTTCATTCATTTTTCATATACACAGAGACTACACATGCTGCTAAAAAAATGAGCTATTTGATTAAGGTTAACTATTCATGATTGTAAATAGTCAATATTTCTAATGGTACTCCTCGATGTATTTCATTTTAAAATAATCATGTTTCTATGGCTATGATAAATGTCCCTTAGTGTTAAGAAAATTAGAGTTGAAAAAATGGTTGCAAACAAATCATCCTTCTTCCACCAACATTCTAGTCAATGTACAAGCAACGAGTCATTCCATTTAACAAAGACCATGTCTGACAATATTAACACAGAACAAAATAAGGAGTATGTAGAATTTAGTGATTGTATCTTCCATTAGAGCCACTTCATATGCACAAGTGATGCACATGCATATTTGCCTGAGTGCTATTGGGAGCTTACCCAGCAACACATGTACTATTGTGAAAATCACCACAAATCTATTTGTTGTTGGGTCTAGCATATACCTTCTATGATCAACTCTTATATGCACAGGTGATGAACATTCAGATTTGCCTATGCAGTACTTTGAGTAGTCCTCCTACACATGTACTATTGTGAAAATCATCACAAGTCCATTTGTTGGAGGGCTACTCAAAGTACACATGTTTGGAGGTCTGAAGGAAACAAGAGAATTTGAAGAATCACGAGTCTTAAGATTGTACTTAATATAGCCAAGCTTCATTCAATGGTACATTCAAACATGAAACAAACCATTCTTAAACCAAATTAAACTAGTAAACCAAAGGACATACTAATTATAAGTAAACTAGTAAACCAAAGGACATGCTTTTACTACTAAGGCTCTATTTTTTGGGCATACTGGTTATAAGTACTTGACATATATCACAAATGTTGCTAATCAAGGTTGGCGGGATGATTATTTCTATCCTGAAAAAAGACTGTCAAATCATTATGCTTTCAAATCAATTACCTATAGACGCATCCCTTGCGAGGGAGAGAAGCCAAACACAAAGAATATGCATATAAACACGATAACTGAAAAACTTAAATGGAATACACCAAGAAGTACCAAATGATGAATGCTCAATTTTTGTAATGGCAAAGCAATACTAGAACCGTCCATTTATAGAACTTGATTTTTCTATAGTCCTAATGATTTTTCTTATTTCTTGTCCTAATGATTTTTCTTATTTCTTGTCTGTGCTTGGTGACAGGATTTTGAACATTGTTGACATACTTAAATGGAATACACAATACTAAATGATGGATGCTCAATTGTTGTAATGGCAAAGCATCAAGACCGTCTATTTCTAAAATTTGATTTTGTATAATCTTAATTATTTTTCTATAGTCCTAATGATTTTGAAAATTGTTGACAAAGAGTGTTTCTTTTTTTTATTATCGTATAAATGATTTTTCTATAGTCGTAATGATTTTTCTTATTTCTTGTCTTTTGTCCCTTTTTGATTTCCTATGTCTGTGCTTTGTGACAGGATTTTGTCACCTTCTTTTGATGGTATATTTCATTCAGTCTATGCGGAATACTATTTTGTTCACTATTTTATTTTAACTTCATATTTATTTCATTTTTCATATACACAGACTACACATGCTGATAAAAAAATGAGCTATTTGATTTAGGTTTACTTTTTATTATTGTAAATGGTTAAAATTTGTGATGGTACTCCTTGGTGTATTTCATATAAAAATAATAAATGTAGTAACAATGGTGCGGTGCATTATTGATATATAGGCTCAATAACTCTTGTCAATGTGCCAAACTGTCGATGTGGTGGTGGGCAATGTGTGTTGAAGACTTCACGGACACCGAAAAACCCTGGACGACAATTTTGGTGTTGCCCAAATAGAAAAAAGCTTTTTGATGTGTATATATTTAATGTTTCTAATGTAAATACTATTCATTATAATATAATCTGAACTAATGTAGACTGGGCATCATAGGGAAATAATGGCTATGGATACTTTAGTTGGGTCGATGACAACTCATCTGCATCTATCTGCCCATCTCCACTTATCCACGATGAAGGATTTGAGTGCAAAACGTGTCAGGCTAGGACAAATTTTGGAATTATATTTTTACGATGCCTTCTCTGTATTGTAATCGCATATCTTTGTTGCGACCATATGCAGAGATGAACTCAGGAATTAGTTAGTTTAGTATTTTCATATTGTAACTAATATTTTAATATGGATATGATGAAACTTCTCTTTGCCTCAAGTGCGCATATACATGCTTTACATCTTTTTTTAGAATAATTCTTCATGTTTATGGCTCAAGTGAGCCACAATCTACTATCAATCATATGATTTAACATATAGTGTTGTCTTGGTTATTCCATTTGTTCATTTACCTTGACTATGGATTGACTATCATTTTCAAGCTTGAGCGAGGCTTCATACCATGCACCATCCGTAGATTTGTACACAACACTGATTTATGAACGTAAATAACGCATTGAATGTAATCTACGAATGTTGTGTAGTATGAAGTCTTGCTGAAGTTTGAGTGTCCTCCCTTTATTCCAGTGAGGGATTGGAATGAGTTCATTTTGGATGCAAAGGAGAAATGGGATACTCAAAGAGGAATTACACCAGCAAATTGGAGAAGGTATAAACATTTTAATAGATTTTTATTATTAAATAATGAAATTTGCATATACTAGTGCTCTAAGTGTCCTCATTACATGATTTAAGGTCTTAGTCCACAGACAAATTAAATTAGACTTACTATCCAAAATACATAAAAAAACATGCACATAAACACGACAACTGAGAAACATAAATGTAGATTTCACAATAGATGAGAAACATAATTGTAGGCATCACAGTCACAATCTTTTGGAGACAATGTAATTGAGTTGTGTACCCAACCGGTGGAGAGCAAATTCTACACCACCAATTCCAAGTTGAATATATCTATTGGAGGACCTTGTATTCATGACCAATAGATGTAGTCAGCTTGGAATCGGAGGTGCAGAAGTTGCTCTCCACTGTCTGTGTATACAACTCAATTACATTGTCTCTAAAAAATTGTGACCATGATGTCTACAATTATGTTTCTCAGTTGTTGTACCCCAGGACCCCTTATGACCCTTTACGACCGTTTACGATCCCTAAGAATACATCTTAGAGGTCTTAAAATGTTGTAAAGGGTCATAAGAGGCTCCTAGGAGGGGCCAAATGAGCTTCCACCTTCACGTGGTTGGCCCTGTTAAGTAGAGAATGTTTAACTATTCTTGAAACAAAGAGAAGCTCAATAATTTAAGGTCTCAGGCCATCGAGATGCTGAAAAAATGACAGGAATCAACGATGGAGAGTTTTTAGATTCTAAGAAGATGTATATGGAATGGAGGCCAGATTGAGTACTAGTGCAAAGTGTTCGTAATTATAGCCTTTCGACCAAGATCAAACTGATCAAATAAATACCCTTGTGCAATTTATAATAATAAGGAGATTATTTTTCATCTATATATATGTGTTGGTTGAATTAGTTAAGGGCCCAAGGTCGGCCTCTTGGCTTTAACATTAAATATATTTAATAAGACCAGGTCAGCCCTCTTGAAGATAATTCAATTCATATATATATGGTGTTGGACTCTAGGGAGAGAAGCACCAAAAGCATAACGTGCTTCCCTCCCCCAAAACCTTGATTCTATGCCTTCAGCAAACTTAGAGGAAGTAGCGAATTTAAGAGCAATGTATCAAGGCAGTGGCAAATTCATAAAGGAAGCAATGAATATGGAGTCAGTTGTCAATTCATCCAGATAACAGTGAATTCATCACGGAGCAATATTCAGTGATTGTTATTGGTGCGAACTGCAATCACAGATCAACATATATTGGTGTGAAAGATCAGCAGCTTCGGCTAATAGATAAGAACAAGTCTGAGCATGAATAAAGATCAGATTATGATCTGATCCATACAACCAGCAATTATTGGCAATGTTAACTACGAGTTGATTAGGGCTGGAAGCCTCTGTTAGGACCGGACTCTTCCTCAATACACTAACACTAAGGTACTAATCAAGTTTTCCTCAACACCTTTGTTAGTACAGTTTGGAGGCATATAGACTGGAGTATACTTGGTTGATATCCAGGTATCTTCTATCCCTTCTTGTTTACTTTACTCTATGTTTAGCTCTGTTAGATGTCTATAGTTTGTTCATTCCAAAGTAGAATCTAAAATATATCAACAAGTGATGATGATTCAGTAACCTACATCTATAAAACCTTCACAATTATCCCTTCTTTGGCCTCCACTTTTTCTTCTTCTCAAAAATGGTTATCTAGAAACTTTGGATACTATTTCTCATCCATGCACGAAATGTGCTAGTGATCATATAAAATTAATTTAGGCCTCCAGTATTGATGAGAGGTACAAGTGTAAAATTTTTTTGCAAGACTGGGATCAATTTGTGCAATGTACATAAATGCAAGGCGGTTATTATTCTCGATGATCGACGGGTATAAGTCTTCCAGGCCTTACCCAGTAGCTAGGAATAAAGATAACACAACTCAAGAGACCATCATAGGTTGTCTCTTTCTTCGGTCTATATTATTGATGTTAAGTTCCAACATAAAGTGAGTAAATTTGTTTGAAGTAAGAAAACAATGATAACATGAATGTGTATGAAATTGAAATGCAGCCTGCCGATTCTTGCTGTACACAACCTGTGCATGTTGATGACAATGAGGACGTGCATCACAGTAATACAAGTAAACATCTCAAATTGATTGGTGTAGTAATACAAATTTAATTGCAATTGGTTTTTGAATTAATGTAACAATTTGTATTGCAGCTGTAGAGAGTGTAGAGGCCATTGTTAATGAGCAAGTTGAGGTTGAGGCCGAGGCCACACAAACTGACCTCGATGTTGATGATGTGACTAGATCAGGTAAAGAGCTATATGATTATGAATGTTGTCAATGCCTTTATTATCAAGAAATCACCGCCCACCATTAGTGAATATTAATGATCATTGTTTCCTAAGGGTAATCGTTGTTTGTGCATGTTGATCACCCAAGTCTTTGGCTGTGATTTGCATGTTGTGTGGTTTGTCAGAAGTGGGGGTATGACATGTTGTTTGGATTATAACATATTGACACTTAAACCATTTAGAAGACAAATGATTAAATAGAAAGAGAGGACAAAGTGAACCATCTTGTGGTCAATCTATATCACATTGAGAAACAATGTCAAGACTTGAGAATCAAAACAATCAAAAGTTTCTTCAAGACCATGAATGATCAACAACATTCCATCAGAAAACAAAACACTAATCTATGTTATCATTAAGCCGTAAAATATGTCTTTAAACTTTAGAAGCATCACAAAAAATTTCAAGAAACATAGTATTATCCAAAATATGTCTTTAAATTTTATTTCTAATGATTATGATGATGTTGATGTTGATGTCTATAATTTATTTCACTTACTGATGCTTGCCGAGATTGAATTTTGAATTGCCAGGTTGGAGAACACTTTCAAAGTTTAGGGTCTATTTAACATGATACTCTTAGTTATAGCTCAAATGCAACTCAACATATTTTTGATGTTGGGCAACCCACTGTAGAAACTCATCCGCAAGTGAAATTGAATGTTGTGAATCTTGGCATTGTTAATGTTATTACTTTTCCTCACATTTCATATTTGTGAAAATGTTTCTTGGCACTATCTTCTTTTTCAATTCCTATATTTGCGGCTTTTTAGATCATTAACTTAAGCATTACATGTCTTTGTTCAAATTTTATTCTAACAAAATATTATATCTTATTCTTATTACAATGTTCTTTGTTGTGGGGCAACAGGTCAATCTTCATTGTCTTCATTGTGGGGGACAGTGAAGATTTCTCTGACAAATAGTAGGTCTTCTTTAGTATCTTATAATAACATGCAAAATTGATAAAGGTGTTATGGGCATTTAATCTGCAATTACTAATAGATTAAGCATATTATTACTATCCTTAATGTTCCATTTAAATGCATTTAACACAAAAAAAAATTTACAAAACTAAACCAATGGCATGTTTACAACAAAGATGTGTTGAGGAGTTTGCTCCTTGTTTAATGTTAACTATTCCTGTACAATCCACTCATACAACAGTGAAATGCTATGTGGAAGGGACAGTTGATAGTGTCTCAACTATCAATGATACAATACGTTTGATGCCGTAAGCTATCAATAGAAATGACGCCTAGCTAGAAGCTCACGGGCTGTCCATTTGATAACCACAGTCAACATTTCAAAAAAATGGATATCCTTGAGCACAAGCACCAATAACATCAAATAATGGAGTTAAACCATGGGCAAGGAAACAACACCAGTAGAATGCGGTCATTTTAGTGACAGCAATATACAATGGCATCATTTAACATATATTCCAATAATATCAACAAACGTGAATCCAAACATTTGAAAACCAATGACATGTTTACAACAAAGGTCTAATACAACTCCCAACAATTCTTAAACATACTTTATCTGATATGATGAATTCTTAAACAATTAAGGTTGGAGTAGACATAGTTATCACACAATTTTTTTGTGTGGTACAAGGAAAATTTAGCTAGGTCAAATCTTCCTTCGTGCTAGCAGTCTATAGAATTAGACCTTTATTAACAATTAATCATATCAAATAATTAGTATGTTTAAGAATTGTTGGGACTGGTCCTTTGGCATGTATTAAATAAAATATATAGAATTTTCATCACATTATTATCATTCTATTTCTTTGTTGTAAACATGCCATTGGTTCAGTTTTGTAACTTCACTGTTGTATGAGTTGATTGTGCATCAACAGTTAACATTAAACAAGGATCAAACTCCTCAACACATATTGGAAACTCCATTCACTTCTACCAAGAATAAAACATTTAATCCATTCAACATTACATATAATCATTAGACAGTTACATTTTTTGACTGTGTAGAGGAACAATCACGACCAAAACGATCAAAACTACTTTCACCCTTGCACAAGCTATTCCAAACTTCAAGTAAAATGAGCAATGTTCTATATCAAATAATTCATATTCATAGTAACCATTCAAAGGATCATTTTGTCAATGAACCTTCTGACTGTACCCCTACGACAGAGAAAGGAAACCTCAAAATAGAGAATGAAAACTTAGTAAAACCAATCTATGCCGCTATTTGTGAGGATACATTCATTATAAGTGCCTCTCAATCCTCTACAAACATGTAAGATTGTCTTTAAATACTTTATTTATATCTTCTAAACATTAACCAAATCAAACCTACATTTGAATCCACACACAATAACCCCAAAATGAAGGGTTTTGTATCCTTTAATGAATCTCAATCACTGGTAACGCATGGACAGTCAAACTAGTAGTCTCCAAAGCATTCAATAAGTGATTGGATTGTATTTCATACACGCCAAATGACCAGTTGTATGAAATTGTCAATCACATAGCATTTCACTGTTGTATGAGTAGAATGTGTAGGAACAGGTAACATTAAACAAGGACTCCTCAACACATCATGGAAACCATTGAATTCAATAATAAATCAAACCTAACACCAACACTATTCTTTCCATTCACTTCTACAAAGAATAAAGAATTTAATCCATTCAACATTACATATAATCATTAGACAGTTACATTTCCTGACTGTGTACTAGAGGAATAGTCACGACCAAAACAATCCAAACATTTGAAAATAGTGAATCAATATCCTTGAGCACAAGCACCAATAACATCAAATAATGGAGATAAAGCACGAGCTAGGGCATGACACCAGTAGAATGCGGTCATTTAAGAGAGCATTCATGATCAAATAAAATGCAATGCATTTGAAATTTGGGGTCGAATATGATGTCAGAGGCTCGAAAGATGAAGAAATCACATATGAAGAACATGTCATTCGTTCAGTTTTGTAAATTTGTTTTTTGTGTAATTAGTAATTGGCAGATTAAATGTAGATAACACCTTTATCAATTTAATTAGCATGTTATTATCATATCAGATAAAGTATGTTTAAGAATTGTTGGGACTGGTCCTTTTGCGTGTATTAAACATAGTAGAATTTTCAGCATATTATTATCAATCTATTTCTTTGTTCTAAACATGCCATTGGTTCAGTTTTGTAGATTTTTTTTGTCTTAAATGTGACAAAATATTTGCATTTGACCAATAACTGTAAGCAATTGAATGATAAATCCACATACTTGTATCTTTGTAAAATACCTGGAACATTAAAAAGATGGCTAAGTGGCTGCCGCCATGATTTTTATCTACTGAATATGGGAAAAAAAAGCACCAAAAAGAATCAAATAGAAAACATGATTGGTCATTTCAGAGAGCATTCATGATCAAATAAAATGCAATGCCTTCTCTCGCGCTCGATCAGCTTTCACCCCCTCATTTTCTCCCACTCTTTTTCTCTACAATCAAAATAAAAATGATTTGGTCGTTTCAAAATAGTGAATCAATATCCTTGAGCACAAGTGCCAATAACATCAACTATTTTGATCTGTGGGTACCCTAATGTTGGCAAGAGTTCTTTTATTAATAAGATTACTCTGCACGCTTGAACAAGCGATATATTTTGGTAAATGAAGAGTGGAAAAATGATGATGTTCTTGAGATCATGGATGGACACAATGTTGCAGATAGAATGGGAAGACATCTTTCGAGCCTGGCCCTGGATCCTTTGACAATTGGGGTAGGATCCAGACCCAGGCTAAAAAAATGTCTTCCTTTTTGTTGTGGAATATAGGCTCTACTGCTGCAACAATGACAAACTACGATGTACATATCACAACAGCTGAGAAACATAAATGTAGGCATCATGGTCACAATTTTTTGGAGACACAACATAATTGAGTGCTCTTCCCAGATGATGCAAAGCAACCACTACTTTGCATCATCTCGGAAAACCACTCAATTATGTTGTGTCTCCAAAAAATTATGACCATGATGCCTACAATTATGTTTCTCATATGTTGTGTCCCAAGACCCCTAATGACCCTTTACGATCCCTAACAATACATCTTAGAGGTCTTAAAATGTCGTAAAGGGTCATAAGAGGCTCCTAGGAGGGGCTAGGTGAGCTTCCACCTTCACGTGGTTGGCACTGTTAAGTAGAGAATGTTAAACTATTTTCGAAACAAAGAGAAGCTCAATAATTTAAGGTCTCAGTCCACGGAGATGCTAAAAAAATGACGAAAATCAATGATGGACAGTTTTTAGATTATGAGAACACGTATATGGAGTGGAGGCCAGATTGAGTACCAATGTAGAGATGATGATTCAATAACCTACATCTATAAAACCTTCACAGTTATCCCTTCTTTGGCCTCCACTCATTCCTCTTCTCAAAAATGGTTATCTAGAAACTTTGGATACTGTTTCTCATCCATGCACGAAATGTGCTAGTGATCATATAAAATTACTTTAGGCCTCTAGTATTGATGAGATGTACAAGTGTAAAATGTTTTTGCGAGACTGGGATCAATTTGTGCAGTGTACATAAATGCAAGGCGGTGATTATTCTCGACAATCAACAGGTAGCTAGGACAGTAGCTAGGACTAAAGATAACACAGCTCAAGAGACCATCATAGGTTGCCTCTTTCTTCGGTCTATATTACTGACAGAATGTTTTACCTTTCATTAGCTCATCAAATATGGGGATTTGAAAGAATTTAATAGAATATTTTCATGACAACATATATTAATTAAGTTGACGTTACACGAATTTATCTACTTTACTCACTTGTATACTATGAAGACAGTGATAAAGAAGCATCTCCTCCCATGGCCATGCTTCTTTATCGCCATCCTCGTAGTCTACAAGTGTGCGAAGTAGATAAATTCGTGCAATGTCAACTTAAATAATATATGTTGTCATGAAAATATTCTATTAAATTCTTTCAAATCCCCAGATTTGATGAGCTAATGAAAGGTAAAATATGTTGTCAATAATATAGACCAAAGAAAGAGACAACCTATGATGGTCTCTTGAGCTATGTTATCTTTAATGTGCCTATCCGTCTATTTTTTGACAATTTATAATTAATTTCACAGAAGTACTATGCATTCAACAAACAAAATGTCAGAGAAAAATAATTTACTACATTTCATGCGATAGTAATGCTATACGTTCAACAGGGAAACCTGTCGGAGAAATCTTGCACAACTGTCACTCTTTCGATAGTTTAAGTGTCATAAATAGCTAATTTTTGATAGAAAATTGACAGTAATGCCATATCACCGAAAGGTAGATCAGTTGGAATTTGGTGGAAACTGTCAATATTCCAACAGTTCTAATGTCGAAAAGAATATGTTTTCGACAGTTCGTTCTGACAAAGATTGTATATTTTCGATAGGTCTTGTTATCGGAATTCTGATGGATGAACTAGAGGAAATGCCATAACGAAGTTGTTATCAGGTGCAAGTTTTCGATGTGACATGGTGTTGGTAAACTGATGGATATGTCTTATGTCACAATTTCCTATGCAAAAACTGCGACAGACTCATGTGTCGAAATGCCGACAAATGAGCATTGCAAATCCGACAAATGGCCGTCAGAATTTGACCTCAAATGCACTAGTGTATATACATTTGAAGTTTTGATACTAATGTCAAAGGGGGAGATTTTTATCTCTATTAAGCTTCTAAGGTTGTCATTAGTATCTTAGGTATGTAAAGATATCGTTCGATTACTTACAATGAGCTAATTGGTAACATAAAGCAGAACAGACTAGTCGGTAAAGTAGTATACTAAGCAGCAGATAGTTTACCGAGCACCAGCATACACCGACATCGACAGACAGTAAACACCAAGCGTCACAACATACACTGAGCATTTAATACAGTGTTTACCGAGGTTCATAAAAAATGGCATAGTAATTAGGAATGGCACATTCTTCTATGCAAATGGTTACAATGGTTTGTGAAATATTTTACCAAGATCGAGGAACATTTAATGTAATGATATTCATTAAATATAATGTATATCTTTCGTAATAGATGATCTAGGTTATTATTGTACACCGTAGATCTTAGGGTTATGACTATTATGTAACCTAATTTTGTTTAAGCAGCTAAAATAGAACACTATATATTTGTGTGTTCGTATCATTTTTGGGGTGAACTGATATATGAATCACGAAGCACTTGAAGCATTTTGCCTATCTTCAAGTCTATCAGTTAATAGAGTAGAACCAAGTACAGAAGAAATCAGATTGAGAAGAATTAGCAAAGGCTAGCGAGCAGTTCAGAGCAGAGACTCATCACAGATAAGGTGATATTTTATTAGAGCTTATAGATTTGTTTCAGACAATTGAGTGTCAAATAGCAGATAACTACCTATTGCTTTCTGACAATTGTAATAGAGTTTTTGGATAAAATCTCTTAACAGAGTAGATTTAACAGTCTTATGTAAATCTCTTAACCAAGTGCACACTTCATTAGTGTTGCTAAAATCCTATAACTAGGTAGATCTAGCTGATCTAACATGTTACTCCTAACAGGGTAAGATCACCAGAAGTGATCACAACTTGTAGCCCTAACAGGCAAACCTTTTCTATCTGCAATAGTGAAGAATTTGTGGGTGTCATCTCCACCGTAGTTTTTACCTTCTAACAAGAGTTTTTGCCTTAAAAAAATACTTGTGTCATGTGATTCTGATATTGATTTCATATTGTTTACTTTTATAAGTTAAACTAGATGATTGATTCATGCAATTAGATTCAAGTTATTTTGTTTGGTTATCACTGTTTACAATTATAGATCTGAAAGGTTTACAAGTAACATTTTCAAGGCACTGATTCACCCCTCCCCTCTTAGTACCTATCTCTTCTAATTCTGACACATGACCGTTGATGTAGAGAAATTTGATCAACTTGATGAATACAATGGCGGATCTGTGAGAATGGGCAATGATGCACCCTGTATGGTAAGAGGTAAAGGTTCACTCATGATTAATGATAGAATAAAATGTGAAAATGCATACTGGGTAGATGGACTAAACTATAATCTGTTAAATGTGGCACAGCTGAACAATTCAGGCCACCGACTTGCTTTTGAGAGCAAAAAGGTGAAGATTTATCATGATGGAGGAAGACTTGTCAGAACTGGTACATAATCCAAAGGTAACCTATTTTATCTTGATATTGATCAGTCTTCTTGTTTGTTAATGAAGGATGAAGATGCATGGTTGTGGTACAAATGGTTATGCCATGTGAATTTTGACAACATGATCAAGATTAGCAAAAAGAGGAGAGTTAGAGGTTTCCCTAACTTGTCAAAACTTCATCATGCTATGTGTCATGAATGTCAGAAAGGTAAGATGACTAAGTCTAGTTTCAAAAGAAAAGACTACTCAACAAAGAAGATACTTCAGTTGGTTCACACCGACCTATGTGGTCCTATGAGAACTCATAGTTGTTATGGTGATAGATACTTTATTCTTTTTGTTGATGACTATACTAGACTAATGATTGTTATGTTCTTGAAAGAGAAATCTGAAGCTTTTAAGATGTTTAAATGGTATAAATCTAAGGTAGAAAAAGAGACTGGTAAAGAAATTAAATTTTTAAGATCTGATAGAGAAGGTGAATTTATCTCTGATGAATTTACTAATTTTTGTAATTGCTAAAAGAAGCAACAGGTCAATAATTGACTATGCTAGAACATTGATGATATAGAAGAATGTTGCTTAGACACGTTGGAGAGAATCTGTCAGCATAGCTGTATATGTTCGTAACCAAGTACAACTGAAGAAGGACACCAACAGGACACCTTATGAATTATGGTTTGGACACAAACCTACTGTAAGTTATTTCAAGATTTTTGGAAGTAAATGTTTTATTCTGAAAGATGAGAGAAATAGAAAATTTGATTCAACAGGAGATGAAGGGATATTCCTAGGATATTCTACTAAAAGTAAAGCATATAAATATCTGAATAAGGTTACAAATAAGATAATTGAAAATACTAATGTTCGTGTTGATGAGTTTGATGACAAGAACACAGAGGAAATTAGAAAGGAACCGAAAGACTACGGTAGATTCATTTACATTGAACAACCTGATTATCTACCGAAGTCGCAACCTGTTATAACCGGTCAGCAAGAAAACAATGCAGAACAATAGGAAGAACAAACCGACGAACAAGATGGAGCTACAGAGCAAACTAATGAACCTGAATAGGATGAACAAGAAAGAAGAGACTGAGTACTAGCTAGATTTGTCACGAGACATCATCCCGAGACACAAATTATTGGAGACAGACAAGCTAGAATGCAAACTAGGAGCAAAGCAAGACAAGGTACATGTCTAGTTTGTGAATTTAAACCGAAAAATATGAAAGTTGCATTAGAGAATGATGAATGGGCTAATGCAATGAAAGAGGAAATAGAGAAAATAGAAAAGAACAAAACCTAGAGCTTAGTACCCCGACCAAAGGACAAGAATGCTATCGGTACTAAATGGATATTCGGGAACAAACTGAATGAAAATGGTGAAGTTACAAGAAATAAAGCTAGATTGGTATGCAAGGGATATGCACAGGAAGAGGGCATTGACTATGGTGAAACATTTGCACCTATTGCTAGATTGGAAGGAGTTAGAATGCTACTTGCATATGCTGCACACAAGAAATTCAAAGTCTATCAAATGGATGTGAAGTCAGTATTTCTAAATGGTATACTTGAAGAAGAGGTCTACATAGAACAACCTAAAGGGTTTGTTGATCTAGACAATATAGACATGGTATGTAGATTACACAAAGCTTTATATGGTTTGAAGCAAGCACCGAGAGCCTGGTATGAAAGACTACATACTTAATTGCTAAGTATTGGATTTGTTAAAACAAGTGAAAACAACAATTTGTATATGAAATGTGATACTGATGATAATATTCTTATTGTTGAGATATTTGTGGATGATATTATTTTTTTAGGACGAGATCACATATTTAAAGCCTTTGTTGATAAAATGCAAAAAGAGTTTGAAATGTCTATGTTCGGAGAGATTAAGTTCTTTCTAGGACTACAAGTGATTCAGCAGAGTGATGGGATATTTATCACATAATCTAAATACATAAAGGAAGTATTGAAGACATTTGGCATGGAAGATGCTAAACCTGTGTAACACCGATGGCTACTAGATGTAAACTGACAAAGGAGGATGAAACTACACAGGTAAATTAGACACTTTACTGATCCATGATTGGTAAGCTAACGTATGTAGTTCACAGTAGACTAGATATAGCACATGATGTGGGAATTGTTGCTAGATTTTATACTAACCCTAGAGAATCACACATGATTGCTACTAAACGAATCTTAAGATACTTGAAAAAGATGGAGGATTATGGAATTTGGTATCCTAAGGAAGGAAAGTTTGAGCTGAAGGTATACACCAATGCTGATTGGGCTGGAAATGTAGATGATAGAAAAAGCACCACCGGATGAGCATTTTTCTTTGGTGAAAGACTTGTAACCTGGACAAGTAAAAAGAAGGCTTGTATTTCTCAGTCTACAACTGAAGCAAAGTATGTTGTTGCTACTACTAATTGCTCAAACATTGCATACATCAAGCAAGTGTTGGAAAGAATGAATGAGGTAATCTCTGACCCAGTGATTATATACTGTGACAACACTAATACCATTAATATTTCAAAGAATCCAGTGATGCACTCTAAGACAAAGCATATATCTATTAAGTATCACTACTTAAGAGAGAAAGTGTAGGAGAAGTAGATGAAGTTAGAATTTGTCACATCTAAAGAACAACTTGCAGATATCTTTACAAAGCCTCTACCGAATGACACATTTGAATACTTGAGGACTAGACTTGGGGTCCGTCCCCTATCTACCGGTCACTAAGGTGATCTGGATGTTGCATCAGCCTAATCTTATCAAAAGATCATTCATGTTGATGCAGCATAGTTCACACTTTGGATCATGTTCAAGGTTGTGATTAAGTTTAGAGAACTGAAACAGATTGGGATATCAGTATAGTGAGATACAAAGAATGTAATGGACAACAAAGAGTTACTTGGCTACTGAAGAGCTATTTGTTTATTTGTTTCTTTGGCATTGTTGTCAAAGGGAGAGATAAATTATATGAACGAAAAGATAAACAACACCGATGAGAACTATCTAAGGGAGAGATAATCTGAAAGGAACAGAGCATTGGAGATTAGTTACTGAGAACAAAAGCAGGAACAGCAGAACTGAAAAGCATATATGATAATTGGCATTACAGCATTACAAATGTTGAGTAACGTAGTGATTAAACATATTAAGTCTATTTGACTTACAACATTTGTTCACAGAGTTGTAGAATACATGTTTGGTATGTGTATGGTACATTTCATATTATTTGAGTTGCCATCAATGCCAAAGGGAGAGATTGATGAACAACAACTGATTTGGAACCTAAGTGAAGAATCTATGATTTAAGATCATTTAGGAGTTGCTGATTAGATATGGAATATGATTAAATCAGTATTATGTTGTCATTGATGTCAACTAGTTTGACAGTGCTTATCTTGTAAGTTACTATACCGATACATCTAAAGGAAGGTGAAAGAGATGAAGAATAGAAATATCTACATGAGGAAGATGTATATGTCAGATGAGGATAAGGAATACATTGAGTAACTTGTTGATGAGTCTGTGACCTTATGATATTGACTTCATTATGTTGCATTCATTTATGATGAAAAATAGAGCAGAAAGACACAAAGCATTGTTGTCGGTAAATGAAGCATTTTAGTATACATTGACAGAGTGTAGTGTATACCAAGCACAGTGTTAATCGAGCTTGTGTTCACTGATGCATTTCTTTATTAACCGAGCAGAATAGAAAGGAATTAAATGATCAGTTTAGCAGATAAGATTGATGAGCAAGAAAGTGTATGAAATCTAGGTAACGGATAAAGTTTGTTATGAAGATCGACGACTAACATAATTAAAGGAAGATCTAATGGAGCAGATTGAAACGTGTTTTTGACACATCAGCCGAGGAAGCTTAAAGGGGCAAAATCAAAGAAGATGATTGTAGACTAGGATTTGTGAGTGCACCTAAACCTGTTTTGAAGGCCAAAGACAAACAAATGTCATAGCATATAATCAAATCAAATTTAATGGTTAACAAACTAAAATCAAAGCCACCTCAGTTTAAGCTTAAAACGGATGCGCCCATGCACCGTTTGATATGCTTAGATATAGAGGGATGTGGGTGTGAAAACTCAAGCACTTGGAGCATGCAAGATGGATGATTTGAGGATCAAGAAGACCCAAAATGACACAAAATAGGTATGAGGAACCTATTTTTCCTCAAAGGCCTCAAGAACACACAAATATGCAAAGCTAGATGATTGAACTAAGATTGATTAAACAAGAAATGAATCTATGTTAATCCATTTAAGCTAATTTAGATGTGATTTAAGCTTGAAAATGATCTAAAAATGATGAGTTTATGCTTATGCTAGAATGAAAATGACATTATAACTTTGCTATTGAGTTTGAGAGTTGAGAGATGATTTGCCTTAGGAAGTGAGGGTATTTATAGGATTTCTAAGGCTTGGGGTAGGAGGAATGAATGGCCAGGATTGAAATCCTTAAGAGAGGCCAAGATTCACTCAAAGGGAAGCACATGGATTGTGCTAGTTCTCAGCCAATCAGGAGGTGACACATGTCACAAGGTGAGTGGATGAAGGGAAGGGCAAAGAGGAGTCAACAAAGGGGGCTTCAAGCTCATAACTCTCCAAATAAATGCTTGTAAGAGCAATGAATGGGCTTTAAGAGGCTTTGAAGACTTTGGGGAAGCAATAAATGCTTTGTGGTTGAGATATTTGGAAGGAAAGACTTTGCTTTGGTTTAGGAAAGTCTTAAGCTTGGTTAGGATTGCACAAAGGCTTAAGGGTAGGATTAGGATTAGATTAGGACAAAGAAAGGATTAGGATGGGTGAAGAGGGTGGATTTGAGAAGATTCTAGAAGAGTCTAGATTTCTCCTTAGTTTCATGGAATAAAAGTTATTCATTCCAAAAGCTTAAGTTTTAGGAATATTTATTAAAATATTTTCAATAAATATGGAAATTAAATATTTAACCTTAATTAAATATTTAACCTTGGGATTAGGGTTAGAAAAGATGGGATTAGCCTCTTAATCGAAATTAAGAAGGGATTAGAAGATTTTGGAAGAGGTTAGTGGTCTTAAGGAAATTGGCCAAGTTTGGGATAAAAAATAAATTAATAATAAATTAATTTATTTTTGAAGGTTTTTTGGTCAATTTATTAATTAAATAATTAATAAATTAGGGATAATGTCTAAATGACATTTTTAGGCTAGATTCCTTAATTAAAGATTTTTAATTAAGAGAGAGGGATTTAATGCCATAAAAATAAATAAATTAATTAAATAAATAATTAATTAATAAATGATGATGTCATCAAGGATTTTCAGAAAACAAAAATAATTTATTTTCTGAAGGATTTTTCGGTGTCTACATTTTGCCCCTCTTTGATGCGATGCCGCAAGTGGCATGGTGTCAAAGACAAGAAAACAAGATGCCGAGGCTAGAATCAGAAGAAGAGGGTATGACGCCTGGGTGGACTAGAAGAAAGAGGAACATGCCACGGTGGGACAAAATCATGGAAGATGCACCCAGTGGGACAAGGAGAAAGAGGGATTACGCCCTGGGACAGAGTGTGCCCGGCGGGATGAGGAAGGAAGAGGGGTTAGGAAGAAAGGGGAGATAAATAACCTCACTTCTAAGAACAAATATGGATGATATGCAAGATGAGATGGAAATGCAAGATGCAAGATGCAATGATATGCAAAGATGCAAGATTAATCTATATGATAAATGCAAGGGACCAGATAGCTCCAAGTGCAAACGGGAGTGCACAACCTAGATTTAATATAGCAATGCTAGAGACCTGCCAAGGATACTGGGATCACGAGGCCTTGTCACCAGCGTTGCAGAGGACTGACGAGGACTGACGCTAAAAAAACACACAGGGTTGCCCCAACATCACACATGAAGCACAGAAGTGACATGGCGAAACCGATGCTGAAGGAACCACAAACACACAACTGACTCACAGGCAGAAGCGAAAGATCAAAAGACCTTGCCCCAGATTACCCGCACACGCAGCACACCGTGATATAATGAATCGTGGTGACCCTGGTGGGATAATGAGAAGCCAAAAAAGATTAACAAGACCCAAAGGACAAAAATCCAAGATCAAAATGATAACTCCAAAAAGACATCCTTTGCCAAGGAGAGAGATTAGGTTTGATTGATGGTGGGAAGATTGGTCGGACAGGAGGAACGATATATCCTCAAGGACCAGGATGGAAGATTAGGTCAGACAGGAGGAACGA
The DNA here is from genome assembly GCA_027943335.1 of Chamaecyparis obtusa. Lineage (NCBI taxonomy): Eukaryota > Viridiplantae > Streptophyta > Pinopsida > Cupressales > Cupressaceae > Chamaecyparis > Chamaecyparis obtusa. Next base: position 133,823 of record BSBK01001597.1, on the reverse strand, counting down.
TATATCCTCAAGGACCCCTGGGTTGGTGAGAGAATAAGTGTAGTTGTTCACTGGCAAAAGCTGAAGTTCAAGGAATAATCAGGATGAGCAAGGATAAGTCGACAATTGATGTTGCTGAAGCACAAGGCCCGAGTGGGGCTAAAAGTTTTCTGAGGCTGGGGATGGGACAAGATATTTGATCAAATGCTGCTGCAGGACGGACAAAGGACTAAGACAAAGGATGGGACCTAAAGACACAAATGTACAAATGAGCTTAGGTGGAGACACGACTGACACTATGGTACAAGACTCAAGAATAGGATATACAAAGAACCTGGGGATGAAGCTGGCTACTTCAAAGATATGCAAGATGGTGCCCCAGCTAGGTTGGAAGGCCAAGATGCACTGGCAGCAGATGATGTGTCCTGAAATGACACAGATTTGGGAAGAACATATCCCAATGATGATGATTGGATCGAGATCAAGGCTTGCTACAAGACGAAGGATGCGATTTCATCGGTTAGCTTGATCTTGGGTGTTGGCTAGCTAGAAGATATGGATAGGTTGGGAAGATTGCTAGCAAGGTGTGGATAGGGATGAATGGCATTGGATTGCAATGAGGTTGGCCTATAGCTAGATACCAATGACAAGAGAAGGTGCTAGGAAATGCTTAGGATGGGGATGATGGAACTGCTAGAAGATTTGGATGGAGGAAGATTCGGGGAGATTGGATGGTGGAACTGCTAGAGGATTTTGAAGATGGAAAAGCTTCTTGGAGGATGAAAAGCTGGTGGAAGATGGAAAGCTGGTGGAAGATTACCAAGTGTCAACAAAATGAGCTGCTATTTTCCCAATGGAGGATCAGTGATAGGATTGCGTCAACCTAGGATAGACTGATGATCTTCGGTCAACTGGATTCTTGTCAATACAAGCCAATCTCTTGCTCGAGATGATAAGGCTATGCAAGGACAAGGTTTTGATTTCTTTAAGACAACACGTTGTGCCAAAAAAAGGATGATTTCTGATTTAGGATAAGGGATGGAAACAACTCAAAGGGCTGGAACACGATAATGCTTGTGGATTTGGAGCTCTGGATTTTGGTGCAAAAGATGGTGAATTTGCTCTCTGCTATGGATGGTGGATGTTGGATTCTGATAAAGGATATGGGACGCTGAGTTGGTTTGCTGGTGGATCAAGATAGAGGATGCTGGAGGAACTGCTGATGGATTAAGATAGAGGAGCGCTGGAAGGAACTGCTGATGGATTAAGATAGAGGAGCGCTGGAAGGATTGGATGGTGGTTGGTTTGGATTTGGATAGAGAAATTGTTGAGGATTTTGGGAGATGGAAGACTCGGATTTGGATAGCCTCCAAGGAATACATCACCAAGGAAGAGGATGCCCCCTGTTTAAGATAGTTCATGTGTTTTCAGAGGCGTTGAGATGGGGTATGCTTGAACAAAAGATATGCTGTCAAGAGGATGAGGAAGGATGGAAGCTAGGATGAAAGGATTGGATAGAGGATATGTAGCTGAAAGGTGCAATGGATGCCAAGGAGGTGCCCAAAAGCATGTACATCTGATAGTCTCTATTTTTGTCATCAAGATCCAATGGAAAATGAAGGAAGTGAGAGACAAAAGGGGATGGAGGACATGTTGGATAAGAGGTGATAGAAAGGAAGCCCCTAACTGCAGAAAGGAATTAGGGGGGGGCACTACGCATGGCGCCTGTTTGCCAGGTTTTCACCATGGTACTTGTCCAAGGCGCTTGAATTGCCAAGTTTTCACCAGAGGACGAATGTTTTTCTCTTGATTTTTGCTTTGTTGATAATTTGCTCCTTTGATTTATCCAATTTTTATGGATTTTTGTGTTTTTTTCTTGACTTTGTGTTGATCTTGCTGATTTGTTGCTGAGCTTGTGCTGATATGCATTGATACTTCTGATTTTGTTTGGATGTGTTGCTGATTCGGTGCTGATATGCACTGACATTTTGATTTGTTGCTGAAGCTCTGATTTAATGCTGTCGTGCTTGCTGATCAGCTGATTTCACCGTTTTGGCGCTTCCTCTTGATTAGATGGTGACCTTTTGATTTGTCACTGATATTCTGATGGTGTTGCTGATTCTTTGATTGGATGTTCCCTTATGATTTGATGATGGCCCTGCTGTTTTTGATTTTGCACAGATATTTTGATGTTGTTGCTAACTCTCTGATGTGGCGCTGAGTTTTGTGCTGATTTTGGTGCTATCATGCGATTTGATGTTGATCTTCTGAGAGATTCTTCACTGATTTTCTGATGTGGATTGCTGATTTTCTGATGTTGCCGACTTGTCATGGGGATCCATTGCTAGATGATGGACGACAAGCTTAAGATCACACCTAGGCATGTGCATATGACCATGCACAATTGATAATTGACTCCTCGGAGCAAGGCACTTAAGGTCATGATTCACTTTTTGTCAAGTTAACCTCCATGTAGATGAGCCACAAACATCCTTCTGTACCCAAGTTGATTTAGCTTAGTTTCTGCAATGTTGATAGGGAACTATCATGTGTTGTTATCCCAGATAGGAGGAAGAGGCAAAGCTCCATCTTCTAGCGCTTGAATTGCCAAGTTTTCACTAGAAGATACGCCCTTTATTTTTACTATTTTGGAGTCAGAATGTGCCCCAGAAGGGTTTTCACATAAAGACTCATGATTTTGCCTTTGCTTTTTTAATTTTTTTTGCGACTAAAGCTTGCCTCCTCTCCAAAATATGCTTCTGTTTCAAGCTGATGGACACATGTTGATGCTAAAGCCTGATTGCTTGTTGACTTTGCTGATTTCTCTGATTTGTCATTGATTTCCCTTTGCTGTTTTAGATGTGCTGACTGATCTTTGCTGACTTTCCTCACTGATTTCTTCTGATTGTGTGCCTGGATGTTGGTACAACTGTAGCAGGACGGGGGGGATTATGCAAAGTCATGGATTAGATGGGGGAGATGGGAAAGATGGTGGTAGAAAGTGTTTGGATGGAAGGATGGAAAGTGATCAAGATAGGGGGATGTTGTCAGGATCAACATTGGCACATGTTGCAAGGAAGATGGATGATTGGATGTGGAAGATAGAGATAGATGTGATGGAGGATTTATGCTAGAGGATGGAGGAGATGGAGGGGAAGATTGAGGAGCTGGGAGATGGGCAACGTTGGATGCCATTGTGGATGTTTTTGTTAGATGGTTTACATCTTTTTGCTTTGGGATCCACATCATTTTTGTTTTAGCTTTAGTGTGCCTTTGCGGCCATTGGTGGGCATCAGATTGTGCTTTTTCTTTGCTAGGCCTTTGTGGCCATGTGATAGATTTTTCTTGGACTTTGCTAGGTTTTCAAAGCCATTGGGGTGCTTTAGCATGCCTGATTGGCTCTTTGCTGGGCCTTTGTGGCGCATTTGATTGCCTGATTGGAGCTTGCATTGATTGACCATGTCGATTAGACTGGACATGGTAATCGTCATTGGGCCTTTGTAGCCATTGGGATGCATTAGATTTGGCATTTGCTTTGATGGGCCTTTGTGGCCAGTGGTTTGCTTTGGCTTGCTTGATCGGATTTTGCTTTGATTGTGCATGTCGATTAGACTGGACATAACAATCCTGGGATATTTGTGGATTTTTCCCTTTATTCATGCGCGATATGGCATCCAAATTGCGAGGAGCATTGGGAGGAATGTGGGGAGGTGTGTGAGATGGAGGAAATTTGGATGGAGAGATGGAAGGAGATTGGTAGATAGGATATGTGGACATGTGCCGTTGTTGATCTTGACTAGGGATGTTTGGATGTTGGATGAAAGGCTGAGTAGGATAAGATGGGGGATGATATTTTGGGATATAAGGTCCCAAAATGGATTTGCTTGGTAACGGAGATGCACTGAAAGACTTTGGGACATAGGGACCCAAAATGGATGGGGAGGATGAAGGAGGAATATGATAGGTTTTCCTCGGTTGTAACGATAGAGGGGGAGGAATTGCGTTGTGGGCTCTGAAAGATGTTTTGTTGGTTTTGAATGGATGTTTGAACTTTGCCTTAGCTGTACCAACATTTCTGGATGAAGTACCTTTCGCTGATGTGGAAGAAGTGCCCTCATCTGGTGTGCAACCGATTCCACAGCCTTTCGGATGTTTCTTTCCTTGAATGGGCTGTATATTTCCCTGTTCGTGAGTGCCAAGGCCTTTGCCTTGATAGTTCCATCTTTTCAACATTTTATCCAGACAAGGATATTTTTGACTTGGGGTGAATGACAAACAGCCATTTTCTAGTTCCCTGATGGAAGATAAGAAGCTGATGTCTTCTTTTTCAAGTGGTTTACCTTTGACAAATGTTAGTGACCCAAGGGGATAGAGTGACGGCAGCTGGACGGTTTGGTTAGGAGGATCCTCAAGAGGAGAGGATAGGATGTTGGGATTTTGACTAGGATTGGGGGATGGTATTGGATCTTTAGTTGGAGAAACTGGGATGATAGGATCTTGAATTGGAGGAATTGGGATTGTAGGATTTTGGATTGAAGGTGATGGAGGCAATAGAACATGCGATGGGGGAAGTAAAGGGGTTGGATCTTGATGTTCTTCTATAGATACTTCAACATGCTTTTGGTCCAGATCTTGACACGATGGGATTTGTTCAGATAGAGGATTAGTGGATATATGGATGGACTCTTCAAAGGGGGTGGATAGAAGGATTGGGAACTCTGCTGCTGGGGTTTCTGGAAGAATGAAGAACTCTTCAGATGGTATGGATAAAAGGATCGAAGATTTTGTAGCTACAATGATAGGAAGAGGGATGAACTCAGGAAGCTCATTAGGTATGCTTTGGATAATGCTAGGAGGAGATGATTCTGGGGATTGGATGGAGACTCCAGATGGAAGGGATTCAATGATGATAGGAGATGGAAGAGGATCAACGGTTGGGATGTATGGAAGATAGATAATAGATGGGAGCACTGGATGGGCTTCATCAATGACGGCTTCACATGAAGGATTGCTTAGCTTTTCAATTTCAGGCGTGGGTTTTGCTATTGGCTCTGCCTTGGGTTCTATTATTGGTTTCCTTGGAGACTTTTGTGGTGAAGAAGGTTTGGAAGGTGGAGGAGATGGGGAGCTTGGATGGTCTTTGCATGAAAGTGGGGTTTGTGCTTGGGTAGATGTTTGTGAAGGAGGAGAGAAAGAAGGGAACACCCATGAAAAAGATGATTTTGAAAAGGGAGCTTTGGATTTTGCTTGAGGGGATGATGGTGCTGAAGAGGCAGGGCTAATGGCTTGAGGTACAAGTTTTGGAGTGGGTTGAGGGATGAACTCTGCTAGTGGGGAAAGATTTTTGGTAATGTGGTTTGGAAGAGAGGATGGTGGTTTGGGACAGGATGGAGGATTGGGGTTTGGAGCAGAAGATGGTGGTTTGGGAAAGGATAGAGGTTTGGTGAAAAGGATGGGAGGACTAGAATCTTGGATTTCAGAATGTTTTGGAGGATGGGTAGATGGAGGCCTTAGATAGGGGAAGTAACGTGAAGTGTTTCTAAGGGATGATGGCGATGGAGAAATGACCATAGCAGAAAATGGAGACCTGAAAGGAGCATATGGAAGAGGTGTGGGTTGAAGACAAGGGTATGCTGGTGATGGATAAGATACTGGGGTTGCTTTTCCAAGGACATGAAAAGGAGTGCTAGCCTTGCCGAGGACATGAAAGGGAGTGCTAGGAGATAAGCACGAAGGCATGGTTGGCTGGATTGGAGGAATGATGAAACGCTGGGGGTTGCTTGGAGGAAACTGGCTGAAATAGGCATCATGGTCTACAAGACCTTCATCATCATTAGGATCGATTGGATGGAGAGGAGAGATATCATAACCAAACTCATTATAGATTTGAGACATGCTGACTTTGCAAATGAGTTGGATAAGGAGGAAGGATGAAGTTGGTTTTCTAGAAGAAGACAGACAAAGGGATGGGAGATGACCAAGTTTTGGGATGGCTGCTCTGATTGTTCTTGGAACCAAGTTATAGATCTGCTTGATGTTTTTTCATTGGCAAAGGATTTGATAAAAGCAATCTTCACAAAGGACAAAGCAACTTTGTGAGATACAAACAAGATAAAAGACTCTGATAAATGCTTTCGAAAAAGTGTATGTTTGACAAATGTTTTCACAGGTTTTTGACTGTCAAGCACTTCAAACAGATCTACCTAAGGAAGGTGAGTATCAAAATCGCTTGCCCACAGCTTGGTATCCCCCAGAAGGGAATACAAATGGTGAGTAATCTTGAGGCGACCCGGTAAACCCCTTGGAATCGGTCCTTGCACAAGGATTTTGATACTTTCGGATGTAGATAGGGTAGCCTCTATTTTATCAGGTTGCTAATGATTCCGTGGAGTCTCCATACCCGGTTATGCTGATCATCCGTGACTCACTTAAGAGCCTTGCCAATTATGCTGGGGGAGAGGAATGTTTACCATCCCCAGACACGTGTTTGGCACGAATGCCCGGCGATTAGGAGATGTAAGCGATTCTTTTGGTATTCGCTTATTTGTATACCGGCCGGGGGGGATACCGGTTTGAGGTCGTTCTCCGAGGAGGAAGCGCTTCTCCTTGGACAGGCCTCGCTAAAAGTAGAACAAGTGAACTTGTCCAAGTTCAAATGTTCCACGTTGCTTACTCTAACAAGGATTATGCAAAAATTGAAAAACTCCTACATGCACATCAAGCAGATTTTGTTCATTTTCCCAATTTGATTAAGTGATGTTTGAACTTTGAAATGAAGACACTCGTGATTAGATTTTGATTTGTTCTTTTCCTCAAAAATGTAAATGCTTCGAATGTTTGCAAGTTCTTTCTTTTTGTGCATTCAAGATTTGATTAGCGAGTTGTTTTAAGAACTTTGAAAAAGCTTTGTTTTGTCCCTTAGATCACTCAAGATTGAATTTGTTTGCTTGCTTTGGAATTTGAAACGAGATAGGGAATAGAGTTGTTTGTTCCTTTAGTGCATTCGAGATTTAGTTTGCTTTTTAAATTGACAATGACACTCTAGGACCTAAGTTCATTTCCTTAAGTTTCATTCAAGATTGAGTTTGACCTTTGCTGTAATAAAAGAAATGAAAAAAACCAGTCTTAAGCAACTCAAGACAAAAAACCAAAAGCGACACTGTCCAGCTTATAGGCGACGCTGGAAAGTGCAGAGGCGACATTTAATTCCTACAGGCGACATTCTGTACCTCAAAAGGCGACAGATAAAACAACCAGAGGCGTGATTTCTTTTGTTACAGGTGTGATTTAATTACAAGAAGGTGACAGAAGAGAATTCTGGAACGTAACAGAAGTTACCGACAACAGGAAATTCTCAGTTATGCAGGCGTGAAAACAGAGTTCACAGGCGTCATTTCTTTCTTCAAAGGCGTGATTTAATTTCATGAAGGCGTGACTGGATTGTTTGTAGGCGACATTTCTTTTGTTGAAGGTGACATTTCTTTGTTTGAAGGTGACATTTAATTGCTGTAGGTGTCATTTCTTTTCATGAAGGAGACATTTCTTTATTTCCTCAAAAAAAAAAGCATATAAAGTATAGTTTCATCAAAATGATTGTGGTTTGAGTCCCACCGGGCGTGCCAGAATGTAGACTAGGATTTGTGAGTGCACCTAAACCTGTTTTGAAGGCCAAAGACAAACAAATGTCATAGCATATAATCAAATCAAATTTAATGGTTAACAAACTAAAATCAAAGCCACCTCAGTTTAAGCTTAAAACGGATGCGCCCATGCACCGTTTGATATGCTTAGATATAGAGGGATGTGGGTGTGCAAACTCAAGCACTTGGAGCATGCAAGATGGATGATTTGAGGATCAAGAAGACCCAAAATGACACAAAATAGGTATGAGGAACCTATTTTGCCTCAAAGGCCTCAAGAACACACAAATATGCAAAGCTAGATGATTGAACTAAGATTGATTAAACAAGAAATGAATCTATGTTAATCCATTTAAGCTAATTTAGATGTGATTTAAGCTTGAAAATGATCTAAAAATGATGAGTTTATGCTTATGCTAGAATGAAAATGACATTATAACTTTGCTATTGAGTTTGAGAGTTGAGAGATGATTTGCCTTAGGAAGTGAGGGTATTTATAGGATTTCTAAGGCTTGGGGTAGGAGGAATGAATGGCCAGGATTGAAATCCTTAAGAGAGGCCAAGATTCACTCAAAGGGAAGCACATGGATTGTGCTAGTTCTCAGCCAATCAGGAGGTGACACATGTCACAAGGTGAGTGGATGAAGGGAAGGGCAAAGAGGAGTCAACAAAGGGGGCTTCAAGCTCATAACTCTCCAAATAAATGCTTGTAAGAGCAATGAATGGGCTTTAAGAGGCTTTGAAGACTTTGGGGAAGCAATAAATGCTTTGTGGTTGAGATATTTGGAAGGAAAGACTTTGCTTTGGTTTAGGAAAGTCTTAAGCTTGGTTAGGATTGCACAAAGGCTTAAGGGTAGGATTAGGATTAGATTAGGACAAAGAAAGGATTAGGATGGGTGAAGAGGGTGGATTTGAGAAGATTCTAGAAGAGTCTAGATTTCTCCTTAGTTTCATGGAATAAAAGTTATTCATTCCAAAAGCTTAAGTTTTAGGAATATTTATTAAAATATTTTCAATAAATATAGAAATTAAATATTTAACCTTAATTAAATATTTAACCTTGGGATTAGGGTTAGAAAAGATGGGATTAGCCTCTTAATCGAAATTAAGAAGGGATTAGAAGATTTTGGAAGAGGTTAGTGGTCTTAAGGAAATTGGCCAAGTTTGGGATAAAAAATAAATTAATAATAAATTAATTTATTTTTGAAGGTTTTTTGGTCAATTTATTAATTAAATAATTAATAAATTAGGGATAATGTCTAAATGACATTTTTAGGCTAGATTCCTTAATTAAAGATTTTTAATTAAGAGAGAGGGATTTAATGCCATAAAAATAAATTAATTAATTAAATAAATAATTAATTAATAAATGATGATGTCATCAAGGATTTTCAGAAAACAAAAATAATTTATTTTCTGAAGGATTTTTCGGTGTCTACAATGATTAAGCAGAAAAATCTGATGGAGGAGAAGAAAACAATTTACATGTCTATATAAGAGACTGATGATTTCATATTGAATCGCCAAAAGAAGAAGATACTGCAGAGTTATCACATGAACAAGCTTCATGCATTCTGATCATACTGGTTAGTGAGAACCGAGCTGCAAAACAATTACCGAGCTACAGAGAGTAATTACCGACGGACAGTAAGTTGATACATTGATTGAATCTGAAGTGTTACATTGATCAAAAGGATTTGTATGAGCAAAATATTGATCTGTAATATGCAATTGAAGTTGTATTAAGGCAGATCATCTACTGTTACATATTTACCCATTGTACATAGTCAAATCTCTTAACCGAGTGGACTATAAAGTATTATTATGTATCATTCATAGAATGAACATTGTTATCCTATCAAACCCATAGTGAATGCTGGTTGGACAATAACGGTTGGTCTAAAATCATCTAACAAGGTCACACCTAACAATGTGTTTGTAACCTTAACAAGGTTGGGTCTTCACCGACCTCACTTCAAAAGAGTGAATATTTTGGGTTGCCGGTCCCAGGTGGTTTTTCCCTTCACAAGGTTTCCACGTTAAATCTCTTGTGTTGTGTTGATTGTGATATTTTTTTGTTATCATACTTTGCATATTAGATGTTAGATTTGATCGGTAACTATTATAAGTTTTAGATTGGTAATCGGTAAAATCACAGACAGAGAAAGTATTTTATGTTTACCGAGTAGCAGAAGTTGGACTATTTGTTTTGAATTATACATTTTGATTTGGGACAGTGATTAATTGATTCATCCCCCCTCTCATTTATTCTAACATAAATAGCAAGCGTTGGGTGAGGGAGTTTGTCTGAAGCAGCAGGAACACTAGCCAAGGGTCGAGAAGCAGCAACAATAGAAATAAGCAGAGGAGGCTAGCCAACACCCCCATCCCTTCGAGGAGGAGGAGAGACAAAGTGATGATGTCATTGGCATGGAGTCCTAGAGTGTCTGCCAGAGGAACTCCGGCTGTGACGATGGCCCCTGGGTGGCGTACGGTCAGCCAAGAGAGAGTCTGGAGGCACCCGAAAAACAAAACAAGGGGTATTGCCCCAGTGTTGGAGCAGCTCCTACAAATGGGTGACCTCTAAGGCCACCTTGTCTGCTTGCACCTGAATCTGCATCATGACATTATTACAAATACATGCCTTAACATAAAGAGAGATATGAATATCCAAAGAGTTGTGAGAAAAGAGAACAACATTTTGTTCTTTCCATAAATTAAATAATATCTCCATCCTGAAAGCATGTAATATCTGGGTGTACTGGGAAGGCATTATGGGGGGATCACCAAGAAATGCCATATGCCAAGAAAAAGCTTCACGCCTAAATGGAGCAAAAAGGTCGTTAATCCAGACCCAATAATTCTGGGTACAACGGCAGAACCAAAAAATATGCACGAGCATCTTAGAAAGACCACAAAAAGGGCATTTAGGATCAGGAACACCCAAATGTCAGAGCTAAGCTCCCAAAGGTAAGCCCTGGTAAAGAAAACACCAGGTAAAATAAGCAATCTTAGGCTCAGTGACAGAATCCCAAATAGTGCAAAATTGTGAGCTCCAACTCTTCTGGGAAGAGGAAAGATGTCATCATTGGTTGAGAGAATCAATCATGGGAAAATGGGGAACACGCCAATAATACCCAAGCTTGGGTTTGTAACTATTGAATGGTGTAGCAAGATACCATTTCCAATCCTTCCACCAAGGTCTAACCGATTGAATTCCCAATTTGTCTAGGAGATGAGGCGGAATGGCCGAAACCAACAAGTCATAACTCTGACGATCTAGAGAAAATCTCTTTCAGGGTTTGTATGCCACGTTTGTGAAAATGAAGAGCACTAACACCCTAGATTTAAGCAAGAGGAATTCCTTGCTGAGCAAATAATGGCGACCACCAAATGTTCTATTGGTTGAGAGAAAGACCATCTCAGAAACCATTCCCAGCCTAGAAAAGCCAGGGCTTGACGGACTCCCACACTCTCCATATACTTTTGGCAACAAAAGTGCCCCGAATCTGAACAGGTTCCTTCATAACAAGGGTTTGAAATCCAATCCCCTTCCAAGTAGGTTTGTGAAGAGGATACCCTGAGGAAATGCAGTGTCGAAGTAGAATTTAATAGGCCTCATTCCTTGTGAGACACTGCACAACCCACTTTGCACAAAGGGCTTGCCCTTGTTTCTGGTTATCAAGTAGCCCAAGCCCTCCTGAGACTTTGGGCGAGCATCAGAAATCTTAGGCAACTCTGTGAAATCCATGGTGGTCAATACCAAAGGCCCAAAGGAAATCACAAAATCATTTCTTGAGCTTCTTGTAGGAAGCTTTTGAAGGAGTCCAGCAAGAAGAATAATACACATGCATGGCTGCCAAGATCTTGGAGAAAATCTAAAACTTCCCTGCAAGAGAGAGAAGCTTTGTAATCCAATAGGTAATCTTTTTTTTAGTTTTGGCAAGAACTACACTCCATAGATTTGTAGGATGAGCTTGAAAAGAAAAGGGAATGCCTAAAATGTGGAAAATTTCCCCATGCTAAATCTTGGACCAACCAAACTAAGAGAACCAAGGTGGCTCAGGAAGAGTAGATTGTCTGTAGCAGAGGGTTTTATGCCATTGGATGGCTGAACTAGAGGCCAAACAAAAGGTGTCTAAACACTGCAAGGCTTCCTTGATGTTCTCTTCATCCTCCTCCAGAGTGAGAAAGGAATCATCAGCAAAATGGCCATTGACCAGCTGTTGAGATGAATCTAGCAAGGAAATTCCCAAGACATGACCCATAGAGATGGAATGATCAAGCAAGTAGCCAAAACCCTCAGCCGCCAGAACATATAAGTTAGGAGCCAGAGGGAAACCTTTCCAAATAGATCGAAAGAGCCCAAAAGTAGAAGATTGTCAGCCATTGATGGTGATGCAAGCAGAGGCATCATTAAAGAACATCTACACAAATTGAAGAAATCTAGGCCCAAAACTCAGAGCGTGAAGCATGGCAAGAATAAAAGGTCATTCAATGTGATCATAAGCTTTAGCAAAATCAATTTTAAGAAAGAGGGCTTTCTATTGAGACCTATGAGCCCATTTCATACCTTCCCAAACCGCAATGATATTGTCAAGAATAAATCTTAACTTAATAAAGCCAGTTTTCTCTGGCGTAACAATCTACAGAAGCATGTGCCAAAGTTTGAGCGCTAGTGCCTTGGCAAAGATCTTGTAGGAGACATTGATCAAGGTAATAGGCCGCCAGTTGAAAATGTCCTCTAGATCCCCAGCTTTGGGAATGAACTTGATATTGCCCTGGTTAATGATACCCCTAAGAAAATGGGAATGAAAAGCTTCAAGATAGACCTAGTGAAGGTCAGGACCAATGGCATCCCAGAGGGATTCGTAAAACTCACAAGGGAAGCCATCGCATCCTGGGGCTTTATCATCAGCCATAGAAAACATCGCTTCAAGAAGATCCTACAAGGAAAGTAGTTGATCATAGAGGACATGCTGAGAAGGGGAGACACACTACGGAATAACAATAGTGCAATCAGCAAGAGCTTTTTTCGCTTGCAAAACATCAGGAAGCTCCCTGAGGAGGTTGTGACCTTCTCTGATTCTGCTTATGCCCGCATTGGTATGATGAGGTCGGAGAGTAGAAAAATTTTTTTTAGAAGCGTGGTCTCCAACTTTTAACCAGTGAAGATGAGCTTTGATCTGGGCACCTCTGGCAGCATAGTTGTCAGCAACTTGCTTATGATGGCGTAAGTTGGCAAGGTTAAGTTGCAAGTCCTGATTGAAAGGATTTTGGCTAAGGCCTCAGTAGCAACACGTAAGGCTTTGGTATTGAAATTAGAGGATCTATGGTGACACTTGGCCAGCTGTCTCCCATAGATGCGTAAAAAATGTGTCATACGCTTGATGGCATCATTCCTTCCAGCCTAGTGATGAAGAAGGCATAGGCTCAAGGTTCCAAACCCGATGAATGTGAGCCACAGTAGAAGGGTGGTGAAGGATAGAAGTATTAAAGAAGAATTGCATGGTGGGAGACCGAGCCTTAGCTGTCTACCATACAATATTAAATTGAATGGGAAAATGATCTGACAATGTCACATCAACAAGAGAAGTAATCGCTAAGGCTTGCTTTACGGAAAAAGAGAAGAAAGATTGTGTCGAGATCAGTGCGATCAAGCCTTTTATGAATTCTATCAAAAAATGCTCTAAAATTAGACCAAGTGTGCCAAACCCCACCAAAATAGTAGCAGACAACATTGGGATCAAAAAGCCCTAATTTATTATGCATGTAGTACCAGGCTTCTCTCTCTCCAGTTGTGCATCGATAGGGGAAAAGGCCATCCTTGTCAGGCGCCATTTCGACCATATTAAAATCACCACAAACAAGCTAGGTAGCAAGTGGCAGACAGTCTGCAAGCCAATGCCAAAGGTGAGATCTCTCAACAGCATCATTGGGAGCATAAACATTAACTATGCCAAAAGCATAATTCTCAATAATGAAAGTGGCCCAAACAACTCTCTGCATGGGATCTGAACCATGACTAACCAAAAAAGAATGCCATCGAGGGGAGAGGAGAGTAGCAACTCCACCTCGACCAGCCTCGTGCTGGGAACAAAGAGCAAGGCTCTTAGGCCAAATAACTTTACAAGAAACATCAAGCATAAAACAATAAATTTTAACTTCGTGGAGGCATAAAACATCCAGATGACTAATATGATGATGCAAATCCCTGACAGAGAATTTCCTAGGTAGGTCTGTCAACCCACAAACATTCCATGAGATGTACTTCATGAAGAAACAATGTCGTCCATTCCATCACCTTCTCCAAGGGAAGAAAAACTATTAAATAAATAACCTGGGCCAAAAGAGGACCCAGAGAACTCCATGGATATATTACGTCACTTTTCTTACCAGCCTTCCACCCCATTCTCAGCACGCCTAGGAGGGTTGCGAGAACGGCGAAAAGGAGCAGAAGAGACAATCTTTGCAGTCGCCTGAGATGCGGGGGCTGAAGGAATGATAGGATGGGAGTCAAAAACTCATTTCCCCTGTGAAGCAGGGTTTGAAAGTGGAGTGACTATTTTTGAAGAAACCTCAATAGCCAAAGGTGGCGGTTGGGATGCGAAAGCCGAAGTAGGCTGCTTGGCTCACTTGTAGCGTTGGCCAACTATAACCCATTCATCTTTCTTAACCTCCTCTTTTTTTCTAGCCTCATTCAGCTAAGAGCCAGATTCCTTGGGAGGAGACTTCGTATGAGGCACTGCTAAAGGGTAGTCCTTAATCTTGTGCTCCGCAAATTGACAATGATAGTAGGTGTTGTGAAGGTTGAGGTAGAGCACCTTCTGGGTGAAGGTGGTCTCGCCAAACTGAATCTCAATAGATTCCTTGAGGTCCCTAGAAAGGTCGACCTCAACACAGAGCTTCTTTTCAGGTCGTGGATTGAGAAAACGGTCATGCTCGCTACATATAACCCTACCAAGATTTTGCGTTATGGTGTGCATGAAAGGCCAATAGGGTAGGGGAAGACCAGGAAACTCGACCCACACAGGGACTCTCATTTTCTTGTCATCAGAAACTGAAAAGTCTCGAGACCATCGTTGGAAAATTAAAAGCGAGGCCCTAAGGTTCTAGGGACCCTTAGCAAAAATGGCATCCACGTGGGAAGGGTTGGAAAAGAGAAATAGAAAGAAGCCTTTGGTGAGGCTCTGGATGCCATCCAGGGAGATTCCATGAGGGGTCCAAGATTTCGCAACCTAGTCCTTGATAAAATGTTCAGGAGGGTTGCAACCTAGAAAATAGCCAATAAGGGTATGTGTTTCAAGCCAAGTACAGGCATCATTAAACTCATCAATAGGAAAAACAATATCAGGTTGAGACATACCTCGTAAAACACCTTGGGAACAAATTTGCGAGGGCATTTTCTTGGCGGCGTCATTACTATCTGAAACCACACCTGCATCAACTGTTGGGTGAGTAGTGGTTGGAGCCATAAATACTAAGTTATTTCCCGCAATAAATGCAGAGTGAAGGAAGGACAAAGGATGCAGAGAGGCGACACAAAGCAAAAAACCCTAGCATAGTGCAAAGCGAGTATGAATATTATTTATATTGTAATTGTAATTCAATTATTCATAAAAAGTTTTGGATTGATGATCCCATGACATTTTTGCAGGGAACGATTGTTTTTATAAAATGCTTTATGACTAGACATGAAAGATATTCAAGCCCACCATACGTACAAGGAGGAACATTATAAGCGAACTAACCCTATCCCACTATTTTTATTTCATACCATTAATTGGTACAATATTTTTCCTTTCATTCCATTTCTTTTACTATATTCAAGGTACGCAACTTTAGTTAATTTTTCTATCTAACAACTTTATGTTTTTTCTTAAAACGTGGAACTTCAAGAAAAAAAAATTAAAAAAATAGGTCATAAAAGATTTAGAGCATGAGTTTGGTAGTAACATTTTTGAGGAGAAGAAAATTTTAAAAAAAGTTGGCAAACATCTTAAGATTGTGAGGGACTCATAAAAGGAGTCTCGTCCAGAACCCAAAGTACGAGTGTCCTCTCTTTATTTCAGTGAGGCATTGGAATGAATTCATTTTGGATGCAAAGGAGAAAGGGGATACTCAAAGAAGAATTACACCACCAAATGAGAAAAGAAGGTATGTGATAGTATTAACTAGTAGAATGTAATTATGCACTAATTAGTGATCTTTATATCTATATAATCTAACATATTTGAAACTTTTCATAGGTTGCAGGACACATCAAAGGCTACAAAGGCCAGATTACAAAAGATTGGCAAGCATAAACTTGGCTCTGGTGGTTATTCAAAAATTCAAGCACAAATTGTAAGTAGCAATAAATGAAATTCCAGATCAAAATTTTTATAAATTTTAAATAATTTTGTTTAATCAACAAATGCAGGGCTCAAAATTTAATTTAGAGGCCATGAAAGAACACAAAAAAATTGCCTTCAAGGAAGGCTATGAAGTCGTGGTTAAATGCCTATGCCAAGCTTCCACTAGCCCAACCCAAGAGTCTCCTGCATCAGTTGAACAGGTAAATATGTCAAATGAAAAATATTTGAAATTGAATACTTGAGCAACAATCTATTTGATGTTAATTTCAAACATAAATTGACTATTTTTGTTTTTAAAAAGAAAACAATGATAACAATGTGCATGACATTGCAATGCAGCCTCGTAATCCTAACACAGAACCTACGCCGCACAACGAAGGCCCTGATGTGCATCACAATGTCGATGGAGGTGTTCATTTTCTATTGAAAATTAATTATGTAAATATTAATACAATTTAACATCTTAAATTGAAATTAGTGTAACCTTTTTTGTGTATATTTTAGAGCATATAGAACATCATGTTGAACGAGTGGAGGATGTTCGGAGTGATCACCATGTTGACTTTGGGGATGACAAAAATGTTATTGTAGATGATGTGGCACTATCAGGTAAAGAAAATTTATAGTTTGTTCTTTTAAATTTCTTTTTTTATTTATAGCTCTTTTAATTAATGAAATATGTGTAACACTAATATAAAATGTTGTGAATTTAACCCATCTAGTTTTTATTGCAGCGGACCCCCTTTGGCACAATAGCCTCGTCTTCCTGAACACATGAGGAGGAGACATGTATTGAGATTAGAAGCAGTAGAGGAGGAGAATGACGAGGATATTGATGCTCCGCTTAGCCATTACCTTTAAAAAAAGAGCAAGAAACAAAAAAAGAAATGATTGTAATTAAAATTTTTGGCTAATGAAAGAACGTTGTCTTCATGAATGTAATTTTGTACTAGCAAATGTTGATGAATGTTGTGTTAATGAATTATTCATGAATGTTATGTGTTAATGAATGTTATGTGATTATAATTATTGAATGTTATATTTCAAAAATGGATGAATGAATGTTATTAGATTTTAATGGGGAATTTAGAGTGATGTTAGGGGGGGAGGGGCCAAATGAGCTTCCACCTTCACATGGTTGGCCTTGTTAAGTAGACAATATTAAACTATTCTCGAAACCAAGTGAAGCTCAAACTAAACCAATGCGTAGATTCAATGGTCAAAAACACCTACTAGTCTTATTCCACATGGTTCAGTACCCCTTTTGATGCAAAGGCATCCCTCAACCTCGCTCTAATAAGTTAATATATTGTTGTACTAGTTCCTTTCCCACAGTCTTCACTAAATTTCATTACCTTCAATGCAGATCCAATGGCCAGACACTATCATAAGTCCTATTCCTCAAGGACAACTACCCCTCCCTAGATACACTCAAGTCCTATTCTCTTTGCATACAATTCTTATCATTCCTTTAATAGGATAGTATCATTTTGATGCTTGACTTTGTTGTGAAATTAAGATCAAGTGTATATGGCTTTAAATTTATCTTATTTTACTTGATATGTGTGATATATATATATAATCACAATATATATTCATATATATATTTATAACAGATATATAAGCAGATATATCTATATATATTATATTGTAATTCTGCACATTGAAGAAGAGAGACTGTATTGTTTTCTATATTCCGTATTCATCTAATGTGATCATTCTCTGAAGGTGATCGTTGTTCCATACACTTCACATTAATTGATTTCCATGTGGTTATGAACAGACCGATCACTATAAATATCAGTGGGTGCAAGGAAGAAGGAGCCACATCTATGATAGACGTGACTCCCCAAGGAGTCACACCTATCATAGGCGTGACTGTTCTTATCAATAGTCACGACCCAATGTATATACAACAGGGCACGATAACTATAATGCAGTTGACGTCAATCGGTATTAACACTACTACGTTTGACTATTATTACCAATAGTTACATATCAACATTAACGATAATCAATATTGTCGACAGTGATATACACTCGATAGTGTATGTGTTAATTCATTTTAATGAATCATTATATTAATTCCATCATAACTACTATATATCTTAATATATATATATAGATATAATAATAATGATAATATATTTTAATATATATGTATATAATAATAATAATATTATTATTATTATCTACATAATATTATTATATATATATCATAATAATTCTATTATCTGATCGAAGCTATATTTATTAACAAACTTGTCATCATTAACTAATGGGTTATTGTTGATTCTCTTTGCTATCATTCTAGATCACTATTTTTTGATCTCAAAGTTTATCTTTGATTTTTCTTACTTCCCAAACAGTGGATAGCTTTAATCTTACCTTCACTATCCAAAATTTGCAACCTTGATTATTTTCATCGTTCACAACAATTTCTATTCACTTCCCCCTTATTGTCCACTTCCCCCATATTGTACCAAGTACTCCTCCTCTCATCATATATTTTCCTGTACAAAATCACAACATTTTTTATTGCTAATTATTTATAGCAGAATCTTGTTTTATGCAACATTTTTATCGATTATTAGCATTTATGGATTATTAGGGGACCTTAACGTGAATAAACCATGAACCTTAACGTGAATAAACCATGATTTCATTTCATGTAAGTTGCTTGTGCCCTATTAATGGCAGATGAAAATCTTGATAACATCTTAGATGGTAAGAACATTTCAATACAAATGGGAACCTATTTTCAAGTGCAGGTGAGTAATTCTGAGTCCAGAATATTATTTGTTTCTTTTCTTGTGAAAGCCTCCACTGCCCCCTCCTTTATTCTTATTATTCTTCTCTGTAACAAATATTTTTTTGTGTTCTTCATAGGATGATTATCTTGATTGCTTTGGTGATCCAGAGACTATTGGAAAGGTGAGGCCATTCTCTAATCTAGATTCTAAATCTATCTCAAATATGGTTGCTTAAGTTGCTAACAACACATTTTCCTAGACCACAAATTTCTCATGTAGGTTATTATATCAATGAGTTGGAGTTGCAGTAGAATTCTTAGCAGACCCTATGGTACTTTATCATCCAAGGTTGTGAGTACTTGTATAAGTGGTGCATCTCATCAATATGAAGCCTCTACAATAACAACTTTTCAAAGGTCTTTCTTGAAGGATAATGGCTACCCCACACAAAAACCATGCATGTACCATTGATCTCATTGTTTTTCATGGAAACAAGTTGATTCAAAGTCGCGGGTGTCTCTCATGGAAGTGTAGAGTAAGATGAATGATAATAAGGCCAAAAGCACTATTTTGTTCAGGGTTTCTAAGAGTTGTAGTCTATTCACTATCATGAACATGGTGTTATGCACCATTAAAGGAGAGTGTTTAAAGATTTGGGACTGTTGAAAGCTTTGGGACTAGCATATCACTACATTACATTATAGTATTTTCATGTGTTTAAGAGAATCTCCACCTTGAAAATATGTCAAATATGTGATCAAATATGCCTAAATCAGATTTTATGTTGTTACAGTGTTTAAATATGCATATCCCAATGGCAACATCTTTCATGATGTCTAGAGGATTTTCAATGTCCACAAATTTGAGAAATGTGGTTTCCAAGGAACACATCGTATTTGCACTCCATAATGTGGTCTTTATCATATGGTTGCTTAAGTTGCTTCATCTAATGCACTTACACTTAATTCCCTTCTTATTTAATTTGTCTTGTATCACCTTACTTTTATCTATAGGATAATAACTAAATGTCTCTAGTATCTTACTTTTTTGTTTGGCTTTATCTAATGTAAAATATACTTCAATTGAACTCTTTGCTTTTTCATTTGTCTTGATTTTTACAATGATCTGAATGCCTTATCTAAAGTAACACATGTCAAGATCTCAGTTTTGATTACTTTTTATGCAGTATAATTGTCATGGATGAAGCGCATGAAAGGTCTCTTAATACAGATGTGTTATTTGGCATATTAAAACAAGTGGTTGCATGGCGTCCTGACTTTAAGCTCATTGAAACATCATCAACTCTTAATGTACAAAAGTTTTCTAATTTTTTTTGGAGGTATGCTCACCTTGTAAATTGTATTATATGCAGTCTCTTTGAAACATATGTATTTGCTCATTAATTTCTGTCACAATTTTCTTATTTACATTGTGCTCATTAAAATATGGTCTCCTTCCTTCTAGTAGTCAATATTGTCTTCTAGCTAAGATCAATTGTCAGTGTACCTAGTAGAGTAATAAAACTCCACACTAAAATATTAGATATTATCCATGTTACTAAACTAACAAATCAGTAACTTAAAAATAATATTTATAGTTAAACCAAGATATAATAAGTGAGGATCTCTTATTCGGCCTTCATTTTTTAGTTTTATGATTCCATAATACAAGGAGCAATGAAAACTTGATACAACTTGCCCAAGTATATAATAAACCATACAAAGATTTAAACCTCCTGAATATATAAATAGTAACCCAAAAGACACAAATCAATATATGAGTTCAGTGTAAAGGTGTGACAGACTACACCCTAATGAATATAAATTATTGAGCCATAGTGCATGCATGATTCTTGATACAATATGTGGCATTTTGCACCCATATGTATACCTAATCAATAATTAAGAGCCAAATATCAACAAATTAACATTCTATAGACACAACACATAGAAAAGTTTATCGCATGCCCATATTAACTTTTAATTAGGTGTCTGGAAATATGCTTCTTAGCATCTATGTCCATGAATAGGGGATTGTTAATATGCATGTAATTTTAAGATTCTAATATTTCTTGTAACCAAATTGTGTGAAGAGTGGAAACCCCTATTAAAATATTTGTAAAAGAGACAACATACAGCTTCAGAGTAGAGACAAAGCTATGAAAATCCTCCATGTGTATATATTAATTTGGCTATTTATACATACAAATATGTTTTCATACATATTTGTATGTGTATATATGTAGTTACATTTTTACATAGGGGAGCTTTGACATTGTCCTACCCTAAATATTTAAAGTAATTTCATTTCAAAAATCTCCACACAAACCATAAAGGATTTCTTATATATCCATATTTGTTTCACCAATATTTTGCAAAGCTAAATTATCAATCAAAGTGGAAATTTCTCATGCTAAGACAACTACAAATAAAACCTTCCAAATTTTCATAAACATTATCAGCATTATATTTATTCATAAGAAAGTAAAGTTTTATAGTCATAATGACAAGAGTAGATCCAAAATACTGTGTCCAGGGAATCTATCACCATTTTATATATATTATGACACTACTAGTTTTTACCTATAAATCATAAGACCTTATGACCCAGATAATGTTACAAAAGGATCTAAAGCATATATTTCCAAATATAAACCCAATTTACACTATGACAGCACATACTATACATTTTTCCTCTATTAGTCTAACAGAATCACAATTTTGACACACCTAGGGAACCTTTCCTTCTACTTTAGATGGATATATAGACATATACTTCATACCAATTTACATACCAATATTATTACCCCACTTGTGAATAAACAATCCAATAATCCTATAAAATCTACTAATCTACCATCCTACCTCTATGTATTCCCATCAACCCCCTTGTTTGCAAGCTCATTCGCTCTGGAGTTTTCCTCCCTGAAGATGTGGTTGAATGTTGTTCTCCTGAATGTGTTAGCTAAGTTTAGTGTCGTAGAAATAATTGCATTTAGTCTCAAGTTAGGTACAGAGCCCCTCCTTAGGGAATTAATAATAATTGTTGAATCTCCTTCAATAGACAATTTCTCAATCTTCATATCTTTACATAGTAGTAGCTCATCTTCATATCTAAAAGATAAATTCGCATTCACACTTGACCTAATTCATTCACAAAGGCACAATTTTCATTCTAGGAGCCAAGTGGACAACACTTTTCTTCTAGACTTAGCCAATTTCACCAATTCTCATTTGAAACATGGGGAAACTTGGGGGACTAAGCCAAGAACTACCAAGAATGAAAGCCAAAAAGACAAGACCCACAGAAAAATGTGAGGGTCCCCATTTGCAATGGGGCGATGTGTGAAAAGGTCACAACAAGTTCGAGACGGAGACATTACATCCACGACCAATGATCTTCAAGTGAGAATCATCACCCAAATACAACTTCTCATTGTCAAATTCTTCATACTTTGTGAGCCAACCTCAATGTGAGACCATGTGAAAAGATGTACCAGAATCAATAAGCCACAAATCTTTTGATGCGCATGTAGTGTAATGCCCCTTCCCACAAATTTAGTTTATAAAGTAAGATTAAAATTTTAAATTAATTATTTAATATTATGTTTTGAAAAGGAACTTATAAAATTTTAAAACATAATATTAAATAATTAACTAATGTGACTTTGGAAAACAAATAATTAAAGTAACTAATTTTGATAAATGTGCGAAAACTGTTGGAAATGATTATTATTATAATATTAGTCTTAGGATTGGGAAATGATATGCCTACAATAATTTATTTTGTAATGTTTTGAATTTTGAGAGCTTTCTCAAATTCATATTCTCAAGATTGGAGCCAAGAATACTATTTTTCATCAGTGTAAGACCTGACCTAAATGGACTTGGAAGATTCGGCTAGAGTCTTCAGTTGGGCTTTAATGTAGATTTTCCAATAGTCAAAGAATCAAAGACCGACAAGCTATTTTATAAATATTTTCAAAATGAGGTCTTTGTCCAGTTTAGTGCAGAACATGGTCATCTCTTTGATTTCTAGTATATTGTTCATGTTGTTAGTGCTTGTTATGGTTGTTTGTTGGCATTAAACATGTTGGGTTGATACTTTATTATACTTGGTTATTTATAGAGAAGTTGGCAGGTTGTGAATATATGAAATCATACGGTGAAACAGAATACATGATCTCTTGTGAAAACCCATTGTACAAGTTATATGGACCTATGAATGACCTAATGAATTTCTTGGGTCATCTTAGTAGAAGAATTGGCTAGGAATTGTGAACTTGACAAATGGAGGTACCGAAATGAATAACTTCAAAAACATTTATTGATCACTAAGAAATTTGACATCATCCAACTGCCCATTTCAACTTCCAAGGGCAAGAGTCACTACCAAGCATTATAACTCTTAGATTCTCACCAAGAAACCTAATTTATTATTTTTTGTAAGTCCTCTAATAATTGAAAGTTATATAGTTGTTGAACTCAGAGCATGTAAGAAGAGGAGGTCATACCTCTTGCTTATAGAATTTGTCCATTTTTTTAATAATTGAGAAATTATTTGTTCAGCTATTCAGTTATTGGTGATCCTATATTGCTCAATTTTGTTTAATTGTTTCTTATAATACATTAAGTTCCTCAACTAGCATATTTCCCCCTAGCTAACAATTAAATTTTGATCAGTACAGCAAGAGAATCTATAAGAAATTTAAAATCAATTGCAAGCAATGTTTATTAAAAAGTAAGCAGGTCAAGCCTCCATTTAGAAAGAAATCCCTTATTTTAAAAAAATCAAGATCAAACTAATAAGGTGGTCATAATAATTATTTAGTGTGTGATAGCACCTTCCTTCTATGGTCAAAATTTATATTTCACCCTACCCATGTATCTTCATGTTCTAAGCGAAGGGAGGTGGCATTGTGTATTAATAGGATATCCCTATTAATACACAATGTATCTTCCCCTCATTTTATCATCCCAATAAGTCATCTTAGCCTCCACTTTTTGTTGATTCATTATTCTACTATTAATAATCTCAATAATAGTTGCTTCCATTATGTTAGTGAGTTGTTCTCATCCCATACGTTTATCCTTAAATATGTGTCTATTTCACTCTTTCCATAGCTCCTAGATGAAAATGGATGGAGCTATTGTCTAAATGGCACCATACAAATAGCTTCTATTTCTAATAGGCCATGCTTTGACTATACTTGGGATGGATCTAGGGATTGTAGAGCTCCACCCCAATTTATTGCATAGCCACATCCAACATTGATGGGGTAATTTACACGTTAATAGTATGTGGTTTGTATTTTCCTCTTCTTCTTCACATAGAGGTTATATACTTGGTCCTTCATAACCCATCCTTTTAAATTTATCCATAGATAGGATCCTATTTTGAAGTGCCAACCATGAAAATGGTCTTCCTTTGGGCAGACATTTATTATCCCATCATAATTGCAATGGGATATATGTCTTGGGTCTTAACTTATTTTCCACAATCTAGGTGTAACCATCTTTAGTATTGTAAATTCCCATTTTGGAACTATCCCACACCAACCTATCTTCATCTAATTGGAAGGTTATCTTCCTAGTTCTAAGGGTTTCAATGAGTTATTCTTTCTCCCTCTCAGGGATATTAATGTTGGAAAATGACTTCCACCGCCAACCATTAGCAATATTTTCATCAACTACTTCAATATAATCTTTAACATATTTCCCCCACAAAGCTTCCAAAAGGGTTTTAGAGTGTTTTACTTGCGCTTGCTATAGTTTTTTACTTGCAGTAATCCTTTTACACCATTATAAGTTCAAAACACATTTCATCAAAGCATTTGAAGGCCTTGTTACACGGACTGTACCCACAGGATAGTGAGTTGTTCTTTTCAAGAATAATTTGTATTTTTATTGATTCAAAGTCAAACTAACAATATGATGTAATAATATATATGTCATCAAATATATATAATTAATGCACCTCATTATGCACCTCGTGAAGCCAAACTATTAATGGATATTGGTAATAATATGATGTCATAGTATTAATAATATATTAATAGATGATTAATATATATTATTTTTAAAAAAAAATGAATATGTCGTCGAGTTTTTGACCCAAAAGACTGTATTATTTGACGCCCATGCTATACTCTCGACGTATTTAGTCGTTGATGGTTCGACCAACTGTGGTCGAAAATGATCAAAGATATGTGCTTATTCTTCACCACCCATTTGATTGTTTTGACCACCATTGGTCGACTGTTCGACCAATGTTGGTCGAAAATGATCAAAGATATGTCGTCCATTCTTCACCACCCATTTGACTATTTCAACCACCATTGGTCTAATATTTGACCAATGTTGGTCGAAAATGATCAAAGATATGTCGGTCATTCTTCACCACCCCTTTGGTTATTTTGACGTTGGATTGGTCGATATTTCAACCACTAGGTGGGTCAAATGTTTGACAATAATTTAATGTGTCGAATAATCGAAAAAGAAAGTTCGACAACAATAATGGTCGTTTGGTCAACCAATGTGCATCAAAAAATTGACTAATGAGTGTCCAAAATCTAATAGTGATATATATATATATATATATATATATATATATATATATATATATATATATATATATATACATACCTACATACATATACATATACATACATACATATATATATACATACATACATATACATACATACATACATACATACATACATACATACATACATACATACATACATACATACATACATACATACATATATATATATATATATATATATATATATATATATATATATATATATATATATATATATATATATATATATATATATATATATATATATATATATATATATATATATATATATATATATATATATATATATATATATATATATATATATCTATGTATGTATGTATGTATGTATGTATGTATGTATGTATGTGTGTGTGTGTGTGTGTGTGTGTGTGTAACTTTTTATCATTATCTTGCCAAAGGAGTTCGTTTATTTTCTAATTGCATTTCTCCTTTTTGGATTGAAATGATAAATGGAGCAACAAAGGTATGCCCATCAAGAAAACAGGGTCTATTTCACAAAATAAACATTTGAATCAAATGGCTCATTCTTTCTATAGTTAAAAACTATACTATTATTATTATTTTTATAATAACTATTATTTGTACTTAATGCTATTATATATATGAACAAAGATTGCCGAAATGCAAATGCATAAAAAATCATTAATTAATTTTTTTTGTAAAAAAAAAGTACATTGTAATTGGATCGATCCAATTCTCTGTTTTAAATTTTTGAAAAAAAAATAAATAATAATCATATTATTAATCTACAATTTACAAAAAAATAATTAAAGATAAGATCTTACCCTTCTTTGTGTTCAAAGAAGGGTAATATCTTATCTTTATTTTTTAGTTTTCACTTTTCTATCCGAAATAAGAACCGTAAAAAAAAAACCTATTAAACCAATAACAAGAATACCAGTTAAAGTACCTATCGGCCATTTCTATTACTTCCTTTCAAATTTTCTTAATTAGTCATGAGACATAAATAATAATACAAAAAAATGTTAGATCTCACCAGATTCAATTAGGTAAGAAAAAATATTCTTATTTCTCCTAATTGAAAAAGTAATTAGAGAATAGAACATTGAGTACAAAAATAAGCAACAACCCCCAATAGGGGCTAGTACGATTCAATTCAACATTTTGTTCATTTGGGTTTGATTGTGTCATAAATAGCTCCATGATTTAGTTTATATAAATTTTATTGATCTATGAACTGCATTGTTGATATTGATCCCAAGAAAAAAAATAGTAGCTACAGCTAGCCCGTGAACGGCCAACCATTAACTATAAAAATTGGATAGGTTCTATCTATAGTCATTAATACCTCCTAAAAAGATCTAGATCTAATAAATTCATCGAGTTGCTCTAATGAATCATGGCTAGTTACTAATGGAACCTCTTGTCGGCTTTCTGTGAAATATCATTTGGCTGAGGGCTCCCGAAAACATCATAAGCTAAACTCATACTGACAAATAACCAACCCACAATGAATAGAGAAGGTATAGTAATGATATGGATAACCCAGTATCGAATACTAGCAATAATGTCAGCAAAAGAACATTCTCTCATATTCCCAAACATGCTAAGCTCCCTATATTATTATAAAATAAAGGGTAAATTGATCCCATGAAAGAAAGAGATCAAGAAATGGAAAACTAGTGATATCTTCTAGAATCCTTTCTTGATTGTCAATATAATACCAAGGTTATATTTGACGTATACTAAGTATAGCTAGCTTGCTTCTAACATAGCAATATAATTTTCTTTAATATAGAAAGGGAGTAGGATCATTAGTGAAATTACTACACAATTGGTATTTATTTTATTTATAGGTGGTGAATTTCATTTTTACTTTCTAATAGAACCAATATCTTTTATTGTATATTCCCTCTATGTTTGTTGATAACATTATTATTAGATACTCATTGCTAACATTATATCTATTTATTTAAACTCTTTTTTTAATAAGTTGAGGTAATTGCCTGAGAAAAATACACATCAATCATTGTATTTTTTCATTGATTTCTTTCATGCTTACTATAATTAGTTATTTTGGTTTTTAATTAGTTTTACTTATTTTCACCTCAGTCTTATTCATCGGGTTAAGTGATATACAACTTATTTGAAATTTTTAAAAAAGATTCTGAGTCAATTAGAGGTACTATGTAGATTAGCTATTAATCCTTACCGATTCTTTTTTAATAAAAAAAATATGATTGAAGTTTGTTATCCGGAATTGTGTTAGGTCTAATTTCTATAACTTTGGTTGGATTATTTATAACTGCATATTTACAGTACTGACATGGCGATAAATTTGATATTTGATTTAGGACCATATTATAAATGGGTCTCCTAATGATTCTAAGGGATCATATCCCATTTTCTTTTTCAGTCTAAGTGACAAGAAGATCAATCAAAAAAAAATAAAAATTGGATCACGCTCTGTAGGATTTGAACCTACGACATCAAGTTTTGGAGACTTGCGTTCTACCAAACTGACCGAAGAGTTCTTTTTCTTTTTTGAAAAAAAAAAGAGGGTCTACATGTGGTATACCCCAATCACTTATTTTAATATTCGATGTTTCATTGAATAACTATTACTCAACTTTTTATCTATTTCTTTTCTTTTATAGGAGAAAAGAATAGGTAGGGATGAAAGGATTTGAACCTGCGACATTTTATACCCAAGAAAAATGTGCTACCAAGCTGCACTACATCCCTCTTAAATAAAAATATTTTATATTTTTAGCTGATATTTTATATGCAACTAGTCTACCCCAGCTGTGATGGGGAAGAGCAGCGCGGGAGTAGGCGGGAAGAGTTGTGAGGGCGTGAAGACCTGTGCAGGCGGGAGTAGCAGCAAGGGAGGGAATATCAGCTCGGGAGGGAGGATATGTTTGGCGAGGGGGCTTCTACAAGTGTGGGTGCTAAAGAAGATGAGGCGGCTGAGGGAGATGAAGATGATGGAGGTGAGGGGTTTGAAGGGTTTGGTACAGGTTCCTTTTTCTAGGTTACCTCCTAGGTCAGTGGCATTGGGTTTTGGATTTCCCTGCCATTTTATGTGGGTAAGATGAGCTTTGAGTTGGTTCAACTGGAAGGTTCTCATTTTTTCTACTTAGTTGTGGGGAGAGCACGTTGTGCCTGCGCAAGGCATTCCCACTGCTTTGAGTCTCATCTTATGGGTGTAGAAGAGAATCCCTGGTACAGAAGTTGTAAAAATCTTGGATGGTGGTCTATCCATTTTTTGCCTGTTGAATGGCTGGACCCTATACGGTTTGATAGTGTCTCTTCCTTTTTCTTTATGTTGGCTCTGCTTGTTTTTGTTTATCCCCTATTTTTGGAAGCTTTATCTTGCAAGGATGGTTCCCCCTTTATCCTTTTTCCTTTGTGTTATACCCCTATGGAGGTGGGGTATACCCCTATTGAAGTGGGTGTTTTTTGTGTGGTTTCTTGGTGCTGGAGTCTTTCTTTGCTTCAATTTTTTTCTCCCTTGCTTCCTATTGAGGTGGAGGTTCAGCCTATTGAGGTGGTCTATGGCTACTAGGAGGATGTTGTTGGTGGTGGAGTGTGGGTTCTTCCTTCATGTAGCCACAAGATGGCTAGTTGGAATTGGCTAGGGGTTGGCCTTTCAATTTTTCTGGCAGAATGGGTTATGGTGAGATGTCAGTTCAGTACTGGAGGTGCTCCTTTGGTGCTAATGGGTATCAACTCTATTATCAAAGCTTAGGAAGAGGGTGCCCTTGGTTTTCCTTTATTTTTATCTTTTCAGGTTTGTTTGTTGTTGGTGGCTAGCTGGTGCTTGCAGGTAGATGCTAATAGTTTTCAAGGGTTCATCCTAGATACTGGGTGTTTTCGGTTAGGGTTAAAGGTAGGCTTTAGAGCTATGTTTCTCTTTGGTGTTGGTCTTGTTGGTTCTGGGTTCCATGTCAAAACCATGGATTTATGTATGGGGAGTTTTAATACTCTAGTAAACTTAATGATGTGAGGCTTAGGCCTATTTTCATGGCAGTTGGAGCTTTAGTGCTTCATCCTTGTTTGTTGTTTGTTGTTTGTTGTCTTTGGGCTACTGGTTTAACATGTATACTCTTTAGAACCATTTCATCTTGTCTGGGTTTCATATTCCTGCCAAAATCTTCTTGTAAAGAGTTTTGGGGCCCCTTCAAAACCTGCTTTAACCCTAATAAAAAACAAACACGCTACCAAGCTATGCTACATCCCTTTTAATATAATCATGAGTATTTTTATTTGATATTTTATCATCAAAAAATGGAAGCACTTCCATTTAAGATTGGTTTAGCCCTCTAAGTAGGTAGTTTGGGGTCATGTCAAACACCTTGAGTAGGTCCCTGGCTTGAATCTAGCTTTTCTCCTCACTGCCTTTTTTTCCACTCTTTCTGCACTTTTCTGGCATTTTGGACTGAGATCCTGAGATCCTTGACCTCTGGATCAAGTTTGACCTTTTAGGTCAAGGTCAAACTCAACCTTGACCTAGGTCAAAGTTGACCTTGACCTTGACCCAAGGTCCAAATTTCAAGATTCCATGATTTCTGGATGTCAGGTTTCGGAAAGTTTTGTTTTCCTGCTTCTGGGTCGGTTGTTTCAGATTTCAGAATGGTAAACTCTTAAATTATATTTAATCTAGGTCCATTTCTAGGGATTAAGGCTTAATGGGAATTTAATTCTCCTATGTCATCCTCTCTAGAAGTTTGTGCCCTAGACTAGTATAAAAGGAGGCCTTCCTCCCTCATTTCAATCCATCTCTTGTTCACATACATTCACTCTTCATGAAGCACTCTCAATCAAGGAAGCATTCAAGCCATCATCTACATTCAAGCATTTGAGTTCTCCATTGAATATCAAGGATTCAAACATTCAAGCATTTTGGGGGAATTTGGTTCAAGCATTCAAGATTCATCATTCAAACCCTAGATCTATCCATCATGGTGGTGTGATCTTCCTTCAAGATCCTTTGTACATCTTCAAGATCTACTCATTCTCCCTTCAAGGTGGATTCCAAGCATACAATCATGGAGGTTTTGATTTACATGTGTTAATGTTGTGTCCAAGCTTTCATATTAACATACTTGATTACATTTCAAATACAATTGTATATCTATTGAGTATCATAGCTTCATTGTTGGATCTATTTCTACTACTTGCTAGCATTCTCTATTTCAATTCTATTTTAAAGGTTGATTCCAAACCGGGGTTTAACCAAGGCAAACTCCTCATCCAAACAACAAAACCCTCTTTTTCTGGCAAGTACAAGTGTGCGACAATGAATTGTAGTTTAGATTTGAGTACCCTTTTTGGTGAACTTCCGGAACAGTGCAGGTCAAGGATGACTTTTTGGGGTAAGATTGTACCCCGAGGTAAGCTCTTACCCCTATTTTAGGTCAAGGACGACCTTGCTCCGAAAAGCAAAAGGTTTCTGGGTTTTCTCTATTTCTGCATTTCCAGGCCAGATACAATTGCAAAATTCCCCAAAACTGAACACAGACACCAGAAAATAGTGATTTCTAAATCTGCTCCTTTTCAAGATAAGTATTTATGTTTTATTAAGTTTATATGTCCACAACATTTTCCACCTCCCATCATCACATTTTCTTTACACATTTAGATATATTTTTATATATTACATTTTGGTGAACCCGTGATAGACAACTCTTTCTTTTTTGTGTTAGATGCTTTTCTTTCTTTCCTTAAGATTAGATGTCTTTCATACTCTTACATTTTAAAATAAAAAAAAATAAAAAAAATCCATATATTCTACAAAATACAAAAATATTTCTTGCATTTCATTTACTATGAAGATTTTTAAGATGCTTTGGTGCATGATTATTTTCTTTATTATCCTCCTCTTAGCATCTCTTTATCATACTTATGATGTTTATGAGAGTATCATTCACTTCATTATGTTGGTTACCCTTCATCTTTCACTTGCCTATGATTTTGTGAGATTGGTAGATACTAGTCTTCCTACTTTTAAAGCTTTCATTAAAGATTTATGTGGCAGACTTATTACTCTTTTGGATTATGTGAAGAATTTGGTAGATGATACACCCTAGTCTTCCTAATCCTAATCCTATCATCCCCAATATAGTTTTGAATCTTCCTAATCTTAATCCAATTCCTAATATGCCTAATTCTCTATCTTCTATTCCTAGTCCTTCCCATACTTATGAGAAGGTGCAAACTATGGTTCATGATGCAGATGTGCAAGAATTCTTGGATTTACCTTCCCCTTCATATCTGATCCAAGAAGATATCAAAGGGAAGAGAAAAGCAACTTCTTCAAAATCTATTATTCCACCTTATACAACCTTTACTCATGAACATGATAAACAATCACCTCCTGCAAATGCTTTACCTGATATGTACACTACAAGATACAATATGATGACTAAACAAGGTTATAAAGGTTTAGGGTTTGATGAGCATGGTATTAAATATCCAGTTCATATACCCCCTAAACAAGATATGTGTGGTGTTGGTTGTTCGCAATCTCAATTCAAGGTGGTTGATTTTGATCGTCATCCTCCTCTTCACGTTCTTCTCCCTACACCTACCTTAGAGAACCCTCATATTCGTCAAGAGGTGGCTAAGAAGGTATATGTTCAATTAATGAATTCCAAGAAAGAAATCTTTAGACCTATGCCAAAATATGCTCTACCCAAGTACAAATATCCTTTTCATTATAGTAGTACACATTTACTTGCTGATTGTGTGCATTTCAAGTTATATGTTAGAGAAAGAGCTTCTTTAGGAATTATATCTCATTCTTGTGCAGTTTTACAATTCCTTTATAATTTTGATATAAGGGATACCCCTCATTATAATATAGTATAGATATTTTCTACTCTTGTCTCTAGATTGGGGGGCAAGAGGTGTATTTTCATCCAGTCTTCTAGGATCCATTAGGCTCTTAACATATATTTTGTCTTGAGCTTAATTGGTATTCTCTCTATCTTTCTTCTCTATGGTTTTGCATTATGTTTATAATCATCCATATATCTTATTATATATTCAAGAAATATTTTCTAAATACATTTGTTTTGCAAAGGTATCCCTTGCTTTCATCCCTGGGGGGCAAGGTTCTTCATTCTTTCTCTTTTTCTAGGGATCGGCTTTCCTTAGCTTAGTGGCATTTGTTTATCTTGTAACATTATTTCATTGTACTGATTGAGGTTTTGGCTATGGATATCCTTTTATTAGAGGTTGTTGTCCTTGGTCATCGCCTCTTCTTTATTTTGCAAATTATGTTCTTTATAAATTCTTGCCCTTGCTTTAGGGTTAGAGTTTGATTCCTTTGTTCAAAGATTCCTCTTCCTCTTGATTACAGGGGGCTGGATGATTGAATCTTTGTTTCTCTTTGAAAGATGATATTTTATCTAAAGCACTCCTCTATGGTGGGGGTCTTGTTGATAAGATCTATTTTCTTTGAGGATCCTTTTCCATAAGTGACATCCTTTTCATGATTATCTATGCTCTTGGATGTAAGGGTCAATACCCCTCGCTAAGAATATAGTGTATTGATGTTAATAGGATATCTCCTTACTTTGTGAAGTATGTGTTATACACTAAGTTTGCACCCTTGTTTCAAGCTCTCTTGGTCTTGATAACTTAATATAACATGGGAATCATCTCTAGGTTGCGGGACCTATGCTAACTGAGATGAGACCTCCAAGTTCTAGGCTAGTTCCTCTTGGATAATCACCTTAATTTGCTTCTTGACATGAAAGTAAATTATTTTGAGGGAAAAGGGATAGAAGGAATGCTTGGAAAGGAAATGACTTGAAAGCAAACTACCTACTAGGTGATACACTAAAATGAAGGTTTGATTCACAGTATAGAAGATGAAATCAGTGAATAAACTTAGGTCTAGGAGATCACAACTCACTAAATAGGCTTGCATAAGTATTTCATAGAAGGGTCTGCAATAGAAAGAGGCTATTTAGGGAAAGAAAGGATTTCACAAACAATAGCATTCCTGATAATTTAGACACAATTTATGACCTGCAAACAAACATTCACCTCTGCAACTCGGTATAGGAATGAGATAGATTGTCAGGGGGTTGAGGTATACCCACAAGAGCATTCAAATCAGATCACCCACAATAATGCACAAAAATTGCAGAAAGAGAGAGGGATCAGGAACCCTAAGGTGCCACTGAAAACATAAATATACTTTAATTCAATAAGAGAGAATTCAGACAAGGAAGCATAGGGACAGAAAAGATGTCACAAAATACGTCTGCAATATCTGAATAATCAATGAAAGATTTACAACTGTTGAAGCCAGAGGGCAGAGAAAATGCCACAGGTAGCTCTCAAGAAAGGTGAATTTCTTTTTTTAAAATTGTCCAACTCTGAGCTCTAAAGCTCTCAAAAAATAATATATACATCCCCTCTTGCACGCAGGCCAAAGTCAAAAATCTAACTAGGGTTAAAGATTTTACATGAGAAAAACAAATCGTACATTTGTCAATTTTGATCATAAATACAACTCTGCAAAATCATAGCCGATCAGATATATCCTTGATTGCCCATCCCTGTACTACAATCAGCCTGCAAACAAGCAACCTGGATCCATCAACTTTCCTGCACAAAGTCTCACCATGAATGCACAAAATGGTACTTCTCAGGGACAAGAATTGACCCAAGATGGCTGCTCAGACCTTATCATCATCCTTTCAACTGCAAATGTCCTGAAGACATAAATTCTTTAGCTACCTTGTTTTTAAAATGGCTTTCTGTGAGAAACAATGGTGAAAACCCTGTAGACGGATTTGAATTTGAATTATAATGGCTAGCAAGCTCAATTTAAAATGTGACCGTCGATGTGTAATATTTCCTAGCAGATGAACGGCCCAGATCATCCTGACAACAATCACAAACCCTTTTGAAAAGTCCTCGGCCTTGTCATCAATTCCTCGGCCAATGGGAAATGAACATGTCAACACCTCTGTCATTTTGGACCCACCTTGGACTTTCCTTCCTTAAGTCACTTGGCGACTATGCGACTAAAAGAATTCTAAGTCATGAAATACTTTGGCTTACCTCAGTCTGGTCAAGCGATTTAGCGAACAAGGCATTTCACTGAATCACTGAGTCTTTTAACTTACGCTGGTTAAACTTAGTGAACAAAAGAAATCCTTTAGTCGTCGAGTCGCAGAATACCTTTCAAACCCTAGGTCCAGACCTACCACTTGTCAATCTTCTATTCATTCTCAACTGCTTCATCGGCAGACACCTCGGCAAACTCTGACAATGGACCCACTGCAAGTCTTGATTCGCATCCAACGGTGGGTGCATGATCTCATAGCCCTTGAATATTCCTTCTAATCATGCGCCAGTCATTGATCTTCATCCTTCTGACATCCCTATAGATACCCTGACATGGCCCCACTAACACATCCCAATCATCGCTATGCGGACCAATGAAATGCCGCCAACTACACACACCTAGTAGTGGACCCACTAAGAAACCTTAGCATCTAATCGGACAGCTGTCTTAAGATCGCATGGCTCTGACAGATTTCTTCAGATCATAAGACTGTCGTAGATCTTAGTTAAAATAGGCCCCACTGACACGTTCTCCACATCACTGCTCTCGACCAATCAGAAGCTACCAAATCAGAATACGTGGCATCAGACCCACTGACACACTGCAGCACAGGAAGAAAAGCAAGATCGACGGTCGGTGCATAATCTCATGGCTCTGACATGATCCATGAGATCATACGTCAGCCGTTGATCTAAAAGGGACATAGTGTGTCGGGCCCGCTTGGACATGCTTTACGAATCATCACCAATCGACTAATAGGAAGCCTCTACATAGGACAATGTGGCAGTGGACCCACTAAAGTTTTGTAGCGCTATGTCATAAGGGAGGATCAATGGCTATCGCAAGATCGGAAGCCTTTGGTAGACCCTTCGCGAACTCACGACAACCGTTGATCCTTCTTAACTGGGGCCCCCACAAGTCTAAGACCGCCAAGTCATTAAGCGACTACGCGACTGAAGAAGAGTTAACCGTTCACTGAGTCGCTGACCGTTAAGGACTTAACTACCTAGATTAAGAGATTATGCGAACCACTGCAGTTGTTGAATCGCCAAAAGGAAAAGATAACTACCGGGAAAAATAAGAGAACTAGCAACCGACCAATAGGATAAAAATGCACATGCTAAATTGAGAACTTAAGTGGCTGATAAAGTAATGGCTGAATAGAACCTGACTTAGGGTTTCTTAGGGTTTTTGGGTGCAACAATCACTTTTATGAATTTTTAAGCTGCAGACCAGGGGATAG
This sequence comes from Chamaecyparis obtusa, assembly GCA_027943335.1. Classification (NCBI taxonomy): domain Eukaryota; kingdom Viridiplantae; phylum Streptophyta; class Pinopsida; order Cupressales; family Cupressaceae; genus Chamaecyparis; species Chamaecyparis obtusa. The sequence continues at coordinate 98,187 of BSBK01001597.1, read as the reverse complement.
AATAAATTGCAGAGGCTAGGAGACATGACATAAAACCATGAAATTTTCAGAGGTGCTCGGCAGGGCAAAAATGTAGACCCTGGGATAGAATTTAGCCAAATTTGCATGCACAGGGAAATTTGGGTAATAGTAGGTATCCTCATCTTCCTTATCATGTCTAGTAGACAACCACGATAAGGAGGGGGGCATATATAGGGTCTCCCTTATGCTGTAGTTTACATTTTTAATATGCTAAATCCTCTGAAGGTAATGCACATAAGTTGTTAAATCCTAAAGAGACACGCATTTTTCAATTTTCAAATATGCTAAATCCTCTGAAGGTAACACACATAAGTTGCAAAATCTTGAAGAGACATGCATTTTTAATTTTAAATATGCTAAATCCTTTGAAGGTAACGCACATAAGTTTCTAAATCCTGAAGAGACGCATTTTTCAATTTTCAAATATGTTAAATCTTCCGAAGGTAATGCACATAAGTTGCTAAATCTTGAGGAGACAAGCATTTTATATTGCATAGTGATACAAGAAGGTGGATCTATGGGTATTCCAAAAGCTATTAGAAGACGCATTACAATTGCAAAGCACAATTTTTGGGTGAACTACCAGGTTTTGTTACCTATTGGGCTCTCCCTCCTTGATGATTCATGGTAAGGTGGGCATCTTACTGGGTGAGGTAATCACTTTTTCTTTTCTCTCTTTTCGCTTTCATGCTAGTAGGATTGGATCATGAAGCTATGTTATTTATAATGTTGCTCTTGTCTTTCTTATGTAATCATTTATGCTTTTATGATATCTTTCCAAATATGATATTAGTATAGGAAGCATTTCTTAGCAAGGTTTCCTTTGCTAGTTGATTTGGGTTTGTTTTTATACTAACCCTTATTTTTGTCTTTGCTTTCGCACCCTCATGCGTGTATGTTGAGTTAGAATCCTTAGCCTAGGGGCTTGTGTCCTTAACTAAGAGATATTCTATCTCATTGCGAATCCACTTGGATCTTTCCTCTCCTTTACCAAGAGTTTGCATCGAATCCATACTCTTGCTAAAGAGGGGGCTAAATGTATCATTAGAAAATGGAAGCAATTCCAATTAAGATTGGTTTATCCCTCCGCATAGGTATGTTGAACCTACAACTGACTTACAACTAATTGTTGAAATAGTGATTGAAGATCACATGAAAAGTAGTTGTATAGATATACAATATGTTAAATTAGTATTATGTTGTCATTGATGTCAACTAGTTTCTTATTAGTTTGACAGTACTTATCTTGTAAGTTATCATTACCGAGACATCTGAAGAATGGTGAAAGAAGGTCACATCAGATAAGGATAAGGAATGCATTGGATAACTTATTAATGAGTCTTTGATCTCATTATATTGACTTTAGTATGTTGTATTCATCTATTATGGAGAAAGGAACTAAAAGACACAAAGCAGTGTTGGTCGGTAAAAGAGAACAGTTTAATGTTTACCGAGATCCTCAGTGTAAACAGCGGTGACAGTATACACCGATGCAGTGTGTTGTATACCGAGCACAAGTTTAACCGATGAAGTTTTACCGACGCATTTCTTTGTTAACCGAGGAGAATAGAAAATCATTTAATGATATTGTCGACTAGACAATTTGATGACAAAACTGATGAGCTGGATTCGCATGATTTCAAGGTGAAAAGTCAAAGTTTGTTACAAGGATCTATGGCTAACAAAATTCAAGGAAGATCTAATGAAGGAAATTGAAATGTGTTAATGACACATCAGCCGAGGAATTTTAAAGCGACAAAATCAGTGGATATGATTAAGCGGCAAAATCTGATGGATGAAAATAAAACAGCTTACATGTTTATTTAAAGAAAAAAAATCAAAGAAGAAAAAGGAGGGGATACTGCAGAAGCTAAGTGTGAACTAGCATTCATGCATTTCTGATCAAACAGGTTACTGAACTGAGCTACAGAAATCGAGCTGCACAATGAACAAATCGAGCTACACAGAGCACAGAACTGATTGTTTGTAAGTGATATTGATATTAGATCTGAAGTGATATATTGCTCAGAAATCATTATTGAGCATAACACTGATCTACAACTGCAATTTGTTGTATTAAGGCAGATCAACCTACTGTTACTTTCTAATAATTGTAAACAGTGAAAATCTCTTAACCGAGTGGACTTTTAAGTCTTATTTGCATTTCATTCTGACAAGTGAAACATTGTTATCCTGTAAATCAGCACGATGAGTGACATAAGATTGAAAGATAACTTCTAGTGCAAAATCCTCTAACCAGGTTACACCTAACAGTGTGTACTGTAACCTTTAACAGGGTTGGGTCCTCACAGGCCTCACTTCAGAAGAGTGAAATTTTTGGGTTGCCAGTTCTCAAGTGGTTTTTCCCTTAACAGGGTTTCCACGTTAAATCATTGTGTTATGTGTTTATTGTGATGATTGTTTATTATCATACTTTACATTTTAGCTATTTGATTTGATTGGTAACTACTAAAAAGCTTTAACTGAAGATCGGTAAAAACATTGACAGTGAATCATATATATGTTCACTAACTGACAGAAATTAGAGAAACAATATTTTGGATTAATCATTTTTGTTTTGGGACTTGGATAACTGATTCACCCCCCCCCCCCCTCTCAATTATTCTAACAATTGGTATCAGAGCTATTTGGTTGCTTGAAATAGAGTTTTAAGGACTTGAGCATAAAGATCACAAAATGAGTAAGAGGGAAGTGCCTAGACTGAACAAAGACAACTTCTTAGTATGGCAACAGAGAATGAAATTGCATATAGCTGGAATTGGTGGAGATGCACTACATTTTATGAAAACTAGCTACAGGGAACCAATTGGTCCTCTGACTGTGGAACAACTAAAAGACAAGCATGATCACAACGTAGCAATGATGGAACTTGCTGCTACCTATACCGATGCTGAATTTGAAGAAATCAAAGGATTGACTACTGCTAAGGCAATGTGGGATAGATTAGAGAAAGTATACAATGGTAACACATCTGTCAAAAGAGCTAGAGCAGAAAGCTTACGAGGTAAATTCGATGAAATGAGAATGAAAGAATGAGAAAATATTTCTGAATATTCAAACAGAATTAAAGAGGTTGTTTATGCTATATGAGCTTTTGATAGAGTAATTGAAGAAGAGACTATAATCAGCAAAATCCTCAGAACCCTGCTACCTATCTATGCAATCAGAGTATCGGCAATTCATGAGAACCGAGACACATCCAATCTTACACTTGATACTTTGGTTGGTAAGCTTACTACTTTTGAGTTGAACAATTTTGATAACAATGTTGTACCTTCTGTTGAGTCTACTTTCATGTCTTCTCTGAAGATTGGGAAATCTAGCAAGAAAAATAGAAATAATAATGACAGTGATACTGATGATGACCTTTATGAGCTTGAAGCATTAATGGCTAGAAGATTACCGAAAGGTAAAGGGAGATATAGAGGTAAGTTACCCTTGGCATGCTTTAATTGTAAGGAAGTAGGTCATATTGTTGCTAGATGTCCCCAGAAAAGAAATGATGATGATGAACTAAGAGATAAATCTAAAGGAAGTTATGGGAGGAGAGTTAACAGAAGCTACCGACATAGTAATAGAAATGACCAAAAGGACAAAGGTAAAAAGGCTTCTTATATAGCTGAAAATACTAACTCTAAATCTGATTCTGATGATGAAGAGATAGTGTTTGTTGCAATGAAGGAAGATTCAGAAGAAGATGAAAACCAAGATGAATCTGCCCTGATCTCACAGATAAGCAAGAATGAAACATGGAACATTGACAGTGGCTGCACACATCATATGACAGGTGATGTAGATAAATTTGATGAATTAGTTGAATATAATGGTGGATCTATAGGAATGGGAAATGATGCCCCATACACTGTGAAAGGTAAAGGTACCCTTGTAATTAATGATAGAATAAAATGTGAGAATGCTTACTGGGTATATGGACTGAATTACAATCTGTTGAGTGTGGTACAGCTAAACAATTCAGGCCACAAACTGGTGTTTGAAAATAAAAAGGTGAAAATCTATGAAAATGATGGAAGACTTGTTGGGACTGGTACTCAAACCAGAGGTAATCTTTTTCAACTTGATATTGATGCGTCTTCTTGCCTACTTATGAAAGATGAAGATGCTTGGCTATGGCACAAGAGATTATGTCATGTAAACTTTGATAATATGATCAAAATCAGAGAGTTAGAGGTTTACCTAACTTATCTAAGCTTGATCATACTTTATACCATGAATGTCAGAAAGGGAAAATGACCAAATCTAGTTTTAAGAGAAAGGACTTCTCAACAAAGAAGATTCTTGAGTTGGTTCATACCGACTTATGTGGACCTATCATAAATCAAAGCTACTATGGTGATAGATACTTTATTCTCTTTGTTGATGATTACACTAGATTGATGACTGTGATGTTTTTGAAGGAAAATTCTGAAGCTTTCAAACTGTTTAAATGGTACAAGGCTAAAGTTGAAAAGGAAACTGGAAAGGAAATCAAATGTCTTAGATCAGATAGAGGTGGTGAATTTATATCTTGTGAATTTACTAACTTCTGTAATGAGCATGGAATCCAAAGGCAGGTGTCAGCACCGAGAACCCCACAACAGAGTGGTATTGCTGAGAGAAGAAACAGATCAATAATTGATTGTGCTAGGACACTGATGATACAAAAGAATGTCACTCAAAAATTCTGGAGAGAAGCTATGAGCACTGCAGTCTATGTGCTTAACCGAGTACAGTTGAAGAAAGACACCAACCGAACACCATATGAAATTTGGTTTGGACACAAGCCCAATGTAAGTTACTTTAGAATCTTTGGAAGTAAGTGTTTTATTCTAAAAAATGATAGGAATGGTAAGTTTGATTCCAAAGGAGATGAAGGAATATTTTTAGGATATTCTACCCAAAGCAAAGCTTACAAATGTCTGAACAAGGTGACTAATAAAATTATTGAAAGTGTGAATGTTCATGTTGATGAATATGATGATAAGATCACAGATGAGTAGATGAAGGAACCAGAAGATTACAGACAGTTCACTTACTATGAGTTTCCTGAGTTTCAACCGAGGACACCATAGATTGCTGCAACCGGCCAACAGATAAACAATGTACCACAACTGACAGAACCAACTGAACATACTGATAATCAAGGAGGAGCTCCTGAGAAAGCTAATGAACCAAAATAGAATGCATAGTAGAATACATAACAGGATGCACAAGATAGAAGATCTAGGATACTGGCAAGATTTGTCAGAAGACATCATCCTAAAGGTCAGATTATTGGAAAAAAAGATGCTGGAATGCAAACAAGAAGCAAAACAAGACAAGGTACTTGCTTAGTTTTTGAATTTGAACCTAAGAATGTACAAGTTGCTTTGGATAATGAAGAATGGGTCAAAGCAATGACTGAAGAGATTGATCACATAGAAAAGAATGAGACTTGGACCTTAGTAACCTGACCTAAAGATAAAAATGTTATTGGTACTAAATGGATTTTCAGAAATAAGCTGAATGAAAATGGAGAAGTGACAAGAAATAAAGCAAGACTTGTATGTAAAGGATATGCGCAAGAAGAAGGAATTGACTATGGTGAAACATTTGCACCTGTTGCAAGACTTGAGGGTGTCAGAATGTTACTGGCATATGCTGCACATAAGAAATTTAAGGTATACCAAATGGATGTCAAGTCTGCTTTCTTGAATGGAATACTTGAAGAGGAGGTCTACATTGAACAGTCTGAAGGATTTGAAAATCCAGACAATCGAGATATGGTTTGTAGACTACACAAAACACTATATGGATTGAAACAAGCACCGAGACCATGGTATGAAAGGTTGCACACCTATCTGTTAAGTATTGGCTTTATCAGAACAAGTGATAATAGTAATTTGTATATGAAAGGTAACACTGGTGATACTATTATTATAGCTGAAATATTTGTTGATGATATAATTTTTGGAGGTAGAGATATTGTATGTAAAGCATTTGCTGATGAGATACAAAAGGAATTTGAAATGTATATGTTTGGAGAGATTAAGTTCTTTCTAGGACTACAAGTGATTCAGCATAGTGATGGAATCTTCATCACTCAATCAAAATACATAAAGGAGGTATTGAAGACATTCGGCATGGAAGATGCAAAACCAGTGGGAACACTGATGGCTACTGGATGTAAGTTGACAAAGGAAGATGAGACTACCGAGGTAAATCAAACACTTTACCAATCCATGATTGGTAATCTGGTGTATGTAGTTCACAGTAGACCGGATATAGCTCATGTTGTTGGAATAGTTGCAGGATTTTCTGCAAATCCCAAAGAATCACATATGACAGCAACAAAAAGGATATTGAGATATCTTAAGAAGACAGAAGATTATGGTTTATGGTATTCAAGAGATGGAAAGTTTGAATTGAAAGTGTATACCGATGCTGACTGGGCTGGTAATGTGGATGACAAAAAAAGTACAACTGGTTGAGCATTTTTCTTTGGAGACAGACTTGTAACTTGGACAAGCAAGAAGCAGAGTTGTATTTCTCAGTCAACAGCTGAAGCTGAATATGTTGTTGCTGCAACAAACTACTCCAATTAGCCTATATCAAGCAAGTGTTGGAAGGTATGAATGAAGTGATCACTGATCCAATGACTATATATTGTGACAACACTAGTGCTATAAACATATCACAGAATCTGGTAATGCAGTAAAAAACAAAGCATATATCAATTAAGTATCATTACTTAAGGGAACAAGTGCAGGAAAAGCAAGTTAAACTAGAGTTTGTTACATCAAAAGAATAACTTGCAGACATTTTTACAAAGCCTCTGCCGAAAGACACTTTTGACTACTTGAGGAATAGACTTGGGGTCCGTCCCCTATCTATTGGTCACTAAGGTGATCTAGAATGCTGCATCAGCTTATTATATTAGAAGATCACTCATGTTGATGCTAGCATAGATCGCACTTTGATTAAGTTCAAGGTTGTGATTAAGTTTGAAGAACAGATGGAGATATTAGTATACTGAGATACAATGAAGAGGTTTGGACAAGACTGATGTTTGTTTATTTTTTTCATTTGGCATTATTGTCAAAGGGAGAGAATAGGCAAATATCAATGAGCGAAAGGAAGAGAATCTGTACTATAAAGACAAAGGGTGAGAATACTGACCAGGAAGAGTTAAGGATGAACTATCTAAGGGAGAGCTTATGATAGACAGAGTTGTAGAGTATATGTTTGGTATGTGTTTGGTACATTCATATTATTTGAGTTGCCATCAATGCCAAAGGAAGAGATTGTTGAACCTACAACTGACTTACAACTGATTGTTGAAACAGTGATTGAAGACCGCATGAAAATTAGTTGTATAGATATACAATATGTTAAATCAGTATTATGTTGTCATTGATGTCAACTAGTTTCTTATTAGTTTGACAGTACTTATCTTGTAAGCTATCATTACCGAGACATCTGAAGAATGGTGAAAGAAGGTCACAGCAAATAAGGATAAGGAATGCATTGGATAACTTATTGATGAGTCTTTGATCTCATTATATTGACTTTAGTATGTTGTATTCATCTATTGTGGAGAAAGGAACTAAAAGACACAAAGCAGTGTTGGTCGGTAAAAGAGAACAAGTTAATGTTTACCGAGATCCTCAGTGTAAACACCGACGACAGTATACACCAACATAGTGTTGTACACCGAGCACAAGTTTAACCGATGAAGGTTTATTGACGCATTTCTTTGTTAACCGAGGAGAACAGAAAAGCATTTAATGATATTGTCGACTAGACAATTTGACGACAAAACTGATGAGCTGGATTCGCATGATTTCAAGGTGAAAAGTCAAAGTTTGTTACAAGGATCTATGGCTAACAAAATTCAAGGAAGATCTGACGAAGGAAATTGAAACGTGTTAATGGCACATCAGTCGAGGAAGTTTAAAGTGGCAAAATCAGTGGATATGATTAAGCAGCAAAATCTGATGGATGAAAATAAAACGGCTTACATGTTTATTTAAAGAAAAAAAATCAAAGAAGAAAAAGGAGGAGATACTGCAAAAGCTAAGCGTGAACTAGCATTCATGCATTTCTGATCAAACAGGTTACTGAACCAAGCTACAGAAACCAAGCTGCACAATGAACAAACCGAGCTACACAGAGCACAGAACTGATTGTTTGTAAGTGATATTGATATTAGATCTGAAGTGATATATTGCTCAGAAAACATTGTTGAGCATAACATTGATCTGCAACTTCAATTTTTTTTATTAAGGCAGATCGACCTACTGTTACTTTCTAATAATTGTAAACAGTGAAAATCTCTTAACCGAGTGGACTTTTAAGTCTTATTTGTGTTTCATTTTGACAAGTGAAACATTGTTATCCTATAAATCAGCATAGTGAGTGACATAAGATTGAAAGATAACTTCTAGTGCAAAATCCTCTAACTAGGTCACACCTAACAGTGTGTAGTGTAACCTTTAATAGGGTTGGGTCCTCACAGGCCTCACTTCAGAAGAGTGAAATTTTTGGGTTGCCGGTTCCCAAGTGGTTTTTCCCTTAACAGGGTTTCCACATTAAATCATTGCGTTATGTTTTTATTGTGATTATTGTTTATTATCATACTTTACATTTTAGCTATTTGATTTGATCGGTAACTACTAAAGAGCTTTAACTGAAGATTGGTAAAAACATTGATAGTGAATCATATATATGTTCACCGACTGACAGAAATTAGAGAAACAATATTTTGGATTACTCATTTTTGTTTTGGGACTTGGATAAATGATTCACCCCCCCCCCTCTCAATTATCCTAACAAGGTAGTTTGGGGTCATGTCAAATGCCTCGGGTAGGTCCCTGGCTTGAATCTGGCTTTTCTCCTCACTCTGCCTTTTTTTCCACTCTCTTTCTGCACTTTTCTAGCATTCTGGACTGAGATCCTGAGATCCTTGACCTCTGGGTCAAGGTTGACCATGACCCTGACCTAGGTGAAAGTCGACCTTGACCTTGACCTAGGTCAAATTCAACCTCGACCTTGACCCAAGGTCCAAATTTCAAGATTTCATGATTTTTGGATGTTGGGTTTCGGAAAGTTTTATTTTCCTGCTTCCGAGTTGACTATCTTGGATTTCAAAATAGTAAACTCTTAAATTATATTTAATCTAGGTCCATTTCTAGGGGTTAAGGCTTAATGGGAATTTAATTCTCCTATGTCGGCCTCTCTAGAAGTTTGTGCCCTAGACTAGTATAAGAGGAGGCCTTCCTCTCTCATTTCAATCCATCTCTTGTTCACATACATTCACTCTTCATGAAGCATTCTCAATCAAGGAAGCATTCAAGCCATCATCTACATTCAAGCATTTGAGTTCTCCATTGAAGATCAAGGATTCAAGCATTCAAGCCTTTGGGGGGAATTTGGTTCAAGCATTCAAGATTCGTCATTCAAACCCTAGATCTATCGATCATGGTGGTGTGATCTTCCTTCAAGATCCTTTATTCATCTTCAAGATCTACTCATTCTCCCTTCAAGGTGGATTCCAAGCATACAATCATAGAGGTTTTGATTTACATTTGTTAATGTTGTGTCCAAGCTTTCATAGTAACATACTTGATTACATTTCAAATACAATTGCATATCTATTGAGTATCATAGCTTCATTGTTAGATCTACTTCTACTACTTGATAGCATTCTCTATTTTGATTCTATTTTAAAGGTTGATTCCAAACCGGGGTTTGACCAAGGCAAACCCCTCATCCAAACAACAAAACACTCTTTTTTTGGTAGGTACAGATGCGGGATAGTGAATTGCAGTTCAGATCTAAGTACCCTTTTCGACGAACTTCCAGAACAATGCAGGTCAAGGATGACTTTTTGGGGTAAGATTGTACCCCGAGGTAAGATCTTACCCCTATTTTAGGTCAAGGACAACCTTGCTCCAAAAAGAAAAAGGTTTTTTGGGTTTTCTCTGTTTCTGCATTTCCAAGCCAGATCAAGTTGCAGAATTCTCCGAAACTGAACACAGACACCAGAAAATAGTGATTTCCAAATCTCCTCATTTTCAAGATAAGTATTTATGTTTTATTAAGTTTATATGTCCACAACATTTTCCACTTCCCATCATCACATTTTCTTTACACATTTAGATATATTTGTATATATTACAAATATTTTATATTAAATAAAATTTCTTTTGTTTTCCACATTTATCTGCCTTGGTTCCCACATGAATAGACTATATACACAGAAGATATCATCTATAAGATGTCTATTTATTGGCAGTACTTGATTACTATCACATGTTCTGTTCAAAAGAAAAATTGTGCAAATATTTTTAGTTACTCGTAAACTACAGGTGTAGTTGACCAGATGATATATCCATCATTCTTGAGAAGGAAAACTTGTGAACAATGTAAGATATAAAAACATATCTTTCCACAGTGCCTATGTTAGCTACTTTATGCTTGGGATTTTTAGTCAGTTTATTAATTAAGATAAATCATTTTTTTCCAAATGCCCTTACTTTTCTCCTTTTTTAACTGTCATTTTCCTCTCCTGCGAACCTGAAAGGAAAAAAAATGATGTTAGATTCATTTCATTTTCTTCTTCGATAAAGAAAATAAATTAGATTCAATCTCTTTAGAATTCAAGGGGAGGGTGAAGTTAGGATAAGATAAAAGTAAAAATCTAGATCCAAATGTTCCTCATAAACTACTTTAAAATCTTAATTAAAGATTTTATTACGAGAATGAATTAAGTAATAAAATCTTTAATTATTTTTAGACAAATTTGAGTACGCATAACAATTGAGTAGGCATAAGGGTTAAAACCATAATAAGGGTTAAAGCCAGACTTCAAATAAGCATAAGAAAGGTGAATACTTACATTTATTCATAAAGGTTTTTGGTAAGCAAGGTGAATACTTACATTTATCTTGTTTATTTACATACTTTTTCATATCAAGGTGTTGGATTAATTATGGAAACTTAAGTACTCAAAGGGGAGGGGTGAATCAGTACTCCAAAAACTTTTATCTACTTTTCTAATTATTCACGGAATAGATAACTTTGTATATAACAATATAAAACATATAAATAGAAATCATTAAGCGCAACTCATAACACCATAATTTTTGGTCTCACAGAAATCCTTGGCCAAAGGAAAAAATTTCAGTGGTGATGACACCCACAACACTTCACTACTACATTAAAAAACTTGCTCGGTTAGAGCTACAATTTTAGCTATTTCTGATAGCCTACCCTGTTAAGAGTATTTACCCGGTTAAGAGTAAAAAGACTTATTCAGTCTACCTTGCTAGAGGATTTTACAACTCTAATCTAAGAGATGTACCTTGTTAAAGGATTTACAATTTAAGACCTATTAGGATCTACTTGGTTTAGAGATTTTACAATTTTGACTATACATGAATTAGTAACATAAACTATATGTGATACTTGCATCAACATATGCTTATCTGACTCAATATGCTCAATAACAATTTACCTCATACTATATTTCACTCACAATATCATTTATGTACTTGGTAGATTCAATTCCAAATCACATTCATAACTTTGTTCTAACTTCTCTGTTAGTCGGTGGCTTTTCTGCTCACCACCTTCACAATTATTTGACTAATCATCACCTTCTCTTTCTCTTTCGCATACACACATACATTGTGATCTTCATACTCTGATCAATTGATACTCGATTTAGAAGCAATGGAAACAATCTAGAATCTTCTCTTTAAGCAGTGCTAGCATTGGTTACATCTCCCATGCATATATATTACATTTAATTCTCATTGGTGGATCTTACCTTGTAATCATAAAAAATCATCATATTTAAATCTCCAATGCTTTGTCAAACAATCTCCTTGAGATTTGTAAAACATTTTATGCTCGGTGTCCAAATTCAATGTATCTGTAGGTTCTTATGTCAACCTGTATTGCTCGGTAATAGGTTTTATTATGCTAGATAACATGTATTATCTTGGTTCGGTAATTGTAACTCAGTAACTGCTCGGTGTTCGATCTACCTTGCTCAGTGTATGTTCCTTATTCCTTTTATCGAAATTATCTCTTCCTTTACTAACTAACTTATTTGCTTTACCAAGTTGACTATCCTTCTTTACTGAAAGACTTTGACAATCATTGTGAATTTATCAAAACTAATAACAACAAAATAACTCTATAGGAGTATCAATCTCCCCCTTTGAAATTAGTTTGGTATCTTTGTTAAAAACTTCAAAGTCATCAAAATTTTGTGTCCTTAACAAAATTTGACCATGTATACACTACTCGATATAACTCCTTATATCTCTATTATCCAATTACTCCTCTTGGAGTAATACTCCCTATATGCATATCTATCCATCTCCTTTACATATAATTATCCTTTCTCAACACTATATATCCTCATTTATCTCATATATATCCCCCTTTTTAACAAAAATGCCAAAAATAATTACTTATTGTTTATCCGGTGGAGGGATCTTACCAAAAATATATTTATACATCTTGTGCATCTTTCAGTGATGCCTCCCATGATTTCTTGAGTGTATGTAACACTAGAATTTGTTCACCTAGGTCAGATGCAAGACTTATCATGCTATCCATAGCACTAATGCCAGTGGTGTTCACTAGGTCTTTAGCCTTATGAGTATGCTTTTACAGTGACTCAATCTGTGGTATGAAAAATGTTTGCAACTCCATGAGTTCCATTCTAATTTTATTCTCTTATTTTCTTAACTCATGTTGCACTCTCATTAAATGCTTAAGCCTTTGATAATAAACCTTGAATATATTAGGCTCAGTTGTGACCTTGGCTAGCTACTCAATTGGCTCTTTCTCAACTGATTCATCTTTATCTTTTGTATCCTTTATAAAATTGGAAATCAAACAAATTTTCTAAAATAATAAAATAATATCTTTCAATTTCTCTTCCAATTCAGTAACCAATACATAGTGTTACCTTGTCTAGTACCAATGACTGAAGTAACTATTCAATGATCTTATCTTCCATTTTCTTTCGGTGTACTTGCAGCATATACTCAGTTATCTCTGCACCGGGCTGGTTTATCTGTTTCACTAGTTCTTCCAATTGACTATGTATGTTGCCCTTCTCATTTATATCTGCATCTAGTACAATCTCTTGTAGTGTCTCCTTAACACTTTCTGGCACATCAATTTTTGTTTCTTTTCTAGTAACTTATCTTGTGTTTCTTTCATCTTTAGTAAATCTCCAAATTCTGATAACTCTTTAGGGATTAAAGTTGAGATATCTACCTTGGGAATTACAATGGGTTGGCTCAAGTCAACCTTATCCTTCTCATGCTTCATCTTCTTTTACTTTGCCTTTTCTGTTTGCATACTCTCTCCAGTAGATAACTTAGAGGAACATGCTGTCTTCTTTGCATCAGATGTTGTAGTAGTTATATCTTCATTTTTCTCTTCTCTTCTCTTTCTTCCTTTTTATTTTCTTCCTTCTTCTCTTCTTGCTTCTTTTCCTCATTTTTCTCTTTATGGATTTCTTCTTTCTTCTCTTCTTCTTTATCATTTTCCTTCTCCTTCTTTGGTTCTTGTGACTAATGTGGACCTGTAGTCTCGGTAGGGATGACCAGCTCTGGATTCTGATCTTTTGCAGTCTTAGTCTCTGTAGTGTCCTTTTGTTCAGTCTTTATCACAGGTTCAGTAGAATCCTCTACATCAATAGGATTTTCATTTGTTACTTCTAAGATAACCTCATTAATCTCAAGAAAATTGAGTACTTGCTCAATAACTAGATCTACATCCATCAACTTTGCTTTTGTTGAATCATTAGGATTCAATTCTTTAGTGTCCTTTACCTCAGTTGCTATCACATCTTCATCATTTGTTATCTCCTTTGTTGGGTCTTTGTCAGTTATATATTCTATTATAAACTCATTTTTATCTAAGGTCAAGTCAATAGGGTCTGACTGTTAGAAAGTAAAGTCCACCAAGATAACTGAGACGGGGGTGAATCAGTTATTAGATAAATACATCTTTTATCACCATTAATAGATTTCAACCATGTAATCAATGTAAGCAACAACCATAGAAAGATAAACATACACAATGACACAATAACACAAGATATGTTAACTAGGGAACCTCTTGATCAGAGAGTAAACCTCAGAGGGAATGATGCCCACAAAAGATGTACCAATATAAAAATTCCTTGTGAGAGGATTGACTCTATTAGGAGCCTTATAAAATACATTCAGTACATATGAGTCCCTATTAGGAGACTTTGAATCCTTGTTAAAGGATTCTAACCCGGTTAAGAGTTATGGAAGACAGAAGGACCCGCTGCCCAAACAGCTTCAGGGGCAAGATCACTGAACACATTGTCCAACTAATTTTTGTATTACTCAAATAGAATAATACCAAATAATTACTAATCTCATCAACTTATCTTTTATCCTTTGTTTGTGCCAAACCGCACCAACTGCTTCACCAGATCTCAGTATCAGATCTCTACAATTCACATATCCTCTTACAACATATATTGCTCCATTCTGCAATTAACCTCTATACCATACTTCTTACTATAAGGAAAACAATCCTTCCTTTATACCACACTCAAATAATTACAAATGAGTTGGCATACAAGGCCTAACCAATTTCAAAATATAAACCTTTACACGTTACATAATATTTCACAATTACATAAAAATTGTCGGCTTCCACATACAATAAATCTTCACACATGCAACCTCTGACCACACTGGCTTATCCAGGTCTCTACCAAAGTGTCTTCATCAACTGTACACCTTTGCATTCCTAGATTCTATCCCAATTAGGAGATATCATCTAGTTACCACAAGTCATTTCTCAAGAACACTGCCTGAATATTGCTTCCACTGAATTACACATAACTGTCATGAATAATTAAATTTCTATACGTGCTCTTGACCATGATCTCAGGACACAATATAGAGTAATTCCTCAACTCTGCATAGCTTTATCTTCAATACTCCATGTGCGCTAATTCAAACACTATCTACTTCTCTACTAATCTCCAGTAGATCACTGTGTTGACATTAATGACAACCATGATTATGAATGCAACTGCAACTGCTACAGAATGGATCAGAATACTCCCCCATAGGATATATTCAGCATTCATTCCAAACACTGACTTACCTTGTTGCTCATTGATCTTTGTTGGTTGATCGAGAAAGAAGATCTTTCTCCATAAGTTATTTGTTTCTATTTGTACTTCTTCTAGTTTACCGACCATTATCCTTAGTGCTCTAACTTTGACTAGAAATGTCTTTGAAGATTATTGCAATGCTTCATTAATTCCTCATGTTGACAATTCAAGTACAGTGATAGCTGGGGATCTTGCCCTCATTTGTTTCTCAGATGCCATAACATATTTCCATCTTGCATCTACCTTTTTGTATAACTCATTTGGTACTCGGTTGGCCATCTCAATCGATGTAGTTCTAAACTTGTGCAGTGTAAACACAAATTCTTCTTCAATCTTTATTTTTCTTCATCACTTATGGTTTCATATTTAATCTATTTTATTCTAGAATAACCTCCATTCTTCTTGAGTGTTTTAAGAGACTCGTCTAAGTTTCTCAGTTTTGGTGTCTAGTTTTGCACAACTTTGAATTGGGTTACATCTTCAAATTCAATTTTGTTGTCTTCTTGTAATTTCAACTTCCTTCTCAGTTTACCAGAAGTCTTCTTTTCTCTCTTGTAGGTTTTAGGCTTTGAGTGTTCTACCTCTTATTTCTTCTTTTCTCTCAGTGTGGAGGAATACCTTGTCAATGGTCTTGCACCGATTGGGCTAGGGGTTTCCTTTTTCATTCTAATCTTTTTTCCCTTGATTTCAGAAGGACCAGCTTCATCCTCTTTAGCAGTAACTCCCAAATTTTCTGACAAACTACTTATCATTCTGTTGGTTTTCCTTAATGCCTTAGGTATCAATATACCTAGTTTTATTTTATTCTTTACTTCCTCATAAGTACCATACCGATTGGCCCTCTTATCAACTAGTTTAGCTAAAAAACCTTCAATTTGTAGAGACGAAGCATCAATGCTCATCTCGTATCCCATAGGTGGTAACCATATGGTCCTAGGTTCCACAACCCTCGCTATACAAGTATCGGTGTCCACTTCAAAACATATAGTATCTTTGTATTGTTCCACTAGCTGAGATGGAATTCTAAACTTTTTGTGCATTCTTGCTTGAAATTTTGAAAAGTAGTCATCCATTATCATATCAAAGTTGTCTCCTAAACTTTGAATGTACTCATTTATCTGATAAATATCAATTTATTCACATTCCATTCTATTTCACCAATTGATGGAAAGAAGTTCTAAAAGTAGAAAAATATACATACTAATAATGATCTGAACTTCAGTGTGTTGGTCTTTGCCTTCCTGTTTGTATTCATATTGTCATCAAATTGCTTCAGTAAGATCTCACATAGATCTATCTTCATATATTTCTTCACAATCTTGTAGGCTATATCAATAGCTCCACAAGGTACACTATCTACCCGAGATGACTGAAATATTCGGTAGGATATCACATTACATGCAAATCTTAGCTCAGGATCATCAATAGTAGACAATTTTAGACCTCTTTTGTCCCATTTTGCTTGTGTCAACTCACATAATTTGTTCTTGTCTGTTTTCTTGTGTGCTCTCGTTCTATCATCGATTAGATAACCAATCACAGAGTGTAACATATCCTTTGTGATTTTGACTGGTGCATCGAGCCACATGAATTGTTCGTGTACTTGGCTGCATAATTCTCATCCATTCTGATTTAAATACACTCGGTACATGCAGTGCATGCATCAAACCCTTGGTTTCTAAATGAATATGTTTGTCTTTCATTTTTCCATTTGCACACTGATTTTGATAGGATGTATTGATGTCATCTTGGAAAATCTCCTCAATCTTCCAATGGATGAAGGCACGAATGTCTTCAATCAAAATTACTCTCAGATGGATCGAAGATAGGGCTCCCATTTTATCTGGTTCAATGGATATGGCTAGTGGCAACTTATACTTTGGATTGACTAGATCAATCTTCTCCATGACAATAGGATTTTGAACTTTTGGTGCCATTGCTTGACATATTAATCGCTTGACTGTAGGGTTTCAATTGATTAATGACTTAGTTTCTCTTTTACAGCTTGGGAAAACACCAATAATTACTTGAATGCGCTTGACAATGCTTAGATATGTTCAATCGATCACTCAGATGCTCTTGGAGATCTTGTATCTGCAAAGTGCTCAAATGCTCTAAAAAATGTAAGGTAAAAAATGAAATGACAAAGGATATATTTATACTTTTCTCATGATTAGGTTTTCCAATGGTTATAATTTTAGCATTAAATGCTCTTATTGACTCATTTTTCAACGATTAGCAAATACACTTCCTTTCACCGAATGGAACAAATATAGTCTTCTCACAGATGAAAACATGAAATGTCAACTTCACAACATATATCCAAATGCATATAAATATGCTAATATGGATTTTTGCACAAATGTTAGGAACCGATTTAAGATTGAATTTTAGTTATCAGTTCCTACACATACCTTTGACCGATTAGGTGAAGATAGGTGCACCCGATCCAGAGGATGAGGTTTCATCCATTGTTCCAAGTTCAATTTCATCATCTTGAGACTTTCTTCTCCATGTTCTATTCATCTGATCTCTTATCTCATCAACATTTACTTGAACAGTTTTACTCGGTTGGAGCTTTGGCTCAGTACCTGCAATCTTTGGCTAGGTGACCAACCTTGTGACAATGAAAACAAGTCAATCCATAATTTCTCCATTATCTTATATTGTTCGTTCCATGCATCAAAATGCAATTTGTAGCAATATGTCCAAATCTCCCACATGATGTACATGAAATTCTTGTATTGTAGTCTCATGGTATAGTTGATCTTTGTCGGTTGTTTGTAGTATTTTTTCGGTTAGGTACCTATTTCACATTATTCCTTTGTGACTTACATTCTTCAGACTTGTGACCATATCTATTGCAATTATTACAATAGCCATTGAATTTTGGCTTCCTCGTATTCTTAGCAGTCCTTGATCTACACTCAAATGCTTTATGATCATACTTATTACAATTGTAACAATAACCATCAAATTTAGAAATGCTCAGTGGTTTACATCTTTTGCTCTTGCAGACATTAGTTGTATGATCTGATTTCCCACAATGATATCAAGTAGGCTTCTTTGTCTTCAGTCGAGTAGCATTATCTCAATTGGCTTCTTGATTTGAGGACTCTCCATTCTTGATAGTATTGTTAGCATTAAATTCAAGTCTAGTAGTATCTCTCAGTTGTTTTTGACCTCTTAGGTGTCCATCCAGTATCCTCAATGTTTCTTCATTCCTTTTCAAGACTTCATTTGCATCTTTTTCAGATTTCAGTTCTTTCTTCAAATTTTCATTCTCTGATCTCAGTCCAACAATCTCTTCAACTTTTCTTGCAATTTCTTGATTAGCACTAACTAATTGATCTGACATATTGTAGTGAGTTTGTGTCAACCTCTATATCTCCACATATTTCTCATTCAGCCTTGCACTCATTTGTCTTCTCTCATCTTCAACCATTCTTTTGTCATCTTTAGCTTTTCTCTTTTGTTCTAAGACTTCACACATTCTTACTGATTGAGCTTCATGTTCTCTTTTCAATGATTTTACCTGATCAAATAGGTTTTTGTTCCTTTTAGTCAATTCTGATATGGAAGCTTTAGATTCATCAAATAAACTTTCATATGATTGTTCTTCGAGTTCTTCAACCAGATCTTGTGTATCTTTCAATTGATGGGATAGCTCATTTCTCTTGTTTAAGTGAATGCTTCAGTTTCTTCCTTAGTTCATCAATGTAGTCATTTTCCATCTTCAGTTCCATGTTCATGTTATCAATCACCTTTTCATACCTATAACTTTCCATCTCACTAGATATTTCCTCTTAAGTGGTTAAACTTTTGAATAAGAGACTTTTCTCTGATACCAATTGTTGGATTAATTATGGAAAGTTGAGTACTAAGAGGGGAGGGGTGAATCACTACTCCAAAAAATTTTATCTAATTTTCTAACCATTCACCGAATAGATAACTTTGCCTATAACAATATAAAACATATAAATAGAAACCATTAAACACAACTCATAACACCATGATTTTTGGTATTACAGAAATCCTTGTTCAGAGGAAAAAACTACGGTGGGGATGACACCCACAACACTTCACTACTGCATTAAAAAGCTTGCTCGGTTAGAGATACAATTTTAGCTATTTCTAATAGCTTACCTTGATAAGAGTATTTACCTAGTTAAGTGATGAAGGGTGCTCCCCTTAATACCACAAACGCATAATAGAAATAGAGAAACAACAACAATATGCAAGAACAGAAAATTGGCTTCTTATTATCTCCACAAATGTGGAATTACAAACTTTCAGAATTACAATATGCAAAGCCACATGGGCATTCCCTTACAATATTCTGTAGGACAGAGCCTCGAATCAATACCCAGATCTACTACCCAGAACTATTCTGAACTGCCTAAGACAATAATACAGCCTTCCTTATATAGGCAATTTTTCACCGCCTGGGAAGGTTCCAGAATTTTAGCCAATAAGGCCGACCAAACTTAGAATTATTTTATTTTACATTTTATTACATCATAGTTGGCTCAAGATAACCTTTGAAACCCGAACAGAAATTTTGAAGAAAATTATTTTCTGCCATTTCGGGTGGCCCAACTTCCGAAGACCATAAGTCATCACCAGTTGACCCGATCGGCTATTATAACCCCATTTCAGAAACGCCACGAAGCGCTCTACAACACTTGAATTAAGCAAGCTTCATTCAGCCCAAAATTCGACCTCATTCGGGGCCTCTAAAGCCTTCAAAACTGAGTTCAAAGTTTTTGTCCCCTGCTGCCAATACCGAAAATCTTCAATATCTTCCAATATACACTTGATCTGGCAATGAAACTTTACTGGCAGACTTATATGACCAAAATGAACCTCCAAGAAAGAAATCAGATCATTCTGAGCACATACGAAAATTACCAAAAATAGTAACTTTCCATAAATAGAAGCTCTGCACAAAATAACCCTTATTGAATATAAAAACATAAATATTTTTGGGTGATGCAAGATTGCTCTTACACCTAGGATGCTCCTGCATCATTAAGAGTACAAAGACTTATTATCTCTACCTTGCTAGAAGATTTTACAACTCTAATCTAAGAGATGTACCTTGTTAAAGGATTTACAATTTAAGACCTATTAAGATCTACTCGGTTAAGAGCTTTTACAATTTTGATTACACACTAATCAGTAACATAAATTGTTTGTGATACTTGCATCAACATATGCTTATCATACTCAATATGCTCAATAACAATTTACCTCATATTGTATTTCACTCACAATATCAATTTTGTACTTGGTAGCTTCAATTTTGAATCACATTCATAACTCTGTTCTAACTGCTTTGTTACTTGGTGGCTTCTCTGCTCATCACCTTCACAATTATCTTGGACTGATTATCACCTGCTCTTTCTCTTTCATATACACACATACATTGTGATCTTCACACTCTGATCAATTTATACTGAATCTAAAAGCAGTGGAAACAATCTAGAGTCTTCTCCTTAAGTGGTGCTAGCATTGGTTACATCTCTCATGCATATATATTACATTTAATTCTCATTAGTGGATCTTACCTTGTAATTATATAAAATTATCATCTTTAAATCACCAATTCTTTGTCAAACAATGTCCTCAAGATTTGTAAAATGTTTTATGCCCGGTGTCCAGATTCAATGTATCTGTAGATTCTTCTTATGTCGGTCTGTGTTGCTTGGTAATACGTTTTATTCTACTTGGTAACATGTATGCTCTTGATTCAGTAATTGTTGTAACTTGGTAACTTCTCGGTGTTCGGTCTGCCTTGCTCGATGTCTATTCATTGTTCCTTTTACCAAAATTGTCTCTTCCGTTACCAACTAACTTATTTGCTTTACAGACTTGACTATCCTTCTTTATCGAATGACTTTGACAATCATGATGACTTTATCAAAACTAATGACAACAAAATAACTCTATAGAAGTATCACAAGGTTGTTTTTTATTCTAGTTTTGAAAGATCAACCAATAGGCTTCAATGACCACTCATCCAATTTAAGAAGTCATAATTCTAACTCTAACTTACCAAAGAATGTAATCAGATAAAGATACCAATGCAAAATTGTTAAAAATGTAACCAGTCAACTTGTTAGATTGTTTCACATTTTGGGGGGATCATTGAAGTGAGTAAGTTGTAAAACCCAATTTAATTTATTTGTATTGTCACCATCTATGACAAATTCTCTAGTGGCACGCTTTAGATCATCTTCCACTTCATCTTCTAATTTGAGTTGACTCGTACCCTTTCTGCTCTTCAAAAGGCTTAAATCAATCATGTCATCTAGTTGTGCATGTGAAATCTGATCTTTTGCTTTTGTCTAATCTATTTCCTAGAACTGCTTGTTAGTAAGCATCTTTACAAAGCTCTCTCGACAAGATTGTAACTAAATTATTTTCAACAAATCATCCAAAGATGTTAGAATGTGTATATAGAGAATGATACACTCATAGGAGTCATTATCTATAGGATGTCATGATATATCTCAAATCTAGTTTCTCTTAGGTTTAGCTATCATTTCCTTTACATTTGCATCATAGATTGTCACTTTGCTTTAAACTTGCAATTCACATACTAAAGGGAAATTCTCAATCTTAATTTACATTCTTTGTATTCATTAATCAATTAACAACATTCATAAATAAAATGAATAAGGAGATAGACCTCTTCAGCATTGAAACCATACTAAAGGTTGAAACCATACTCTGAAGCATATCTACATAGCCCCAATGCTCAATGACCAGATAAAAATGTAACCACTCAACTTGTTGTTAGATTGTTTTGCAACACTAACATTCATAAGAACATACTCACCAAATACACTCTTTGCATACATATTTGCAGCCAAAAACACAGTCTCTATCAAGCGCAGATAAGGGTGTGAGGCACTTCATATTTGTTTATCACACAATATGGTTTAGGAACCCCTCATCATCATGAATAAATATGTTCACAACCACCTTATTTTCCCACTAAAACTCAGCCCACATATTCCTAAAAGTAGTATCAAGGCAAGTAGCTAGGGAGATATAGTCCATAATGTCACCTTGTGGAGATGGTCATGGATGCTCATGGATGGTCACCTTGAGGAGATGGTCATGGATGTTGGTAGATGAGATTTGTTTGTGGTTGATCATATCAAATCAGTCATCTTACCATCCTCAGAAATTGTGTAAAATGGTAGCTCCCCAAGAGATTATAAAATGGTTTTCTTTTATCTTCTTGCTTGACTCTAGAGCCAGAGTATAATTTTGTGGCCACTCAACCAGTTTGAGATCACCCATAGTAGCCAATTTTAAAGTGTTTGAAGTTTTTCCTTTGTGCGATTGATTACTGTAACATCTAGGAAAATATCATATCGATGAACTATAACATACACTTCTACATAAATAGGATCAATAAAGTGAGTAAGTCACAAAACCCAATTTAATATATTTTTAGTGTCACCATCTATGAAAAATTCTCTAGTGGCACACTTTACATCTTCTAATTCAATTTGACTCGTACCCTTTCTACTCTTCAAAAGGCATAAGTCAATCAAGTCATTTGGTTGTGCATGTGAAATCTCATCTTTTTCTTTTGTCTATTCCATTTCCTAGAACTGCTTGTCAGTAAGCATCTTTACAAGGCTCTCTCGACAAGATTGTAACCAAATTCTTTTCAACAAATCATCAAGAGATGTTAGAATGCATATACAAAGAATGATTCACTCATAGGAGTCATTATCTATGGGATTTTGTAGAACAGTAGATTGACTAAGGTGCATCATAAAGACCATGATTAGCAGTGCTTTAGCAGTTTTCTTGTTTACATCTTTCTATAAGATTGCACCTCTTCCAAATGAAGAATCAGGTTAGTTAAAGTACATGCAACCACATCACCAAGGAAAAAATCACATGTTAAAGGCATGGTTTGTGAATTTCTAGTCGTGTCAGAACATCTGAGAAATACAGAATTTGCAATGGCAATTTTAGAAGTAGCACTCTGAGTTGCATAAGTCCCATCAGTAAGAATGGTAGGTCACCTTGAGGAGATGGTCATGGATGTTGGCAGCTAAGATTTGTTAGTGGTTGATGACCTCAAATCGGTCACCTTACCATCCTCAGAAATTGTGTAAAATGGTAGCTCCCCAAGAGATTGTTTGATGGTTGATAAACCATTTTCCACTTCAATAAGAGAAAGGGAGTACTCTCCAATAATCCATAGAGCACATGAGCACACTTGTGAAGCTCAAATTTGATAAAAAGTGTCTAGCAACCTAGTCAATATTGAAGATCTAATATTAGGATTAGTCTAGATAATCTCTCACACAAAAATAACCACATCAATTGGAGATGCTAAATTGTGATCCCCTAAGAATTCCATGAGCAAATGAACCACGGTACTAGCAACTTCAAGGAACTTAATGACGAGCTAACAAGCATTGATGCACATCCAAGCTGGAAGGTCACCTTGAGGAGAAGGTCACGGATGTTTTCGGTTGATATTTGGCAGTGCTTGATGACCTCAAATCAGTCACATTAGCATCCTCAAAAATTGTGTAAAATGGTAGCTCCCCAAGAAATTGTTTGATGGTTGATAGACCATTTCCACTTGAATAAGAGAAAGGGAGTACTCTCCAATAATCCACAGAGTACATGAGCACACTTGTGAAGCCCAAATCTAATAAAACGTATCTAACAACCTTGTCAATATGGAGGCTCTAAACTTAAGACTAGTCCCCTTAGAATACTAGGGCAACCAATTTGACCCCCTTAGAATGTAAATGTACCTCCTCAACCAAATACATGGCTTCATCTGTAGCCTCGAGGAGTAGAACTCATTATTTCCTCTACGGTTTAATAGAGGATTGAAGTTTTATATTTAAAAAAACATCATTTACTTGTCCTCTCTGCTATTGTAAACAATGCCCTTGCTATTTATAAGGGAACATCCATATGTTGTTCATTCGAGCTACTCTCAATTCTATAGCCATCTTTTCGAGCTGCTACTATTATAGGATGGATGGTCTAGTTGTTACCCTGAGGCCGAATACCACCTATGACCACACCTCTTCTTTCGTGTTCTCTCTACTCTAGCAAGGCTGGCAAGGCTGGCTTGAATGTCCCTCAACTCTCTTGCATGTGGGCGAACCCACAATAGTGGGTTACACTTTTTTGCCTGAATGGATAGTGTACTCTAAATTCTGAATAAAACTTTTAGATTCGAATGCATATTGTCGTTAAACCATTAAAAATCAGAAGATGAAGTAAATTAGAGTCTTTTAGGATTTTCTATCTAGATTCTAAATATATTTTTTATTTTTATTTTTGAATTCATTTGATTGGTTTTTTTTCTCCCACAAAAATTGGTATGTTGCTAAAAACGTCATTTTCAAAGAGTTACATTATTTTCGTAGAGCATAACTTTTTTTCTAAAATAGATATCAATGTGATTCTTTCAAATTTAGTTTTTTAACGTCCATATGGAGGGCATGCAATTGGTTTTATGACATTATCATGATTATTTCATATTTTATTAATGTTTGAAGTTGACTAAGTCGTAATTTTGACATACCTTGACTACATAGCTTATAACTTTTTGTGTATTTGTCCAATTTTATTTTTTTATTTTTTTATACAAAGATAACTTCAATTCCTAGGGCATAGATATTTTTTAGAATTTTTTCCTCTCATTTACTATTTTTTCATAAGCATCAAACATATAGGTGGAGATACGGTGAAATATCTATGTTTAGTAAAACTAAAAATACAAAGTCATAATAAACTTAATATAAATTAACACTATAATAATTGGAAAGAGTTTTCTCAGTAGTACCTTACTACATAGATAGGTTTTTTGAATGGATTCATTTGATCTACCAAAAGATAAAGTCGAAGTGATTTTTTATCAGTACTTTAATAGGTGCGAAGGAGACTCCATTGTAGGTATGAATGAGGAGTATATATGTTATATCAATGATTTTTTTATCTAAGAGGCTTTGAGCTAATCATTTCTAATTAATTCCTTCAAATTGAACCTCTCAAGGCCTAAATAATCATATTTTATTAAAAATGTGTCATTTCAGCAAAAAATCAACATGTCTAAAAAAGTGTAGCCCACTAATGTGGGATCACCCATGTCTTTCCTTCATCTCCATCAATTCTCTAAAAATTGAGTTTCCTTTAGGAGGCATGTTTGGTTCCTTTCTCACTTCACCTTTTCTTCTTCTTGATCAACCTTTGCTTTAACCAATTTTATGTAGAGCAGGTGTAGGGATGGTGTCGAAGTCTCAATCAAAAACTTAGAAGAGCATTTGGATCATCACATAACATAATTCCTTCATAATCATCACTAGTCCTTGTAGCCCTCCAATCAGGCTTATTCCTCCATAAATCTTGAATTAGGCATGATAACTAGAATGTGGGCATTGTTTCAAATACCTATTGGCTCTTGCAAAACATATCTTGAATTGGGGTAGGGTTCCTTTGAAGTGTTTAGGTCAAATAATGATTGTCCTTGTTCTAATTGGGCCTAATTGGCATTTTGGCCTTATAGACAACTTGGGTTTTGATCTCCAAATGACCCCAAAAAGGTGTTATGATATGGGTTCCACTAAGCTCTAGTTTCCACTAACTTTTGATTTCATGTACATTATCTTTTATTGGTATTATGATTTGCAGAACGTTAAGGTTTTGACGAGCTTTTGGTTTCTATGCCTTCTGTTATGGTTTGCAATAGATTTGTATTTTGTGGTTTCAACCAAATTTTGGTTTCAGGAACGTTATGGTGTCCACTTCTTTATGGTGTCAAATAACTTTTGGTTTCTCACAATGTATGCACAGATAGTGATTTATGGGTTCCAACATCTTCAGATATTATGGTTTCCAATATGTTATGGTTTCTTTTATGTGATGGTTCCTACATTTATTCATGTTGACTTCTACCAGGTTATGGTTTCCATTTATTAATGGTTTCAACTAACTTATGGTTTGAAAGATTTTTGTTATTATTCATAATGTTATAATAATCAATTTGATGAACACGTTTATTTTCTTAGGATTATCATGTTTGGTGTGTCTTCCCACACTTGGAGGAGAGGTTCTTCATATTGAATCGAGGAGGTTTTAACACATTTGGAAAGCGTTATATTCTGGTACACTTGTTCTAATCTCTTTCATTTTCATTCTAAGTAATAAAAATTGTATCAAAAGTATGTTCTTTCGTAAGAATCATTGTTTTGTGTGGTGTGTCTTCTTCTCACATAGAAAATTGGGCTTAAAATTAACCTCATTTATAATTTTTTATCTAAAAAAAATTATAATCATCTGTTTATTTGCAAATCATTGTCTTCATTTGTGTGGTGTGTCTTCCTCAAATGAAAAATTGGGCTTAAAATCAATCACTATGGTTTCAAATGTTTTCAAATAGAGTTATGTTCCAAACTAAAAATGGAAGATTTGAGTGCTCTTCCTTTTATTTTTTGTCTTTGTAAAGCTTGATCATGTCATCTATTTGCATAGTTGTTATAGCAGCCATATTTGCAAAGTGTATTGGTGCAAGGCACCCTAGGCAACATCCTAGATATTCCTTATGATTTTGATTTTTGTGTGTTATGTCATAATGGGATGGATCTTTGTGATCATCCTCTTTTTGGTTTAGATTCATTTGTGTGGTCAAGGATCCCTAAGGCACACCTATAAGCCTTGGTATGCCTTAGTCCACTTGGATCATAGGGTTGAAGCAATAGCAATTTAGGTGTTTTTGATGTTTTGAGAGTTTTTCATGATTCCATTAAATTTGGATCACTTTAGGCATGTTTGCATTAGTTTTAAGGTTAGAATCTTAACATATGGTCTTCGGAGAGAAAAATTGCAAAAATTGCAAAATTTACAAAAGTTGTAAAAGTTACTCGAGCAACTTTTCAAAAGTTTCTCGAAGCGGTTCAAGTTGGAAGGCCAATAGTCATAATTGAATATGAACCGGTTCAGCTTCACATATGAACCTATCTCAATTCCCTTTGACCTCTCTAAAGGGAGAAAATATTGTAACATGATTGACGCAGGACAGGTAAGGAGGATCCAATTAAGGACAATCCAAACAAGCAGACAAACACCACAATGCAAAATTACACAACAAGACAATATTTTCAACTGAATTTTCATTAACATGCTCGGCTATAAGGCCTTCCAGGTTAGGGCCAAATACAATCAAAGTATTTCTTCAATCTCTCAACTAGTCCAGCTCTGAAACAATCAGCAACTGATGGAAACACTAAGGCCGATCTGAACTTGGGCTCGCAAGCCTCCAAGCAATCTCCTTGTCTCCAAGCATGCAACCACTAGCTCAGCTATTACAAACTATCATATAACAATCTGATCTTCAAGATCTCACAGAATCCAAAATGCTATCCTTCTATCTTTCCCAATCTTCTCTTAAAAAACTACCCAAGCACTCCTTAAATACTAATCTTCAGCCACAAGTCGGCTGGATGAAACAATTAACTCCTAAGCCAAGTCGGCTCCTATTACAAACAAATATTAAATGCAACAACAGTCGGCTGATAAATAGCCTTACAAACATTTAATTCTCCATGTTGGTCTTAAGATCTACATAGGAGAATACAACAAAAGATACCAACAATAAATGCACCAAGTCGGCCAACCAAATCTCCAAGAACTCCAGTCGGTAAACCAGAACAGCCAAGCGCTAGAGAAATAACCGATCATTAGTGAAACAACCAACCAAGCCAAGCAACACCGAGCAACACAAGCATCACCGAGCACAAGTTCCACTGAGCACCAAAGGTTTCACCAAGTTCTTCAGTGACCGAGCTTCCTTCAATAACTGAGACCGTCGGTTAAAGCTACAACCGAGTAACACAGAACCAAAATAACACACCACCCTATAGATTCACCGAGTGCCCTAGAATGCCCCTGCATCAGACACCCCAGGTTTGAAAAGATGTTCTCATAGGCTGGAAGAACATCTTCTGGAATTAAGCACATAAACCCCAAATTGGTTCTTCTCATACAAGTCCTCCAAATTTTGAGCTTGCATACTCTTCCACTTTTGTTTCCTCTGTCTTTTCAAATCTTTCCTGGATAAAACACAAGCTTGTTCTCCATACTGATCATCATTCCTCTCAAGATCTGACAACTCAACTCGGCTACCAATACTCAGACTCCTACCGAGTGTTGTATCCGATGAAGGCATCAAGGAAAACTTCATGTCATCCTTCTCAATAGTAAACACATTCTTGAGACAATCATACATAGCTCTACCAAGGTCTACCGAGCAATATATGACAACTATTCATCTCCACAATATCACACAGCACTAGATCCTTATACTGGCCAATCTAAAAATCAACAAAGCACTGCTCCCTCACTTCCAGAGCATGAACATTTTGTAACCAGCCAATCCTATAAGGATGAGGATGTTTCATTCTATTCAAACCAAGTTTCTGAACCATGTCCTTAGCAACAAGGTTATCAGTACTACCACTATCAACAATTACATCACAAAGTTTACCTCTAGACTTGCACCGAGTTCTGAACAAATTACTCCTCTGACAAGGTTCCTCCTTTGCACCCAACAATGTTCTATGAACCAGCAAGTTCTCAAATTTAGGTTCATTCTGAATGTTCTCATTTATCACAGCAGTTCATCGATCACCAAACTTCTTCTGTGTACACTCAAAAGAACAGTGTCCTTCTTCACCACAATTATAACAAGTACCCTTAAAGATAACCTTACATGTCTTCTTTTTCAATTCCACAGGTTTCGGTTCATCTTCAACAGTCGGTCTATCCTTTATCGAGTGATCAATCTTCTCCTTCCCTCGGGGATTACTATGTTGTCTCATTTTCAACTTATATTCTGCCTTCAGAGCATACTAATAAGCATCTTCAACCGAATCAATCTTCAGCATACCAAGCTCATCCTGAATATTAAATCTCAAACCATACACATACCAAGCTACTTTTTCTTTACCAAGTTCTCTGTGTCCAGACCGAATAGTCAACTTATAGAATTCTTCGGTATAGTCTTCCGCAGTCAAATCTTTTTGCTTCAAATTTTGCAACTTCTTAAACAAGTCAAGCTCATAGTCAATAGGTATGAACTTGGCTTTCAATTTAGTCACCCTCAACCTCCACCGATTGATCTTCATTTCACCTTCATCTTCTCTATCTCTTTGTAATTTTTTCCACCAAAGAGCAGCATGTCCTTTCAACTTAGTCTCTGCCAATCTTACTCTAAGAGGATCTTCAATTTCTTTAAGCTCAAAGAAGTCTTCTAATTCACCAATCCAATCAATCAATTCCTTGGGTCTCAAAGTACTAGAGAAAGTAGAAACTTCCATTCGGTAACTAGTACTTAACCGAGCTCTAGTTCTATGCAACCGACCAGTTCTATCTTCACCAGATCTGTCTCTCCGATCATCACCACTAGATCTAGCAGCTTCAAAGTCTTCAGCAGCTTCCTCATAACCATCTTCAGTACCAAGATTCCTCGACACACCAACAATAGCCCTCATGATCTCAACGATCATGTCATTCTTCATCAATTCCATCTCAGATCTAAAATCAACTTTAACTTTCTCTGTAATCTTTGATTCCGCAACATCACAGAGATTTGTAATCGCTCTAGGGTCCAATCTTCTCGGAGGCATCCTTCAAGATTTTTGAAAACCCAAAGCAATAAATCACGAACAAGGTCCTGGTGCAAACTACCTCAACCAGAGATCGGCTTGCACACTCAAGATCTTCTTGCTCTAATACCACTTGATGCAAGACAAGTAAGGAGGATCCAATTAACGACAGTCCAAACAAGTAGCCAAACACCACAATGTGGAATTACACAACAAGACAATGTTTTCAACTGAATTTTCATTAACATGCCCGGCTGTAAGGCCTTCCGAGTTAGGGCCAAATACAATCAAAGTATTTTTGCAATCTCTACACAGCTAGTCCAGCTCTGAAACAATTAGCAACTGATGGAAACACTAAGGCAGATCTGAACTTCAGCTCGCAAGCCTCCAAGCAATCTCCTTATCTCCAAGCATGCAACCACTAGCTCTGCTACTACAAACTATCAGATAACAATTTGATCTTCAAGATCTCGCAAGATCCAAAATGATATCCTTCTATCTTTCCCAATCTTCTCTTAAACAACTTCCCAAGCACTCCTTAAATACTAATCTTTAGCCACAAGTAGGCTGGATGAAACAATTAACTCATAAGCCAAGTCAGCTCCTATTACAAACAAATATTAAATGCAACAACAATCGGCTCATAAATAGCCTTACAAACATTTAATTCTCCATGTCGGCCTTAAGATCTACATAGGAGAATATAACAAAAGATACCAACGATAAATGCACCAAGTCGGCCAACCAAATCTCCAAGAACTTTAGTCGGTAAACCAGAACAACCGAGCGCCAAAGAAACAACCGAGCATCAGTGAAACAACCGACCAAGCCAAGCAACACCGAGCAACACAGGCATCACCGAGCACAAGTTCCACCAAGCACCAGAGTTTTCACCGAGTTCTTCAGTGACTGAGCTTCCTTCAATAACCAAGACCATCGGTTAAAGCTTCAACCAAGTAACACATAACTAAAATAACACACCACCCTACAAATTCACCGAGTGCCCTAGAATGCCCCTGCATCAATGATTTCAAACGCAAAACTAATGAAAAACCAAGAGTTTCCCTGAGTTAATTCTAACTGGTACTACCGTGTACGGTGGATTGAATACAAGTTGTTTACATGCGTTGAGTCATTTAAGTTTTTTCTTTCTAAAACAATTGAATTTAGTTTGATTGGTTCTATATAGCAAGAGTTCTAGTTCATTTCCTAAAACCAGTTCAAGAAGAAGTCCTAAATAGGCCTTATTCTACAAATGGAACCCTAACTTGCATTTGAACCGCTGGAATTCCTCACCCATTTGGAAAATGCAAGTTTGGAGTGTACCAATAGTGATCCAAAAGACTCAAGGTCTGACTCGAAGGGTCATGGGTGTTTGCATCAAACCCTAGGCTAAATATCTCTATGTATTCAGCCAGGTGGATGAGTGTTGGAGTGTGCAGTTTGAAGAACCGGTCGGAGGAACCAACCTGAAGGTCACTTTGTGTTAGTGGAGTGTGGAGAAAGTGTTCAAAGTCTTGAACCAATCCCATGAACCCATCCTTGACCACTTACTTTGGAAGCCAAGCCTAATTTGCCCAATTAGGTTTGAGAACTCAGTAAGGGTTAGGTGTTGTAGGATTGGAGTTGGGTCTTAGGATGCTGGAGATCTCTGTAATATCCAAAAGGGTATCTGAATCTACTTTTGGTTTCACTCGGTCCATCAGGAGTAGGAGCTTGCCCACTGAAAATGAGTATAAGAAACCTACTAGAAGTTGTAGGAATTTACCAAGTGTCAGGTAATTACCAAGTGTCAGTAAATTACTGATCAGTCCAGTGTCGACCAAGTAGTCCAATATGTGACAAGTAAGTTGAAATTGGTTGATACTCAGTTAGTCTCAAGTTTAGAAGAATTTGTGTATTGAGAAGTAGGATAGATGTCTAGTCACCATTACTTGGTTGAAATACCTTGAATTTCAAAGTTAGAAGGATTGGACTGTATTAAATCTATACTTGGAGGATTAGAGAGGAAATAGAACATTTCCTAAGCTTCTTGTTGCCCGCTCTGCATCATGTATGACCTTAACTCTATTTATAGATGGCTCGAGAATACCTTACTTGTCCTTTTATAAGATCAAGTCCCATGTTTGAAAGATGTTGTTTATCAACTTTTGTTTGAGCACTATGATAGTAGGCATGAAGTTTTGCAACAAGCTTTGTAACATCATTTGCAACATTAATAGCAAGAACACTGGAGTCTAATTTGGCAAGATTAAAAGAGATTCTACAAACTCTGCAATAGCAAGTTGATTGTTGAAACCCAAAGTAGTTGCCAAATTCTTTGAGTATACAAACAAAGCTACTACAACAACACCACCATCAAGAACTACAGTATTAGACTCCAGTGTTCTCTTCACAGATCGTTCTATTTCATCCATCATATAATCTTTAGCACCTCTTAGATATTAGAAATCGTCCTTGAACTCTTTGGTCCCTTAATCAAAATGGCTAGAAATCCTAATCTACTGGAAACCACAACATGCTGGAGATCACAACTTATACGTTATGGTTTACACTTTACAGTATGTTTCGATTTCGAGCATGTCCTGGTTGCTGGAAAATTGGACTTAAAATTAACCAGATTCAGATTTTGGATCTAAAAAAGAATCATTATATTGTGTTTAGTTGCAAATGACTGACTTCAGTTGTGTGGTGTGCGTCCTCACATGAAAAAACATTTGACAAGAAAATTTTATTATTTATGCTTTGAAGGATACCCATCAGTTGTTTCCAAATTTTTGATGTCAAAATAAATAGCAAGGATGGCGATTATTTACTCTGTCTATCGCATTTGTTTTGAAAGTTTTTTACAGCCTGTTAACAAATTCATCTTATGCATACCCTACTGTCATGTATTCATGAGATCACATTTTCTTTAAGGGATTTTGTCAAACAACTTTGGTGCCTGCTCTATTTCACATCTCAACTTGCAAATGCTTTGCAATCGTTTGATAGCATTCCTTGAAGTGTCGTCTCTTTGAAACATTAATGTCAAACAATGCGGGTGCATTGTGTTATTCCACATTTTGTAAACATATCGGCCAAAAAAATTGCAACTCAAACATTTTGGAATAGTCCACTATCCTTTATGATATGAAGAGTCACCATTCATTGCTTTCGCGAGGTTTTGGAAAAGGTTGTTGGATTTGGCTTTAAGCCTTGCCACTAATTGAATCTGGTTTTAAGTTTCTAAAGCATTTTCAACAGTCTTATTTTTCTTTCATTGCGCCATGACAGTATACTGGAAGTCCACATTTCTCTGAGCCATATTGTGCATACTGTATAATACTTTCATCCCCTTATTTGAGATGTCTTATCTTCAATGCCTTCTTTCAGACCGATCGGGTGTTGCTATTGGTGAGACCGCTTATTTTAAGAATTATTACATATTATGATGACATTTATTAAATACATGATGTTTAAGGGTTCACGCACCTTATTTGTGCTTCCCATTTAACACTTCTATATACTATGGTAGCGACAAAACACATTTCTTTACAACATCCTCTATAAGCCATGGGCCTGGTCAGGTGGCTTGTAAAATAGCTCACGCACTTTCTCTATACTTCAACAATATGCATGTGTTCTGATGTGGGTGGTTGCATTTTGATGGTTCTCTATACCTTGTATCAAGTCTCCCATTGTAGTGCGTGCCTTCGGGAAGATGCCAAAAAAGTTAGCAGAACTTGGCCTTACGCCTGAAAACTGATTAGAAGTTTCTAAAGACTTCTTAATTTAGCTATTTTGTGCATATCATGCAATCATCTTCTTTCATATCTTGAAGCCACATGTCTAAAGGCATTCTATCAAATAGTTGTCTGTCATTTTTTTTTTCTGATTTACACAATTTGCAAGCATATCTACTTAAGGGTTTCCAGCAATAATATCTAAGAGGAACCTTTGAAGTATCTATCATAATCAAAAAATTCATTCTCAATGTATACCCTTTCACATGGCGGCATTCTATCAAACATTTCATTTGTGTTCTCTCTACCCACGGCTTCTCAAGGCATTTGACCAAACAACAGGTTGTCTATGCTTCCGCATTTATAATTGTGCATTCATTCAAACTGCTTTCTAGTTATCGTGCACTTCTCTTTTGGCGTCGTGACCATGCTATTGAACAAGAAATTCTTTCTCCACATCATAGATTGGCTTTTACATTAGCTAAGCACATTGTTTGAATTTCTAAAACCTTTTAACAAACCAAATCCATGCCATCACCGAATCCCAATGTTAACGACATATTTTGAATTATGAATTCTAATGATCCAAATTCTTTGATGGATGTTTGATAACTGTTCAAGAGCCTCTGCATTGTCACAGGCGGGAGGATGTTGTGAAAGATCATCAAGTATGGCTCTGTATCTGCAAGTTTCTTATATGCATCAATGTTCGAACTCTACAAATACGGTCCACGCTTTGGGGTTTGCTATAAATTTGATGTGAAAGGTATCAAAATCTCTTCAACCAACTCTTATTAAATTTGGTCTGCAACAATTATACCCCACAAGTTGTCATTTCTATGAAGTACTCCGTCAAATGATCCTGGTGTATTCTCAATTCACAAAATATTTAGTTTACTTGAAAATTTAGTTTACTTGAATTTTTGGTTTCTTGAATTTTTGGTTTCTTGATTAGGGTGCATACATACATACATACAATTTTGTTTATTGCATGGCTTGGAAAAATTAAAACTAAACAAATACCACAAATTATGCCAAAAATTTGGTTTTGGGATTGGAAGACTAAGAAGACTCTCTTTGGTCTCTTGGTGGTTCCAGTTATTCTATATGGGTGTGAGGTTTGGGGGAGTAGCATGTCAAATCACAAATGGTGGCAGATAGAAAGAATCCAAAAGCATCTTATCACTAGTAACCTCAAGGTCAAGTCTACAGTTCCTTATGAGATTCTCTTGGAGAAGGCTGGTAAGTTCCCGATTGAAGCCTCAGCAATTATTTGCATGCTATGCTACTTAAAAAAAAGTGGATAATATGGATATGCACCGCTGGCCTAGGAGGATAGGGGTGGAAGATCTAGAGCAGAGGAAAAAGACTTGGAAGAAACAAAATAGCAAGTGGTTAAACAAATGGAACATAAACCCCCACGAATGTCCAAACACTAACATTGAGATAAAAAGGTGGGTGTTAGAGAAATTCAAAATTCCCATGTGGACAAAGCAGGAAGGGAGAAAAAAAGCTCACTATGTCAAAGAATTTAATCCCAAGTGGGACCATGACAATAAAGAGTATTTAAGTTCCACAATTAAAGGCAAGACAAAAATTCTGATTGCTTAGCTGAGGACCAACTCTCACCATTTACAGTGCGAAACTGGTAGATGGAAAGTTCCCAAAGAAATGTGGGAAGAAAGAACGTGTAATTTTTGCAGTAGAGGGGTGGTTGAAATAGAGTGGCATTTTATCAAGGAGTGTGTTGCTTATGAGGACATTCGCAGTCAGTATGAAGATAACTTATAGGGGAACATTTTGACTATGCTTTTTGATGAGGCAAACTTACACAAAACGGCTACCTTCCTAATGAGGATCCACATCAAAAGGGCCTACTTAGAGAAACTTCAGCAAACGGTTTAAATTTTGGTTCTTTCGTGGTCCCTTAGACTGCTGGTCTCGTGGACGTCATTAAAAATACTTCATTCATTCATTCATACCACAAATAATTCAATTATGCCGAAGATGATGACATACGAAACTAAATGAGAAAATCTTTATTATGGGAGCCCGATTGTAGGTGTCCTTGTTGGACATGTTTAACAGAACAGACGTGATGTTTAACAGAACTGTTGTTTAGCGTACATGCAATTTTACTGACACATGTTGTTTAGCAAACACACACATGTTGTTTAGCTGACAAGGAGTTTAGCAAACACACAAGTTGTTTAACAAACACACACATGTTGTTTAGGAGACATGTTGTCTCAACAGAACTGAATGTGAGGAGCTTGAAACATTTTGTGCATTACACCAATATCTGCAATGCCAACCAAATTTTTTGATGCACCATCCCGAGTGACACTCAAGTCATTTTTTGCAATTTTTAGAGAGTCGAAGCATTGTTGGACTTTGAATTCTACAAGCTCTATAGCATGTCTACATAGCTCCAATGCTTGACGAGCATCCCCAGAAACTGCTACAACCTACAAAATATGTTTATCCAAAAATTCATTTGCAGAGAAACCATTTATAATATGTTTTGGAGATAGAAGAAAAAATTGTTTTAGTTTTAACTATTTGTCTCTTACAAAAACCTATCGAAGCTCTTAATTCTATTATGAGAATTGCATCAATATAAATTTGATTACTATATTCATACCATCCATGCAAAATACTCAATCGCCTATTTTTCAAGTACCTCCAACCCATCTAGGTGGTTAGAAATGATAACCTGCAACTGGAGATAGGAGTATGGGAAAAAATATAATCTTTGCATTCCCATGCAACTTCCTATGTGTGGAAACAATTTATTTGGCATGTCCATTGTTTTTGCTATACCCATTGTATACAACATAACAATTTATAGACTTAGTAAGTGACGATATATGTGTGTGTGTGTGTGTGTGCAAGAATCCATACTTAATGGTATTCCAGGACTTGATTGAAACCATTAAATAGTGGAACTAATAATGTGCCTGAAACTAGAAGTTCGTTGAAACCATACATAAGTGGAGACCATAATATCGATTGATATGGGAAACCATAAAATGATAAATTATGGAATTCATAAAGACATGAAAACCATAACACAATGGAAATCACAATATGTATTCAATAAAATGTACTGTTGGCGTCATTGGCGGTTATGTCAATGGTTTGGTGTGTTGATGTTACTCTTTTTTTCATGTTTTGGTGGTTTACTCATATTGCATAGGTTTGTTTGAGTTCTTCAAGAGCATCCATTACTTACTCTTTCAATGAATTGAGCTAAGAGCAAGTGCCCATTTTTTACTCGGTGGTTGCAATTTTTGTTTCTGCACAAAATGTTACACCTCCAACATTCTAGATTCCAACTTCCAAGTGAAAATGTGCGAGTTGCTCCAAATCAACTTTTGCACCTAATTTCAGGGTTTTATAACAACACACTAAATGTGCGAGTTGCTATTCTTCCCTCTTGTTTGTCTCCTGTGAACATTTCATCTCTAATATATTTACTTTTGAGGACACAAAACTATTGCCATAGCCACGAATGATGTCATCGGTACAATGTATTGAATTTACATTAATGGTGAACAGACACAAATCATCTTGTCGCATGTCCATCTCATATGGACCCCCAACATCCGAGCACACACCAAAGGACTCGTCACCACCACATGCAAACACTATTTGCAAACTTTTCCCAACCATGTCAAAATTCCAAATTATCTATATCCCAAACGATAATGGGAATTTTGTCAACCTTCCACTCTATTTACGCACGACCATACCTGGAGCTCTGCAAAATCGTTAATTTTCAATAAGTCGTCATGATTTCTGACACAACATGCATGCATGCATACATACATAAATTTAGGGTTAAGGGTTTTCAATTTCAATTCTAATTTTGGGGATAAAGGGTTTAATAAGTTATTTGCTTGAAAAAAGTACAGCTATATGGCATCAAATTTAAGCCCAAACTGTATCTCTGACACTCTCCCTAGAAACAAATGATTCAGAATCAGAGAATTTGCTTAATTTTTCATATTAAAAAAATAGTTGTAGAGGAAAGTTATCTTGCCAAATTTCATCTGCCATTATTCTGCTACAGGGAAGTTGCAGTGTAGCTTCACGGCGTAGCCATTGAAGAAATGGATTCAGTTGTGCATACATCATTAGCGCCATTATCAACAAGCTTAAAATATGTAAGTAACCAAGTGCTCGGAAGTCTAGTTCACTGACTCTAGACCCCCTTCCGTCACTGGGCCAAGTGACAAAATGTCTATTTTTCACTGGAGAAAAAGGAGGATAAGGAGGAGGAAATGAGAAAGCAACAACAGAAGACGATGTCAAAATGCCATTGTATGAATTGCATCTGAAGAAGCTCTAGTCCCACCCAAGCACTGATAATGAAAATGAAGAGAAAAGCCCTGGTCCAAAGTTGAAAAGGGTGTTTGATTTTGCAGGTGTTGTCATCTGCATGCAGACTTGACGTCATCTCCACCTTCCTCCAACATATCGTCAAAGGTAAACAACATATACGGGTAAACAACAATAATGTTGGCTTTTTCTTGTTGCTGTTGTCTTCTTTTTTCTTGCCACAGTTTTTATCTGTTGCTCATTTTTGTATAACCTTAGCTCCTGCTTTCAATAAATTTAGAAAAAAAATAAAAAAATATCAAAACTTAAATACACAAAATTGTTTCAAATATTGTTATAAACACCAAAATAACATCTTATCCAACCATGAGTGAATAGCGGACATAAAATCCCATTGAATACTGGATCAAAAGATTTTTTTAATTTGACAAGTCATTAGGGCTTTGATGATTAGATCTCAAGTTGGGAAGCTAAGGTGGAAACTATCTTTGATATTACCCCTTTCCAGACCCTGAAAAGGTATGGTTGCAACCTTGTCGAAGTGGTAGCAAAGCTTAACCTAGTTATTGGCAGAGATGAAGAAATCGAGAGAATATCATAATTCTGGGTCGTAGGATGAAGAACAAACTTGTACTAATCAGAGAGGCTGGAGTTGGAAAGATTGTTGTGGTGGAAGGGCTTGCTCAAAAAATTATTAAAGGAGATGTCCCAAAGTAAATTGTTTTCTATTAGACATGTTCGTTAATGCAATTGAAAATTTTAAGAGAATCACAAACCAGTAAGGAATCTAGGTTAGAGATAACACACATATCAATGGGGCAAGAAATGTTGTTGGCTTTTTTATCTGCTGCTCATTTTTTATGGATTTCCACATAAACATATGCTTTTGCACCACCTTGTTGTACTGGGGGTGGAAAAATCGGTGGCTCATCTGGCGGCAGAGGCACCGGCCGATCCACTTGCACTGGCCAGTCTGGTGACATAGGCACCAGCAGTGGCGGTGGCCGATGTTGTGGCCGTGGCAATGGCTGATGTTGTTGCCCTGGCGGGATTTTATAATTTCTTACCACCCCCATAGGGCTTGACTCTGCAGCCTGCTCATAGACCCAAACAAGCATTCAAACATAATCACATGATCCTCAACATTCAAACATAATAATCTCACAATGAGATTATTGGTCTGGTTCCACATAGTGAGAAATTTGTACCAGAAGCAAAGTGGATATATGACTGACTTAGTAGTCCACAGTAAGGTACATGTTTTGATGTATTAGAATGGACAAATCATGATCTAAAGTTTAAACTATTACAAATGATCAATGTAAAAACTTAGAAAGGAATGAATCCTTACCTTGTGGTTCTCAGACCACTGATTATACTTCCCACTTGGGGTTCCATGACAGCATTTTCTGGGCTGTAATACACATGTAGCACATTAGCTCTTACAGAGAAAATTAGCACAACCGTAGATTACTATTGTAACAATAGCTAATTAGCAAATACTCACAACAAGCACCTTTTTCAGGCAGAATAAGAATTAGAACAAACCCTTTGATAACTTTCATAGACACTTATTCACTTTACATAATCAAATAGTAGCTTATAGACTCTTATAGACTCATAGATTCACATAATAAGAGTCTCATAGACTCTTATTACAACCTTTCACCAAACCCTTATTCCAAACAATAACTATGCAGTCTAAGAAGGAAAATTTGCCTTTTTCCCTTAATGGTTCACGTGCAATCAGATGCATGTTCCTCTGTTCACAAAAAAATTGAATAGCTTATTCTAAACAGAACAAAATGCAACGGCTCTAACACTAAAATGGGGATGATGATGAAACCATAGTAATGCTTTAAATCATACTTCAAGTATGCATAAGGGTTGAAAAAGTTATGTGGTATTATATACTTACTTTGGATGGATGGTTATATGTCGACTGCCTCTGTTGAGCCTGTGTTGTGTTGGTGCCTTCTTGGTGTTTTAGATTATGTTGTTGCATTGTCATGTTGTTGTTATGACCAATGATAGACTCCATGTTTGGTTAATATGTGGCTGCTTGCATAGTAATATTTGTTAGTGATTTCTTGTAATGTACTTGGTCTTGGTTATATTGTTCTTTTTATGTGATGACACAAATGTAATAATACAAAAATTTAATTTTTATTTAAATATTTTTGTACTAATTTTAGATACAAAAATCAAAGCGATGAATTTTTGGAGGGTAATACCACAGTGGTTTGAAAATAAGACCATACATAAAGGTGACAGCCACTTATCCAGTTGATTTAAATGAAGCATCCTCACTAGTTTGAGAGCCAAAACCTTCCACTGATTGAGTTGAAGTTCCACCAAATCTGGATCCTGTGCCGGGTGCCCAAGCATTAATAGTAGTGAAGAAAGCAAAGGTGTCTAAAGCAACAGCTCATGTTTATACAAATGGGTTAGAAACTTTGACCCTACAAAAGCATATCCATCAGAAAGAGAAGTTTGGCTCTAAATAATCCTCCTTCAGAATTTTGGACTAATGAACGCCTATATTAAATTGGGGCAAAATTAGGTTTAACAGTGGGAATGGAAACGAAGAGAGAGGATTGATCTCTCTTTGCTAGAATAAAGGTTCTTTACATTATAGAAATTCCCAAACATATCAAGCTAAATACCAGTTATGGAATATGGAAGCAAGAAATTGAAACGAAAGAAGATAAATTATTCTTACTGAATTGCAAAACTCAGGCACATCCCACAATTAATTTCCTTAGAACAACAGCTAAAAGAGCACAACAAAAACATGAGAGGAAAGATAGATAATGAACTAGTCTTGACATAGATGGGTGGCCTCCTGGGAAGGGCCCAATGCTTCACCCTTGTGAGCATCACATAGATGCAATGTCTAAGTGCTCCAGTCATTCTCATGAGAGATGGGTTTGTGTAAATCACTACTCATGAAACATGGATGAATTTGACTTAAAAACTACACAGATGAATCCCGATAGCAATATCATGATAGGTAGGTAGATTATAAATCGATCTCCTATTGAAATTTATAAAGGACAACTTGTTAAAGTTTTGGGTAGCAGCGAGAGAGCTTATCTACCTGTTATGATTGTCGTGCATTTGTATGAGATCCTTCAACTGTGCTGGAGTGTATAATCTAAATCTGTGTTATTATTTGCTTGCTCCTGTTGATCATGAGCTGCTCTCAGTTTCATTTACATTCAAGCCTCTGTATTTTTCTCATGTCCTGGCTTGAGAAGGCATCTTCGTATTCTCCATTCTCTCATTTATGATGACGGTTATTATTGTAACAATTATATGTTTGGCTCTCTTCGTATTAAGTTGTCAACATCGTGTTTGAGCTGTCTTATATATTTCAGCAGGAGAAATTTCCTTAATATTTTATTCGCCATCTTTATCATTGCCAAGTTTCTTGACATGGCACAGAAGAGATGGTGATGTGTCACTCTTTGTGTAATCTGACGTGGTTCCTTATGAATGTCCTCCGCTCTCATTTACAGTTTGCATTGATGTCACCCAGTTGAATGATAACCACCGTGCCTCTTCATATGCCAATTTGGAGACTCTTTGTATTCCTAGTGTTTTTGATTAAGTGCGGAGAGAATAGTTACTATTGTGATAATTTGACATTTGAGCGGTGGTTGGGAAAATTCTTCTACATCAACATTTTGGAGAACTTTGTGTTTGCAGTTATACATTTTGATTAGTGAGATTAATCTTTGTGTTTGTTCTGTTCTAAGGACATTTTGTTTATTGTATATATTTGATCGGTATAAGATCAATATCAGAAATTTTACTATTGCATTTTTGTATCTAAGAGATACATATAGTTTCCTTTATGATTAGTATGTTCTCAGAAATTAATTGCTTATTGATTGATTAATCAGAGAGTTCAATCATAAGCAAGTTATTATTGTAGTTGTTTGAAGAACTCAATACAATATATAAATATATATATTTGAGATTTTTAAACCTTTTCAAAAAATCTACTTTGTGCATCCTGATCACAGCATACATTGGATCACATTTATTTGAGGCAGCGAAATTGAACCTTGTCTAAACCTCCACATTTTGTATGTGTATTTTCACCCTGTCATTTGTGCTTGGACGGCTATTTATGCCCTATTTTTGGCATACCAATAACCATTTCAACAATATGCTCTAATGGAGGTCGATGCCCTATTCCAGATTTCCCGTTATGGCGTGCGCAGATAAAATATGACAAACACGTTGAATCTGGTTTTACTCATGCTGATTGCATCTGCTTGAAAGTTTCTAAAGCATTTTACCCAATTTAATTTGTGTTCCTACAACCATGGTAGTCTATGAGACCACACTTTGTTTAAGCATTCTACAAGATAGAGCACATGCCTTGTCTGTGCGTTGATGGGCGTCCATGCCCTGCCATTTCACCTCTGACTGAAATATTTTGAAAACCCTTCACCAAATTCATTTTATGTATCTACAGCAGACATAGTGTTCTTAGGATCATATTCTCTGAGTATCACTTTACTAGAATAGCTAATGCCCTGTTCAAGCCTCCACATTATGCAGACATATCTGCCAGGATATTTTCATAACAAAATGCCTCCCTATATTGCTCGGATGGATATATATATATTGATTGTTTCTTGAAAAAAATATATATTTAAGATAAATAAATGAGATTAAGAATAAGAAACATATAACATATTGATGCAGGAGCATCCTGGGTGTAAGAACAATCTTGCATCACCCAAAAATATTTTTGTTTTTGTATTCAATAAGGGCTATCTTGTGCAGAGTTGCTATTTATGGAAACTTGCTATTTTTAGTAAGTTGGTCTTACGATCTCGGAATGTCTGATTTTACATATGGAGGTTCATCTCAGTCATATCAGCCTCCCAGCAAAGTTTCATGACTAGATCAGGTGTAGTTTTGAAGAAATTGAAGATTTTCGGTATTGGCAGCAAGGTACAGAAACTTCGAACTCAATTTTGAAGGCTTTAGAGGCCTCGGATGAGGTTGAAAATTTGGGTGACAGATGCGTTGCACCAATCAAGCCTGTAGAGTGCTTCGTGGCGTTTCCAGAATGGGGTTATAATAGCCAATCGGGTCAACGGGCGATGACTTATGGTCTTCGGAAGTTGGGTCACCTGAAATGGCGGAAAATAATTTTTCTTCAAAATTTATGTTTGGGTTTCAAAACTCATTTTGAGCCGACTTTGATGTAATAAATTGTAAAATAAAATAATTCTAAGTTTGGTTGGCCCTAAGGGCTAAATTTCTAGAACCTTCTCGGGCGGTGAAAATTGCCTATATAAAGAAGGCCCGTAGTGTTGTCTAGGGCAGTTCTGGGTAGTAGATCTGGGTATTGATTCGAGGATTTTTTCTTACAGAATATTGTAAGGGAATGCCCATGTGGCTTTGCATATTGTAATTCTGAAAGTTTGTAATTCCACATTTGTGGAGATAATAAGAAGCCAATTTTATGTTCTTGCATATTATTGTTGTTGTTTCTCTATTTCTGTTATGTGTTTGTGGTACTAAGGGGAGCACCTTTCATCACATATAATAATACTCTAACTATCATATATAAAATAAAAGATATCAAAAATATTAAACAAACATCATTAAATATAAAAGTATGAATACTAAACAATTACAAGTATAATATTATTCATGGGACATTATGCAGAAGCCTTCACAATGGATGTTGAAAGTGAACTATAACTTATTATAGCTTCCAGAGAAGGAATAATTCAAATCAATAAGCTATCATAGTAAGGTATTTGCACTCATTTCCATCCGCGAACAAATTCATGGCATTTTATTGCACTCATTGCCATCAACAATAAGCACAAAGGTGTATTAATTGATCACAGTATTGTCAGAGCTGATTCGTAAGTATTTTCAAAGCATAACTCGTTTGAAAATATATTGGATTTGCATTCATCTGAAAATGGCAATGTCATTTCAGTGGGCATTGGAGCTATCCAAAACAATGAATATATGGGGCAAATTAAAACAAACAAATGAATATCGACTAAGAAATTGATAATGGCATACAAATTTTCTCAGTCCCATAAATATGAGTGAATGAACTATAAACTTAGTTACCTTTATAGGTACTTTGATGCCCATGGAATATCCTTGTCAGCTCTCAAAGAAAAGGAAACATCGTCACTGTAATTAGAAAATGAACAAAATGATGAAGCTCTTATTACCTAGTTTATTCTTCTAGTCATAAGTAATTTTAAGTTGACGGCCAAATCACTCTATAATTTGAAATTTTCCAACTATGTATCCAAAAGGAATTCCCCGAATACCTTGGACAGTTAAGTTGTAATTTTTGTAAGGAATGATGATAACTTGGTCCACAGAGAAGTAGTCGCAACATACCAAGCCTACAACTGCACAACCATGCAAGAATTTTCTAATTAGATACTCACTTCAGACATACTAAATGGACATGCATCCACAATGTCATTACAGTGAAATGAGGTATATTTGCCTACAATAAAAAAAATAATAAAATTATAAGGTCAATTAACCCAATGGAAAAAAGTGTGTCCCAATCAGGGCATTGTTCTCCATTGCTAGTACACATAAATGAAATGGATAATGCAACCTGGAATAAAAGAACTAATGAGATTCGACCATATAGTTAATGTCCTAAACGTGAAGTTAAAAATAAACAAATTTAATGCAAAAATAATTTATAGATTTGGAAAGTGCATTAAAACTACCATTTCAAATGTTGTCTCTGATTTTCCTGTCTTAACGTTCTCATAAACCATCGCTACAAGAAATTTTTTGGCAAGTCTTGAACACCTCCTCGTTATCTAGATGAAGCATCAATCAAACGTCATCCCTTATTAACATGGTTATATAC
Source organism: Chamaecyparis obtusa (assembly GCA_027943335.1). Taxonomy (NCBI): domain Eukaryota; kingdom Viridiplantae; phylum Streptophyta; class Pinopsida; order Cupressales; family Cupressaceae; genus Chamaecyparis; species Chamaecyparis obtusa. Next base: position 53,349 of record BSBK01001597.1, on the reverse strand, counting down.
AAAATAGCAAAATTTGGCAAAGAAAAAAACATTTCATAAAGAGTTTTGAATTATGATACAAATCATATCCACAAAAGCTAATCAACAGACCTGAATGTGAGGAGCTTGAAACATTTTGTGCATCACACCTTAAATATCTGCTATGCCAACCAAATATTTTGATGCACCATCCCGAGTGACACTCAGGTCATTTTTTGCAGTTTTTTGAGAGCCGAAGCATTGTTGGACTTTGAATTCTACACACTCTATAGCATGTCTACATAGCTCTAATGCTTGACGAGCATCCCCAGAAACTGCTGCAACCTGCAAAACATGTTTATCCAAAAATTCATTTGCAGAGAAACTATTTAAAATATGTTTTGGAGATAGAACAAAAAAATTGTTTTAGTTTAAACAATTTGTCTCTTACAAAAACCTATCAAAGCTCTTAATTCTATTATGCAGATTGCATCAATATAAATTTGATTACTATATTCATACCTTCCGTGCAAAATACTCAATCGCCTGTTTTTCAAGTACCTCCAATCCATCCAGGTGGTTAGAAATGATAACCTGCAGCTGGAGATAGGAGTATGGGGAAAAACATAATCTTTGCATTCCCATGCGACTTCCTATGCATGGAAGCAATTTATCTGGCAAGTCCATTGTATTTGCTATACCTATTATATACAACATAACAATCAACATATAAGTAATCCAAATTAAATGTAATGCTTTTATTCGAATCTAGTGCAAGTAATAGTTGATTACCAATGACTATGAGTTGGGAGTGTGCTATAGGCGGCCAATCAAATATGTTGTATAGAACCTAAAAAGGCAAAATAAATGTTTTAAAATTTGGTTATTCTATGTCGTATATAACAAGCAGTCAAGATAGAAACAAAAATACAATTAATGTAACTTACAGTATTGTGGATTTTAAATATAGAAGGCTTCACATTATTTTTCTATTTTTGGCTTGCTTCCCCATATCTAAAATTAAAACGAAAAACCTAGTTAAGCATAGAATTACCGATTGATTTCTTGTGACAACAAGATCGAGATCATCTATAAGTAGAACACAAGGTTGACAATCATGCTTTGATTTTGAGAAATGCTGATTTAGAAATTGAAGGGCTTTTTTCCAGCTTACTTTGCGTCCATACAATGCTTCATACAAAAGCTGAAAATAAGGGAAGCAAAAGATATCGATGCACACAGATATAGTAGTGACAAACATTTAAAATAGTTGCAAGCAAGCCAATTTACCTTATAGATATTCTCTGGCTGGGAAAGTTTGAGCCCATTTATCTTTACAAATAGGTAGGGCTGAATAACCTTAGCATCAACTTCAGCCTGGAGCTTCTTCATAACTGTTAATACAGTTGTTGTCTATGCAACATAATAGATATCTATCAGTGTGCTACTTATATGATCTATACCACATCCATCAGCAGAATGTTAAAAAATGTAAAAATGAGAAGAGAAGCATATTACTTAATTAATATTCAAATAATGGTGTCATTTTTTCAAGTATAGGTTTGATGACCCTGAAAACGAACATGTGATTTGTTCCTCGTAGACAAACTTACATTTCCCATCCCTGGCATTCCATGTATGTAAAGAGATCGGCCCAGACTCTGGCTTCCAGCAGCTAGTGCTCCCATCACAAATCTCGTTCTCTCATCTATTTCCCTGCATCCAACAAAATCAGAATTAACCTACGAATACTAGATGACATTATCATAATAGCAATTAGAGTAATAGTTATGGCAAGTCTACATACTTGTTTCTACAAGGCAGTGAACCAGGAGAAGCGACTAGTAAAGCTGCCTTTGCTCTATCGAGATCAATTTCCCGACATCTTGCACTACCTGAAATTACTTTTGTCCCTACTAATAGTGATATTATTGGTTCAAGGTATTGGTGTCTACTCCACCACTAATAGTGATATTATTGAATCATAACATAAAAAATCTAACAAATCAAGCTGTATATACTATATGTTATTTAAATTAAAAAACACACAAATCATTCAAAACCAAAAATCTTACTATAATCTCATTTAGAAAATATCAAGTTTCTATTATATGAATATCGTATATCACTAAATTATAATAAAGATCACAATTTTAAAAAATAGAGCATTAAATAAATCATATCTCTAATAAAATATCAAAACATAACTGAATTAACACAACATACAATTTACATGTACAGGAATATATTGTTCAGTATTATTCATTTTGCTATCAAGACAAATCAACAATAGTCAATTCCAAAGTGTATTGTGGAATTTATAAAATGATAAAATTTAAACTAAATGCATAAACGAAGTTCAAATGATTATTTGCCTCTCTTTTTATTTTTACGAATCTGTGTAGAAGATGAGACCTCAAAAACAATAGTCCTCTTACATGATAGTCTTGTCCTAGGAGGGGATTGTCTAGTGACTTTAGATTTGCCAACTCTTTTTCTTTTGTTGTTGGCATTCACTTGTTGCTCCTATTACAAACCAAAAAGAGTATATTAATTAGTCAGCTTATTGCCATAAAATACAACTTCAAACATGATACATAGATAAAGGATTCATTAGTACCTTAGAGAGAGAGGGCGATCTTAGGTTGTCACAATCTCCTTCTTCATTGTCAGCCAATTCCTTATTATCAATGATAAGCTGCAATTGAAAGGAATTAATATATTGTATAAATTACAATGTAATGTCCGTCATATTATAAATGCACCTCTTAGCATTATATAACCAGATTTATAGATAATTATTAATTTATTATATTATATTTCATTAATATAGTATAATATTATATTAAACATCATATATATATATACACATGTATATACTTATATGTACATAGACATGGTAGCTTAACTATTTCCTAAACTTCATCAGGTTGGAGAGATTTACTTAGTACTACTCTTGACACGATGAATAGCAAACATAAAGTGAAGGATTCTGATACAGACAGTGAGGAGTTGGATGTGAGTGGTTTGATGCCCATGCCAAAATGAAAGCTTTTGAATAGGCTACAGGCATCCACCAAGGTGTAACAGAAACGGGGATTTTGTCAGACGTAGTTGAGGGAAACACGGTAGACATGATTGCGAAGCATGGAAGCCCAAAAACAGGGCACATGAGGCGTTTAAAAAAAAAATCCTTCAAACGAAATGAGAATGAGTCTCATGGATGCCGTGATTACATAAAATGTACACGATGGTCTTATTGAAAAGGCTTTAGAAATTGTCGAGCAGATGCAGTTGGCTACTGCAAAGCCAAAATCGACAACCTTTACCAGCATATACCCTGCCCGTGCCAATATGTAAACTCAGAACAATGTATCGACATCAATCAAAGCACAACTAAAAGATTTTTGTCAGATATTGTATTTGCAGGTAACCGATTCAGTATGTATGCAAGAAATGGACGCACAAAAAAAACCAGTGAGCTGTTTAACGAATCCCCAAAAGAAATCGATCTCAAGAATGTAGCGATTGCAGGATAAACACAGGACTGATTTATCGAGAAGGCCTTCCAGCCTTTCGAACAAATACAGTTGGCTGATGAAAAGCCAAGCTATATAGCGATAGAGATGTGAAACAGAGTAGACACCAAAGTTGTTTGACACAATTCCTTAAAGGAAATGTGATCTCGGGAATACAGGACAGCGGGATATGCATAAGATGAATTTGTTAACAGGCTGTAAACAACTTTCAAATCAAATGTAAAAGACAGAGTCGGGCCAAAGTAAATAATCGACATCCATGCTGTTTATTTAGAAATGGGAGATTTGGAATTAGTTGATGCGTATCCTTCAGAGCATAAATGATAAAATTTTCTTGTCAAATGTTAATATTGCGGTACTGCTAGAAATATGTGTGCAAAGTGCATAAACAGAAGAGGCAGGTGAATTGTTTGGCATAATGCTCCGCAGTGATGTCCTCTCAAATGAGTAGAATGGAAAAAGATGTGAGATGCATGAACATCAAAGATTAATATGGCTAGAAGACAGAAGCAATGAACTGGTCATGGGTTCTATGCACTTAACAAATGTGGAGTTCAGTCAGCCAGCAGTAGCAAGCTAAGAAATTCTTTCAAGTCATTTAAAACCAATGGCTCTACTTGTCTCCAACATAAGGCTATGACAAAATTATCTAGGCTCTTGGATAAAGGATTCAGAAAATAAGAACTATATGCATTCAGAAGGTATCGAACAAGATGGATCTTGTTCATCTGCTTGTGATAGTGAAAGTCAGAGAAGAGACAAAACTGATTTGGCGAGAATATTAGAATGAGCACCCTGGAACTGAAGGGTAGGGTAGAATTTCTCAAAAGAGAGAACTCGATCAAATGTTTTCAGGAAGTAACAAACTTGTTGAACTGGACTATTGATGATATGATAAACTTTAAGGTGTATTGTATGGAAAGCATAAGCCTATCAAATAGAGAGAATGATTATCTCAGTCAAAAGGTAATACCACAAGCTTGAAATGTCTACGAAGTGATTGGGAGAGATCATCCACACCAGGTTCAAGAACAGGTGGAAACGATTATCATCATCGTAATGCCCTTGGTGGGCTTCCAATTGGTTTACCTAGGCCACCAAACAATCGAAAAAGGGGACGGGTAGGAAGAGGTGGCGGCAATAGCAGTACTGGTTGGAATGAAGGAAGAAATGGTTGTTTTGTTAATTTGCCTAACTTCATAGTCCACAGTAAGGTACACGTTTTGATGACATTAGAATGGACAAATCATGATGTAAACAATTACAAATAATAAATGTAAAAACCTAGAAAGGAATGAATCCTTACCAGCTCCTCCTCGGAACCGTGACCTCCCCTGCAACATTTCCCTCAAACTTCTGCAACTCTGGAATACACGTGTAGCACATTAGTTCTTACGGACAGAGAATTGGCACAACCGTGGATTACTATTGTAACAATAGCTAATTAGCAAATACTTGCAAGAAGCATACCTTTCCAGGGCAGAACAAGAATTAGCACAATATAATGCTTTGGGGATGGAAGACTATTTGTTCAGAAGTACTTCGAAGAGGAAGCTGCAGGCCTCTCCTCAATGTTTATCAAGAAGTCACAAAGAGAGAAGACCTACATACAAGATTGTGCTTCTCTGTTTCGACGAATCTGTTTCCTTCCCAAAAAAAAACTGTGTCGGATACCCTCGAACCCATTTGTTTCATGCTGCTCAGATGATTTGGGGAAAATGTGACACAGCAGAGTCTCGTAAAGCATTTCAAATGTTCCCGGATCGCCACACGCTTAAGCGGCAAAGGCCCTTTAACATGAAAGGCCGACACGTTACCTATTTTAGTTATATTTTTTTTTTTCTAAAATTATACTAGCAATCGCACCTATATGTGCAATGGTCCCTATTTCTCTCCCTCCTTATCTATCCACATATCCATCTCTCTTTCACACACATTCCTTATTTATCTTTCCATATATTTATCTCGGCGTCTCACACACACATTCAGATGTATCTCTCTCTCCCTCTCCCCCTCTCGCTGTCTATGAGCACTCCCTCTTTCTATATCTCTATTTCTCATGTCTCCATTTCTCTCCCTCCCCAACCTTTTGTCAATGTATATATGTCTCTCATAATTATTCTATTATTATATATAGATAATAAATTGTGTCCAAAAATCTTTTATCTTTTTATTTATTGTAATTATTACATTATCATATATATATATATAAAATAAAATAAAATTTATAATTATATTTTATGTTTCATTTTATTTAGTTGTATAATCTAAATATTCATTATAGTTTTAATATATGATAGCTAGCTTGCCATGTTGAGAGGTACCTAACTTCATACCACATCTTCCTGAGTGTGTATCCTTGTTTCTTTGTAACGGTTTAGAATGGTTAGATTTGATTACAAAATTATATTTGAGAATTAAAAGATTTGATAAATATTATAAATATTATAAATATAGAGATATTTAAATTATGTTTAAAAATATATTATAGTTTAATATAATATAATATAAAATATTATATGTCGTAATATAAGAAAATTAAATTAAATTTATTTATAATTTAACTACATACATAATCTAACAAATGATTTATTCTAATAAGATAATATGGTAATATAAAAATTATATATTATAATGCATATATTATGTTTCTTTTATTATTATTTTTAAATTATTACTTTTACTAAACTTTAAAATTTTATATTTGTTAACTTTCTATTTAGTTTATTATATTTAAATGTTATTATGTTGAAGGAATTCTTTGAAATTATTTTACTTATTGCATGAATGGTTGTCTAGTCATTCCATTTGGACTATTTTCTTTGTTGTGTGTTCATCTACTCACAGTTTTCATTTACACCCTTCCCAAGTGTCCCTAGTAGTGCACCCTTCTCAATGATCTTACATCCTATCTTCGTAACAACACTTAGTGATCTTTACATAGTGTATGTATTCCTTGAATTTGGAGGGGCTTCTCTTTTGGTGGAAATTAAACTACAAGTTTAATATCATAAATATTATACATGATGATGTATATGCACTTTGTGCTCTAGGGAATGCATTCCTAAATATGTGGATTGAAATTATGCTATCTCTCTTGCCTTTTTCTCACTTCATTTGACAATGTTTATCATTTAGAAAGGAAAATAATCTTAATTTTCTTTAAAAAAATCTATAAATATTTCACATTAGTTATAAAGATAACATATGTTTAAAAATAAAATACAATAATATATTTACTTAAAAAGATATTGAGGATATCATGATTAATTTGCTAATTGAACTATCAAAATATTTTAGATTATATATATTTGAAAATTAAATAAAATAATTATATCTAATTAAATAAATATTCTTGAATAAGTAATTTTTTTTTTTATATTGAATTAATTTTTTCAACTAAGAATTTGACTTTCTTCATTCCAAATTTGGCATGGATTTGAATCTAATTTTATTTGAAATTTGGAGTTCATGCCTTAATATTTCCACCCAACTATAAAAAGTGTAATGTCAATGAATATTCTTTAGGAGATTACTATATTAGGAGTTGATGCAACCAATGATATGTTAGGAAGCAACAAGTAGCAAATTCAACTTCATATTCCAATCTTCTCAAAATTGTAATTCAAATGTGATGTAAAATAATTAAACAAAATACAAAAATTCATGAATTAAAAACATAGACAGCATAACACATTACACCATTTGTTTTGTATGGAAAACCCTTTTGAGAAAAAAAATTCATGCTCTAAAAATTGTTCAAAGAATTATTGAAATCAAATAAAAGACTATGATACAACTCTTCAAACACTCAATTTGTAGTTTCCAATGCCATATTCTAAACGCCCACAAAGATAGTGCTTAGTTTTGACCCAATTTTCAAAATCACCTTCAAGATTCCTACGTTATGTTAAGCCCTTAGATCTGTACAATGATGTCGGTCAATTTTGAACACACCCAAACAAGAATATGAACATCAAACACTAGTCACAATCCTTATGATCTCGTATGTTAATGGAAAAGCTCCTTTCGTAATACTTTAGTGACATGTAAATGATTCGATTGGATTAAGTGTTTTCTTTTATATAATTCCCTAACATCAAATTTTAAATATTTTACGTTTGACACAATAGATTATAACTTGTAAAAAATAGACCACAATATTTTCTAGTTGACTTTTAATATATCTTAGGCATTACCCATTTGAATCATTTTCTTTCTACAATAGAATCCATTAAAACATTTAAATCTAAAATAACAAAACCCATTTGTCAATTATACACAGCTGCCAATCGTAGCCAAAAATTTAGGCACCCAATTTATAATAGCGACAGTTGCAGTTGTAGAAGACGTCATTATTTATTTTAGAAAGAGGGAGATCAAGGGTTCGATACCGGGGGCCACTCTTCGGAACCCTCTGCTCCACTACATGCGATAAGAAAATTGCTACAAAACCCACTGGAATATACCAACCAATGGTTTCACAGGCCTTTGAAATAGCCATGTCTCTGAAAAGGGACAACACAAATGCTTCAAAGTCCTACTGATTTAGGAAACTTTGAGTGGTAAGGTTTTTGCTTCTCAAATTTTCGTGCACAGCGATTTGGGATACACTTGTTTGAGGGCCTCAGATCCCAACCTGCACCTTAATAGCCACAGAAGTGGGAAGGTGTTACTAAAAAACTCCCCAGGGTGGTACTCTGCAAGCAGCACAGTGGCGGGTCTAGGCAGACACAGCTCGTTTCCCTGAATACGACTGAGCATGATACATTTCCTCAAATACTCTAACCTGGAAAAGCCAATGTTGCCTAGGCGGTGAACGACATAGGCATATCTAGGTAATACAACCATTTCTGAAGTTAAATCAGGCCATTCCACAGCAACTTCGGAGGGCTGTGATGAGCTTCTTGTTAACCTCCCTTAGCGAGATCTCTAGCGGCCATATGCATTTCACCATTGATTTGAACTCCTCCTCTGATTTAAACACGAAATTGAATAGTTTTGGTTGAATTAACTTTTTCCTTTATAAAAGTGTGACATAGGTTTGTCCATATCCCTCTTCTTCTCAATCTCCATTTCCACACATTTCTCTATCTCCTTACTTTCTATCTTGCTCTTCCCTCTTCATCTCTCCCTATTTCTATTCCATTTTTTTTATAATAATAATAAAGTTTCTAAAATAGTCATATTTTATTTAATAAAATAAATATAATTATAATATTTTTTTAAAAATAATTTTATATTATAATTTAATACATTATTTAATTATTTGTATAATAATAAATGTGTTAATAATTTTTTTAAATACTTTTTCTTATTGTGAAAATAGCAACAAATAGATCCTAACACATAGACTTTACAATTAAAATACTTATTAATTAGAATTATATTATAACATTTTTTATTGAAATATTTGTAACTATTTTAGAATAATAATTAATAAATTATAAATATTTATTACATGTTTCAATTGTGAAATTGAATAATGATATAATTAAAATAATGTATAAAATTGAAATTGAATTTTTATTTTTAGAATATATATATATAATCATCAAAATATATATTATAATTTAATACAACCTCAATTTTAATTCAATTAAAAAATATATAATTGTAATTGTACTTAATCTACTTAAGTGTAATTTTATTTATTTGTAATTAGAATTATTTAAAAATATATTAAAATTTTCAATTTTTAAAAAAAAATTATATAATTTTAATCAATTTTAAATAAGAAAAATAAATTAAATTAAATAAAACTTCAATATTAATGTAAAACACAAAACCAAAATCTACATATTTCGTTTGTGCGTCTTGAAAAAGTGAAGATTTGGTGACTGTTTTTAGGAACCTCATATTCACCAACTAAAGTTTTTCCACCAGTTGGACAATTTGCTGGAAAATTGATTACGTTTGAATGGTGTGAGGACGAAAATAAATGTGATGGGATGCTCTGATTATGTTACATACTCATCAATGATTTTTCACACGCCCATCATCAGCTGCACCGTCCCACCACTCTGCTTCTCCCCCCACAAACTGCAAAAAAAATAGCCATGGTCTGTAGCAGAACATTTGTGTCGTACAGAGTTCCTAACGAAAAAATGGCCACTTTGCAATCCCTACATGAAACTGCAGCAACTTCCTTTCCACTCTCATTATCATACAAAACCCACGCCGAAATCCCCTGCTTCCCTTCACTGCTCTGCTCATATTTCCAGCTACTCAAATAATCAGTACTAAAACTAGTTTCGTTAACACACAGTGATCGACAAAGAAAATTTTGAAGTGCTTGCAAATTTGATCATGTAGGCATAATTCTTATTTTTTGGAAGGATGTACAGTGGATTGAACATTCAAAAGTCGCTGTTTTCAATAGACTATAATTGTTGCGATTGAGAATTGTGAACACTTAATATCAAGTGTTTTTCAAAGTGTTGCGAATCAATATGAAATCTATAAACGTGGCAACAAGTTAACATGTGTTAGGTAGGTGCACATTTAATGGAAACCGATGAATAGACAACAAGGTAGAAAAATAAAATTTAAAATAGTAACTGGAATTGTGAATCTCTCCCTCCGCTTTTCTCCAAGGCCTGTTTGTTTGTAGAATTGGAATTTGAGTCAAAATTTGATTATCTCAAAACCAGGTTTTAATTTCGAATTCCACCTCTTTGGTGGGAAGATGGATATGCCTATTTATGCCCATTTTGGTGGCATATTCAGGTTTTGATGGTATAACCTGATTTTGAAATGAGTGTTCCAAACAGTGGAGAATGGTCAAAACCTGATTATCATCTTCCAATTCCTACCATCTTTCGACAAACAAACGGGCCAAGAGAAGACTATCGCCTCAGTGAGAATAGCGCTCCAAGTAACACAAAAAGAAAGATAAGATTGTAGGGTTTGAACTCTTCTCTATTCTCCAACCGTCAATCTCACCATCTAATAGACAACTCAGATCATTGCAAATGGCATTCTTGACAGAGTTGCACCACTTTTTAGGAGTACTGATCAATGCAGAGGACATTCCATGACGTTGGAACTTTTGTGGGAAAAAGATCTTTTGTGGGAAAGAGACTGTAAATGGAAAAACAATGGATGGCCAGGATGACTTCAATGGTAGTCATTCTTCCTGCACAAGTATCTACCGTTGGATTTAAATTTCTGCTCAAACTCTTTCATAGGGAAACGCCTACGGCATAATTATTATTTTTTGGTCGAGGCACTTGCTATGAGGAGACACTCCAATCCATTAAGGCATTTATTATCTTGCATTTCAACATTAGGGTATTCCAATAGTTCTAAGTGGCACAAGGGCACGAGGGCAGAAATGAGGGCACCAGAAGTAGTAACGAGGACATAAAGACAAAGACGTTGAATGCAGAAATAGGTCAGCTCCACCAAGGAACAGAGTTTAAAACAAGGAACCAAATGAATTTTAGAACTCAATAAAGGGAACAGGTTGGTCCTACCTCTGTCTTTTGTGTATCTTTCAATCTTCCAAAGTATTTTTTAATTCCTTAAACTGGCACATACAAAATTCAAACACAAACCGATAACTACAAACTGAGGCTACTCTGGGCAACACGCTGGAAGGCGAAGACAATCCAGTTTGAGGGTCCTAGTTTATGTTTGAGTTCTGGTCCCACTAGGAAACATGCAAAGCATTCTGAAACTAGGAATATATTATTCTATATCTAGAGCTCAAGGGATCAACAATGACTGTCGTCTTGGCCAAAACTCTTACCTAGGCAACCTAGGACTGGCAATGAGAACATGTAGTAACCTTCAGCAGGCAGAAACACATTGGTTCAGTTCAGAACAACAATCATTGCAAGAAGCTCAGCAAGAGAATGCACACAACATAAACACTAAGTTCATTTTTTTAAAATAAAAAACAATATTTGGGGATTCTAAAACGAAGGCAAGCTCGAAAGAAAAAAACAACTGCAGAAGAAAAAGCTTATCATGATTCTCCCGAGGACAACTAAAACCTTGTCTTTAGGTGCCTCAAGTAATCAGACAACAGACACAAAGGAGGCAGCAAATGACCATACGGTGCAAGAGGAGATCAAAGTTGATGGGGTTGTTAAAGAGGTGACCAAAACAACAAGGGAGGGGGGGCTCCTACAAGAGTTGTACATCCCCTCTTCCTCCCCGATGCTTTGGTCATCATAACTATACGTAAATGACCTTATGGACATGAAATGGAGGATTGAAGCCCTAGAGGCTAAGGGGCAACTAGAGAGTGAAAAGCTACACGAAGTTACAGTAGCAAGCTGGGAACTTGAAAGAGAGAATAAAAGGTTGAAAAAGTAGGTTGTAAGTCTACAATATGACATGGAGAGAGGTCAGCAAGAATTAATCAACATCAAACAAGATATGGTATGCGAGAAAATTTTGGAGAAGGATTGCCCTGAACCAACAAAATCAGCATCTTCAATACAAATAGAGGAGGTCTAGGCAGCTCTAGCGGATATGATTGTAAGAGAAAATGAACTAAAAGAATAAATTAAGGAGGTTAAATCATGGGCTCAAGTGGTAAACAAAACATCACCCGGGCAAACAGTAATAATTGAAAAACAAATCAAGGAACATATTCAAGAGGAAAAAGACAAAAATGAGAAAGCAGTAAACATCATTATTAAAGGTTTGAAAGACTATGGGGATTGTGAAAAAATAGATATTTTGGCACGGGACTTCCTCAAGGACAAGTTGAATTGGACAAGGTCTATAAGGAAAGCAAAAAGGATTGGCAGAAGTATGGGAACAGGGAAAGGCAGGCATATGAGGATTATCCTAGGCAGCATAGAGGACAAGAATGTGATTATGAATAATAGGGGGTCACTTAGAGGCACTCAAATATATTTAGATGATGATTTAACAATTTTTCAGCAAGAGGAGAGGAGGAAAGAATGGGAGAAAGTAAAATCAACAAGAGTTGCAGGCAAAGGGCATGACTGAAAAATGGTAAAGCTCAGATCGAGGATAGACCAGCAACACAAAAATAGGAACCTGGGGCCCCACAAGCATATCTAAACATTTTGAATTGGAATTGTAGGGGTTATCCATGGAGAAGAGGACTGGGGTTGGGGCCCATAGCCGAGGGCCCATAGCCGAGGGACAAGACATTATTTGTCTCATAGAAACACATGAACATGAAGGATGTAGAATTCTAGAATTTGAAGGATACAACAAGATTTTTGTTTGGAATGAAGAGACAGAAATAGGTAAGGGTCATGGTGGGATCACAATTTTAATAAGAGAAACTTGGGACAAAAATGTAAAGGTGGAGAAAGAAGACTCAAACAAATAATTTATATGGCTGAAAATTGAGGACAGCAAGGAGATCACATGGCTAGCTACATGTTACTTCATGCCTAAAGGCTCAAAATTTTACAAGAAGAGAAACTTAGATAACGAAGATCCTTTTGGAGCATTAAAGAGAGACATCTTAGCTTCTAGTTCTACAGGAAACATGATCTTAATAGGAGATTTCAATGCTAGGACAACAAGTAACCAAGCTATTCAGCTAGGCAGGGATCCAATAGAGGACAATAATCCTTTGTGGCTAAAGGAATGTGAGGATATTTCTAGTCAAAGAATTTCCCAGGATGCTAGGGGATGTGTGTCACACTTTGGTGCAGAGTTGTTGGGTATGTGTAGCCTTCATGGACTGGTTATTTGCAATGGCATGGAGTATTGGCCAAGATCTAGTGGAATCTCTTGTAAAACATACAACAGGGAAAGTGTGGTAGACTATGTGATATGCTCTCACTTGGCCACTCACAAATTAGTAGATTTCAGGATAGAAAGTCACCCTATAGAATTAAACACAAACCACATGCCTCTATTTATTAAATATGATGTTAGAGCAAGAAGTTTTGAAGATGGGCATACCCATAAGGGTAACACAAAAGGGCATAAACTTGGTAAAATCCTCATAAATTGTGAGAACAAGGAGATATTTTACCAGACCCTTGAACAACAGATGTAAATAAGTGGGTAAAACAGTAATTCTAGGGACAACAAGGAAGAGAATGAGCAGTTAAGCAGCAGCAGGGTAGTCCCCTTAGTTCAAAATGCCTTAAAGGGATGTAAGAGATCAAAACCGAGGAGGAGCAACTCAAACACCTTTTCGACTAATCCATGGTATGATGAAGAATGCAAGGCAGCAAAGAGAGCTCTTAAAGGGAGGAACGAAAGTAAAGAAAACATAAAGGCCTGCAAGCAATTGATAAAATTAAAAAAGGATAGCTATGTGATCACTTGAAGGAAAGAGCTAATCTTGTTAGGGAAACACAATCCTAAGGGTTTTTGGAGAGTTACATCAGGCTAGAAAACAAGTGGAAAACAACATTACAGACACTCAATGGTTGGATTATGCAAAGCTATTATGTGAGAGACCAAATGAAGAGACTCCACCTGCTATACCTAACAATAACACGGAGTTGTTTTCTATTGAGGACATTAAAATAGGTATAAAGAGGCTCGCAAGTGGAAAAGCCCAGGATATTGATGGGCTACAAGCATAATTTTTAAAGTGGGAGGTAGATCTCTTGGCACCACACGTCAAGAATATTTTCAACAAGGTCACACAGGGCTGCTTTCCTATTGATTGGACTACTAGTGCGGTTATCCCCCTACACAAGGGCAAGGACATCAACAATCCCTCTAATTACCGTACCATAATGGTGAACCCTCTATTGGACAAACTCTTTGGGAGTATGTTAGAGCGTAGAATCAACGATTGGGCAGAAAAAGAGAAGAAAAGAGCAAAAGGTCAGGCTGGGTTCAGACCAAAATATTCCACCATTGATCATTGCATCACACTAAGACACTTCATTGAAAGTGTGTGGGAAAAGAAAGGGGAAGAGGCTTTTTGCTATTTTGTGGACTTTAAGAAGGCTTTTGACACTATTCCTAGGGATAAACTATGGCACAGAATGGAAGAATTGGAAGTCCCAGAAGAGTATAGGGTTGCTGTTCATAAATTGTACGAACGGGTTCAAGCAAAAATTATAACTAAAGAGGGCATGTCAGAATGTTTTGGGAGTGACATTGGGGTCAAACAGGGGTGCCCTTTTTCGCCTACTCTCTTTGGCCTATAGATCAATAAATTGGAAGAGTGGCTAAACAAAGCCAATGGGGGAGGTGTGCAATTGTCATGTTATGTGATAAAATTACTCCTCTATGATGATGACCTTATACTAATTGCAAAGAGTGCGCAAGATTTGAGAGAGCATTTGAAAATTCTTGAATCCTTTTGTTTAGAGGTTGGGATGGATGGAAGTCAATATTGCTAAAACTAAAGTCATGATCTTCTCTTTGAAAAAGAAAAAACAACAACACACTTTCATATTCAAGGGCAACCCGTTAGCAATGGTGGAAGAGTACAAATATCTCGGAATTGACTTCCATTCTAGACTAAGTTGGGAGATATGCAGGTCAAAACAGATTCAGGGGGGATGGAAGACCTCCTACTTTCTTCAAAATAGATGCAGGAAAGCGGAACTTTGGGACTGGAAAACTAGGAAGACCCTCTTTGGTCTTTTAGTGGTTCTGGTTATTCTTTATGGATGCGAGGTTTGGGGGAGCAATGTATCAAATCATAAATGGAGACAAATAGAAAGAATCCAGAAGCATCTCATTACTAAAAACCTCAAGGTCAAGGCAACAGTTCCTTACAAGATCCTTTTGGCGGAGGTAGGTATGTTCTCAATCGAGGCCTCAACAATTATTCGACTATTAGGTTATCTAAAAAAAGTGGGAAGTATGGATAAGCATCGTTGGACTAAATTGGTGGTTGAAGAGGAGTTAGCACATAGGAAAAGAACATGGAAGAAACAAAATAACAAATGGTTGAACAAATGGAATATTACCCTCCAGGAGTGTCCAAACACCAATCTGGAAATAAAGAAATGGGTGTTAGAAAAATTCAGATCTGCCATGTGGACAAATCTGATAGGAAGGAAAAAGGCCTACTATATTAAGGAATTTAATCACACATGGGATAATGGGGATAAAGCATATTTAGGGTCCACAATTAAAGGAAAGGCCAAGATTCTAATTACTCAGTTAAGGACTAGCTCCCACCATTTACGATGTGAAATTGGTAGATGGATGGTCCCTAAAGAGAGGTGGAAAGAGAGAATATGTGCTTTCTGCAGCAAGGGAGTGGTGGAACCAAAATGACATTTTATTAAGGAATGTGGGGCTTACGAGGATATTTGCAGTGAGTACAGGGATTGTCTACAGGTGAGCAGCATGGAGGAACTTTTCGAAGAGGCAAGATTACACAAGACATCAAGCTTCCTAATCTGAATCCACAATAAAGGAACAACTT